>JAWPHD010001968.1:207500-282826 GCA_037043455.1 Cyrtodaria siliqua
TAAATTAAGATAGGATGGATATTTTTAAAGGGACACATGGAAATCTTGAAATGTGAATGAATATTGTCTCGATTTAGTTATCCAGTATCATTTTGACTTTAAACCTGCTTGCATATAATTAAATTGTTTCGTCTTATTCGACCATAAGTTCAAATAGCTTACTGGTACAATATTACCAACAGTTAATAATAAGCAAATACAAATTGTGTTATACTATTCTATTAATTACTATTAATGATTGAACAAGTGCAAGCTATGTAGAAAAACTAATGGGACGGCGAAAGTTTATTATTTTTTTCAAGATTGCCGTATGTCCCTTTTAAATAACGACTTGCGTTTAGAGTTACGCCTGAACACCCTGAATAGAGACAAAGAATATTGGAAATTGCCCAACGCTGACAAAAATCAAAGAAAATGATTTTTATTATCTCTTCGCTTATTTTCGTATTTTCGTAATTATTCAAAATGCCATAATTTTCTGAAATTTATTTCTACCAAAACGAGCTCAAAAATGAGTTTATCAACCTCAGGACGTTTTGTTTCTAAGGGTTATAGTCCGTCCACCTACGACAGGCGTCCTACCCGACGATCATAGGCACACAGTTTATGTCAAAAATAGCAAATTTGGTTATGTGTTTAAATACCACCAAACAAAACCACCAAATGATGCGTGTCCATTTGTTTGATAACACATTCGTCAGATGGTTGAGCAACATACGAAGACTCTTATGATTTGTAAAATTGACAAATAAAACCATACAGTGAGAAACTGAATTATTAATAATACACATAACTAAACACATAAATACTTGATGACTCTCCTGAAGACAAGTATAGTTAATGCATAACTAGAAGCAACGTTTGCGCTTATATTTTTCCTTTTTTTTTTAAGAAAAAAAGAGAAAAATAGACAGGTGTAGAATTGTTATTCTTTGCTAAGGAGTGGCGCGTGCATCCGATTGATATTCATGGCATACCACAGGCGATTGAAATGTGATCATTTTGAAATAAAACTTAAACGAATCACAAGGTGGCTTATTAAGATGCACGAATTCCCACCTCGAGCGCATGCGCACGTGGCAGTGGTATCTGTTGACGCCCTTTTAATCATACCCGTCAGGTGTATAAGCGTATCCTGAGAGATGCAACAATACAAGGGTTACTAGAATGTGTATCGGTAGTAAATAAACGCATCTATAATGATACTAATTTAGATCAGCTGTTTTTTTGCATTTTCATGATATTGAATTGAATATTTAAGGCGAAACGCAAATGAGTTTTGACATTCTTAGGGTGAAAAGAATGACCATTATAGGGTGTATAATTCGAACGGAAGAAAAAACGAAAATCGGAGTTCATATTGTACAAGGTTAACCCATTTTCTAAATCGTCTGAAAAAAACAAAAGGAATGACTCGCTGTGTAGAATTGTAGAAGCCTCTATGTGATGTCCATTTAGGGATGTTTATGTAAGAAAAAACTTATTGCAGGCACATGGCATACAAATGACATATCAATCAACATATGATGTCCATTTAGGGATGTTTATGTAAGAAAAAACTTACTGCAGACACATGGCGTAACAATGGCATATCAGTCAACATACGATGTCCATTTAGGGATGTTTATGTAAGAAAAAACTTACTGCAGACACATGGCATAAAAATTACATATCAACCAACATATGATGTCCATTTATCAACATAGGATGTGTTAGTAGCGTGTTGTTTAGGTCATAAATGGGAGTTCACCATTTATTGAATGGGAGTTCACCATTTATTAATGGGAGTTCACCATTTATTTTTAATGGGATCAGGCGCACAATACATACATTAAGGCTAGTGCATAACCTGGGTTAACATATATTACTCAGCAATTACTGTTCCATGAAGTCGACTTGCTCCAGTTATGGTGCACACTTTCACCGCTGCAGTATCGATTTGACAGTGTGTGTGTTTGGAGGCTTCGTCTTATGGTCGGTTCAAGTTAATACCCAGTTTCTCAATTTCTCGATCGATATTATCTTTTTGAGAGATAACATTAAATATTCGCGGACGTCTGTGTCCACTGCCCATCACTTTCTCACCTCAGTTCTAGAATTATCTGATGACGTGTTCATTTGTCCAGCGTTAACAATTGTCCAGCGTGAAAACTGGACCCGGGAGTGTAATCAGAAAGGCAAGTGTAAAAATAGTGCACCAACAGAGTGACCCAATCACTGCTACAGAAATGCGTCGGCCTCATAATTATATAAACTGATCCACCGTAATTTACACCGTTGTTAAAGGGAAAAAAACATACATATTCTTGTTTTTTCTTCAGCATTTCCAAGCAAAACAAGAAAATCATTTACGAAAGTGACATTGTTTAATCTGTCCTACTGAAATTTGCCTTTTATGTTTATTATAATATAGGTCCATAGGAGTTATTTCTTTGTTCTTTTTAATTTATTATAACATAAGTTTCTGGTCATAGTTCTATTTAGATTCGAGCATCCTCCACGAACCTTGTAATTATGATGAATTGCAATTCGTCAAACATGACCATTGTGCAAAGAAAAGCATTCGTTTACTTTAACAATCCGTATGGCGGGAGGTGTACAGTACTGGTTCTACCCAGGAAAAGTGGGTGGTCTGCCTCCACCCAAAAAATTCGACCGTCATATATAACCTTACATGTATTGAAAATGACGTAAAACACCATACTAACAAACAAACAAACAAGCACTTCGTTTTGGCGAATAGTTCTACACAAACATGTATTTTTATAAAGTATATACATACATGATATTCTATATATTATTGAAATGTATGTCAAATTGATATATTACTGATATTTCAAAAGAACAATATGAACTATTTGAGTTCATGTTTTTGGACGGCCGAGTTGTCTGAATGCTCCCCTTTTTTATCTGCTTGCATACAAACACACTGCATCATTTCCTGTTCCACTCTTATATCTTCCTTTATAACTTTATACACACACTTAAAACACTACCTTTATACACATACTTAAAACACTACCTTTATACACATACTTAAAACACTACCTGTATACACATACTTAAAACACTACCTTTATACACATACTTAAAACACTACCTTTATACACATACTTAAAACACTACCTTTATACACATACTTAAAACACTACCTTTATACACATACTTAAAACACTACCTTTATACACATACTTAAAACACTACCTTTATACACACTTAAAACACTACCTTTATACACATACTTAAAACACTACCTTTATACACATACTTAAAACACTACCTTTATACACACTTAAAACACTACCTTTATACACATACTTAAAACACTACCTTTATACACATACTTAAAACACTACCTTTATACACACACTTAAAACACTACCTTTATACACATACTTAAAACACTACCTTTATACACATACTTAAAACACTACCTTTATACACATACTTAAAACACTACCTTTATACACATACTTAAAACACTACCTGTATACACATACTTAAAACACTACCTGTATACACATACTTAAAACACTACCTTTATACACATACTTAAAACACTACCTTTATACACATACTTAAAACACTACCTTTATACACATACTTAAAACACTACCTTTATACACATACTTAAAACACTACCTGTATACACATACTTAAAACACTACCTTTATACACATACTTAAAACACTACCTTTATACACATACTTAAAACACTACCTTTATACACATACTTAAAACACTACCTGTATACACATACTTAAAACACTACCTTTATACACATACTTAAAACACTACCTTTATACACATACTTAAAACACTACCTTTATACACATACTTAAAACACTACCTTTATACACATACTTAAAACACTACCTTTATACACATACTTAAAACACTACCTTTATACACATACTTAAAACACTACCTGTATACACATACTTAAAACACTACCTTTATACACATACTTAAAACACTACCTTTATACACATACTTAAAACACTACCTTTATACACATACTTAAAACACTACCTTTATACACACTTAAAACACTACCTTTATACACATACTTAAAACACTACCTTTATACACATACTTAAAACACTACCTTTATACACACTTAAAACACTACCTTTATACACACTTAAAACACTACCTTTATACACATACTTAAAACACTACCTTTATACACACTTAAAACACTACCTTTATACACACTTAAAACACTACCTTTATACACACTTAAAACACTACCTTTATACACACTTAAAACACTACCTTTATACACACTTAAAACACTACCTTTATACACACTTAAAACACTACCTTTATACACACTTAAAACACTACCTTTATACACATACTTAAAACACTATGTATAACTACTGTAGTATTACCGTAAATATAATGGATTACATACACATGTAATGCAACCTCCTGTACGGGGAATCTTATACTGCACGATACTTCCTTATGGGTTAGATGCCTTATAGTACGCTGTATATGCTGTAAAAGGGATAGTCTGTATAAAGGGGATTATTTCCTCATACGTATACTTTGCCATATGTAAGGGGATTATTTCCTCATACGTATACTTTGCCATATGTAAGGGGATTATTTCCTCATACGTATACTTTGCCATATGTAAGGGGATTATTTCCTCATACGTATACTTTGCCATATGTAAGGGGATTATTTCCTTCGTATACTCTGCCAAATGTAAGGGGATTATTTCCTCATACGTATACTTTGCCATATGTAATGGGATTATTTCCTCATGCGTATACTCTGCCATATGTTAGGGGATTATTTCTTCATACGTATACTCTGCCATATGTAAGGGGATTATTTTTTCATACGTATACTCTGCCATATGTAAGGGGATTATTTCCTCATACGTATACTCTGCCATATGTAAGGGGATTATTTCCTCATATGTATACTCTGCCATATGTAAGAGGATTATTTCCTCATATGTATACTCTGACATATGTAAGGGGATTATTTTCTCATACGTATTCTCTGCCATTTGTAAGGTGATATTTCCTCATGCGTATACTCTGCCATATGTAAGGGGATTATTTCCTCATATGTATACTCTGCCATATGTTACGGGATTATTACCTCGTATGTAATGTGATGTAATTACACTCAGGACATTTAAAAACACAACGTTTTTCATTTCGACTATTTTGAGTCCACTGTTTTGTGTTCATATGTTAGTACACAAGTCTCGTTGTCCCAAAGGTTAACATGTTGCATAATATTTGCTCTACTTCTTTCAAATATATTTCAAAAATTAGAAATAATAAAAATACCAGGTGTTGCATTTTCAAATGTACTGAGTGTATGATAATCTGCCCATATGTAAGGTGATTATTTCCATATGTAAGGTGATTATTTCCTCATGTATGTGATTAATATGAAACACTAGTACGTCTGCATAAGTACACATAACTATTGCATGTACCTGCTTCAACCTTGTATATATGTTTTGTTTGTATCCTCATGGGTCTTATGACCTTTTGGAATTTTGCGGAATAAAAGATATGATTTATGATAATCTGCCCATATGTAATGTGATCATTTCCTCAGATGTAATGTGATGCTTTCCCCAGAGTAAAAAATGACGGGCAAACTGGTATCAATACACCTGATCCCGCAATAACAGGGAAGAACCTATCCTGACGCAATTTCTAAAGAAAACTACCTGGCATTAAATGGACTGGAGGCGATATAGAAGAATAATGGGTGTCAAGCCAAAAACATGTAAAACCATCATAATGGGGTTCAGTTGCATATTCGATGTACATACAATTATGCACTTACCTGGGTCCTATAACAGGCTCGAATTGGGTATTGTTAATGAAATAGTTTGGTCGGGAAAATTCGATGACTCGCCCAGATTTTGGTGCATACATCATTAATATTAATTACTTTTATGCTTTAAGGGTATAATAGACATTTGTTTTGTAATCTTAATACACTTTTAATTAATATTATCTACAACTACTAGTAATATTGTACCCCATATGAGTTAACATTGTTGATTAAACAACAAAAGTACGCTGAGTCGTCGTGTTTTCCAGTCTAAACATTTTCATAAATAGTAATTCTACCGAACGATGCTTATTTGTGCACATTTCATACACAACTGAAGCACAGCAAGATGATTATCTCAAGTATTGTTATTTATCAATTACAATTATTACAATTACAATTACAATTATAATTACAATTACAATTATTGTAATTGTAATTACAATTATTACTTCCAGATCGCCCCATAATTACATTTATAATTACAATTACAATTATTACTTCCAGATCGCACCAGTCACTTTAAAGGGAAACATGGCAGTCTTGAGGTTCAAATTAGCACCTAGATTTATTAACCCAGTATCTTTTAACTTTAAACCCGCTTGCATTTAATTAAATACAATTTTGAGTTTGACTTCGTTATTCTACCAAATGCTAAAATATATAATTGGTGCAATATAATCAACAGTTAGTAATATGTAAAAACAGTTTGCTTTGAACTAGTCTAATAATTAATATTAATGACAGCAGATAATGCGAATTATGTAAAAAAAAACTAACGAGACGCCGCGAATTTTAAACAAATCAAGACTGCCGTGTGTCCCTTTAAAGTAGGCCAATAGCCGATGGATGCCTTTTTGAAAAAATGAGAATAGACGTTAAAGTACACAATTATCATCAGCAGAATGACCAAACTCAATGGACACAATTGCAAAAATAGTTTTAACATTGTTATTTCAAACATATGTCGCGAGTAATTATGTTAATAGGAACGATTTTAGTATCACATGTACATGTTGAATGTGTGTGTAAGCTATGTTTTCGAGTCAACAAGATTTTGTGCCGCTCTTTTCTCTTAAATGGCGATTTTCACAGCACAAAGAACAAGACAACCCGACATACTACGTGATGAAAATACATCAAATATAAACAAAACCAATTGAGCACAACGTGTAGGCTACAGTGACATCATAAACTCTTTGTCAGGTTGTCAGGGTCTACATGCCGAAGCCTATAGGCCAGTATTGCATGTACGAACAAGCTCGGTTTTCGAAGCCTAGTTTCTACTTGATTTTTGAATTTAGTATGGACATTTCAAGCGTTAAATGTGCATAAAACAAATTAAAAAATCTGTTTACTTTTATTATTAATGATTATTTGAAAAGGTCAATGAAAAGGTCAATGAAAAGGTCAATGTCAATGAAAAGGTCAATGCATATAACTAACTGTTCATTATATTGCACCAATAGTATATTTAAACATACAGAACAATAACGAAGAAGAACTGAAAAATCTCCAACAAGAGAAATCCATTTGTCTAATTACATGGAAGCAAATTTAAAATAAAGATACTTGATTAATAAATCGAGGTGCTAATTTTAATGCTCAAAGTAAATACTTCAAGATTGCCACGTGTCCCTTTAAAAGCTAATTAAAAAGCTATAAACCGTTTTAACAGAGAGAAAAAATCGAACGTCACGCTTTACAAGATGGTATAATAGGTACTAAGCGAAATACTTCCATGTGGTCCCGGATTTTATGTAACAATACTTCATGAGGTTTTTTATATAACCACAGCTACAAATCTAAAATAATTTATTTAAATCTTCAAAAGGACAGGTACAATTTCTTTTTGCTGAATTCAATTGCTTTTATAATTTACATCATCAATGACTTAAAAGACATTTACTTCAGTCAACTCGTACCAGTCACAGATGAACTGAGTGACCTCTTAATGTTCACAGTGTGTGTTTGTTCTATTATATTTTTTGTTCTGCGTTCGCGATGTTTTTTGTTAGATGTAGCGAGTTTACCATATGTAGGTTATTATTTTCTGTTAAAATTTAAAAGAAAAAATTAGAAGAAAGGAAAAGACTTGACTATGGGATACCCATTTACAAATGCATGAGTTAATAACTATTCACACGCAGTGTTTAAATATGTGGTAACAGTTGTTACATAGTTTAATGACAATGTTTATGCATCAGACAAGTGTAATGCTCTGCAGATTATACGGTTAACTGTATTGAACTTTTTGAATTGTGTGACGTTATACCAGTCGTTCAATGATCGCAAACTGCGTTTAATGGTCGCAAACTGCGTTTAATGGCGATCGTTTACGGAGCCGCTGAAAATAGTATATAACCTGACTATTAAATAGTACATAACCCGTCGCAAATCTAGTCATGTGACGATGAACCGTCAAAACCGTGACGTCATTTAATTGCATTTCAAGGCGTTTGTGACTAAACTGTCAAAAACAATGCAGTGAGTTAGAAACTTGTTAACCATATTGAAATGTTGGCTTATGCGACAGTATATCATTCTTTTTTTGTTTTTGATATATGAACCAACTTAATGCCGGTATCATACGACAACTGCATTGACTTTAATATACTGATGATATAAGCTTTCACATCGCTTAATGGAATTAAGGCGGGACCACGTAATGAGTGGTCGAGTTATATACGAAGTGAGTAAAATAATTATGTACAATAGCTGTGCAACAAGTATTAGCATCATTAGAGCTTGCGTTGATTTTTAGTCTGTGCATGGATTGAATCCTCTGAAGTCGAGCCTGAAACAACAGAACACATTATTGCTTCTTTGACCACTGTGCGCAGTTGTCCGCTAACTGCCAGTGTATAACCTCCACTCAGATGATAACCTTTGGCCACATATCCACCAACTGACCGGGTCACTTATAAGATTGTTTATAAGTTTTAACCGACTCACAACAGGATAAAATATGAGATGTTGAAGGAAACGGAGATGCGTGTTAAGATAACTATTATCGCAAATATTTTTTTTTCAAAAGTATTGAATAGGCTGTCATGGGTAGTGATATCGCTGAAGGTAGCCGTGAAACACGAGTTGGGTATTTCGCAATTAACTGCAATTCGAGACTCCCTAAATGTATTGTAACAAAGTCAAAGGTCACATAATGACGAGTTGAGACAAATATACTGCTATCGCATAATGAACATTATTTACGTTTAGGTTACCGCATCTTGAGTGACTTAATTAACGAGAAATCGTACCAACCATTCGTGAAAAGCAGTGATGCATGGGCATAATTCGGCATAATCGGGTCATTATTCGACGGGTATTTGTGTGCGGGTACTTTTGTGCTACATATTTAAAAAAAATAATATTTTAATGGAAAACGACTAAAGTTAAAAAATCTATCATATTGGATTACGTTCTTTGTTATAATACATATATAGTTTTTGTCAGTTTACTTAACACACGCGTGGGTAGTACTCTTAAGAGTTATATACGTGATAGCAATTGAGATATCGAACAGGAACACGATATATATACGTTATGGCAATTGAGATATCGAAAAAAGATAGACGCAATGCGGATGATGAGCGTCTTAATTATGCGACGTTCGTAAGAAATACGTACATTTCCTGTAACTCTCAAATTTGTATTTGATGAACCGTCATCGCGAAGTTAGTGGTATGAAGAACTAAACAACCTTTCTATACTCAGTTGCAAAAGAAACTGGACACTTTGAAAATTTTACTTTACTCCCTATCCTCTATATCAAGCGACAGTCCCTTAATGATTCAACATATTGAAAAACAAATGACAACATGATATTGGCAATGGAATGATAAAAACTTTGATACCAAACATGGCATATTCATTTTGGAATTTGTCAATTTAATTATAAAGAAAACTTTACACAATTAAATCTAAACAAAACGCAGTGTCCGCTTTCTTTTGCAACTGAGTATAGATCGATTATTATACACTATATTCTCAAGATTAATAGTTAAAGAAAACATATAAAGGTCGCTTTGGCCAATAATTACAGTTTTACAGTTACGAGGTTGTACTTTTTAACGAAGAAGTATTCCTCTTGTCAGTTCAAATGTTAAGCCATTCGTATCGCCATATTCTTTGTTATGAAGTATTGTAAAACGTTACGGACACTGCATCTATATACAGTTCTGATGGGCTGTCAGATAAAACATTTTGAAAACTTAATATACGACTGACCATTAGTCTATTTCAGTATCCTCATTCCAAAATTAACAACTGATTCTCATTTGCGGTTTTAAACGCCGACAGATATTAAGTGTAAATTTCCATGAACAGCATTAGCTCTTTTTATGTTGTAAATTTGCCATTAACTGCCAGTGTTTTTAAAATCGCATGAACGAAAATGCTAATCAATAGTGTTATATAACATCATTTTCCCGTCGCTATAATGCGAAATAACAATGTGCCTTCAGAGAACGATAATGATAAAAAGAGTGCAAAAGAGACAACTACCGTCTGTGTATTTACCGAAAGTAGAATAGCCGATTTCTAATGAAGCACATTGGATGCGTGCGCATTAGCTTCGTCGCATTGACACGTGAAGTTTATTCAAAATTAGACGCTATTTTTCGACAGAAAGTATTATTCGCTAAATATAACATAATATTATACAGGTCAAGAAGTCATATGAACTTATATTCGTTACCCAAAAAGCAATTGTTTACCAACTGACCTTGCATTTCAAAGAACGGAAATACATACAATGGGGTAGTACAAATGAGAAGTACAAATGAGACGTTAGTGTGGATGCGAGGCTTTTAAAACTAACTAAATGATGAGAAAATGAACAATAAACAATAGAAGAAACAAGCGAAGGCGAAACTTGACTCACCTGGGGCCGTATTCATAAAATATTACTTAAGTCAAAATTTAAGATGTTTACATATTTTTAATATCCTTATAAACCTCTCGGGAACACAACAAACCATCTATTTTAAGACAACTAATTAGCTCTAGGTTTAGTTTATCCATAACCTTATTAACAATATTAAGAAAACGTCTTAAATTGACAGAAAAAGTTAAATAAACAGAAATGCAATTCGAAGATCTCAAATTTTGTTTCCTTAGTCTACCATATGCTTTATTCTTACTTGCAATGACCTAATTAAAAAAAATCGGGTATAGGCTATGAAAGGTGTCAATGTTGCACTAATTGAAAGATTGACAATCATTTTGCTGTCCTTGCTTTTAAGTTTATACAACACATTCTGGGGTTAACTTTGGTAATTCTCTATTCGATGGCATTGACAGTTTTCGCATAAACTATGTGGATATAAAAGAGATTGGAAATAGAAAATGAAAAGAAAAACTTACATAAAACAAGATTATATCAAAATGAAACATATGAATATAGCAGCAGAAAGTAGAAAACAAAAGTACAATGATCTACATGTATTCTGATAGCATATACATTCAAGAAGTTGAACCGAGTTCTCACAACTAAATTAAGATCACCAATCATAATACTAGAGAACACATTCAACATTCACTGTACATGAAAACAGCTGGAAAACATATCTGTCTGCGCATCACCATCTATACCAATACAAGAAGTTGAATTAAAGGGTGAGGTCTCGTCAGGTCATGGTTTAGGTCAGACCGGTTACACTACAGCGAATGAGTGACAGCCGACATTACAAACGGTATCTCACCGTATTGACGTTGCAATGGCAGTAGGGTAGTAAAGATTGATAGATATTTTATTCAAACATAAGGCATTACGCCCAACAGTTCACATGCAAATAGTACATATATATAAACAGTATTATGAAATACACACAATATTTTCCAGTTAATGACAATTTGTATAATTTCATAGGTGAGTTTCAAGATCATCTGTATATGTTACTAGTTAAAAAGTATTTGACAACTATTAAGTATATAAGTGTTTAATATATATTTTTAAATTAATATTCCTAAGTATTGATCAGAACACATTTATATCTGTGGACAAAAAGGAGAAAAGTGATATTTATCTATAAAACATGTCGTCTCTTCTTTTTAAACTTTTTCTAATGAAAACGGACAGTTTCTTTAAAAATTGTATGGATTTTCATAAATCATTCCTTAAATGTCGATCGATATGAAATTCATGGTCAAATTATTATTATAAGTAGTAGTAGCAGTAGCAGTAGCAGTAGCAGTATTATTATTATTATTATTATTATTATTATTATTATTATCAGTAGTAGTAGTAGTAGTAGTAGTAGTAGTAAAATCATCATCATCAGAAGCAGCAGGAGCAGCAGTAGTAGTAGTAGTAGTAGTAGTAGTAGTTATTATTATTGTTATTAAAAAAATGTTTTACACGTATCGAGGGTGTATTACAACACTATACATAAATAAGACACAAAGGTGTTTTCTGAGCCCGCGATATGTGAAGCGGTAAGCGGCAACATTTGATCCCGCTGTGTCACGGCAAATGTTCACAAATGTCGTATTTTATGCTTTAAATTGTCTTATTTCAATATAAGTATAGCATATACAACACGCACGATACTTGCACTTTTATCTGAATGGTCTTACATTTGAATATATTACAGATGGTACAAATACTGAATATGTATGTTAGGTGGCTAACGTACGAAAATGAAAATTGTTTCTAATGAAAATTACTTTATTGATATAACTTTCAATCTAGAAATTAATGCAGTTAATTTGACGATTAATCGCTACTAAGATAAATATATTTCTTGTGTGCCTTAATTTGCATATATTAAAACTGCATTTGTCTATTTGATGAAGAAAATAAGCATTAAACGAAATATGTTATTTGTATATAAATCAATAAAAGAACTAGATTGAACAAAAACAAACTCGATATTATTATAAAACGTACCGAAAAACATGCATTTTGACAACAATGAAAATGAAATTATGAATAAGCGTTTATGACAGAAGCTGGCGATAACCTCAAAACTGACCGCTTCCTGACCCACGTCAGACAGCTGCATTGGTCAAATCAGAACATCTAGATAGGCTCCATGGGCCAGTGACTAAACGTCAAAAATGACTTTAAAATTCATACTTTATGTGCATTGAGCAGCACCCTCATGTGTACATCCATCAATAACTGATAGCTCGCCAGTGCTGAAATATAATTGGAAAATAATTGATAACCTGAACACGCAAAGCAAATTGCAGGGCATCTTCAAAATAAAAAACTAAATGACTATCTACTCATGTGTAAAATTGTTATGTCAAAGTCCACACGACAATCTTGATTTTGTTTAATATTCGCCAGAGACCCGTCAGATTGTCTACGTAATTTGTATATTTACACAATAATTCTTTGAATAGTTTTGCATATATTACTGGGAGCTCGACTTGTAAGTTACGAAGTGTCGATTCTTACGGATAGAGGGAGGTGTACAGTACTGGTTCTACCCAGGAAAAGTGGGTGGTTACTTCCACCACAAAAAAAAATACCATCATATATAACCTTTCAGTTGAAAATGACGTAAAACTCCAAACAAACAAACAAAACAATGCATATATTACGAAATGTTGACTATGCTAATACTATTATATCATTATATATGCCAACATCATGAAGCAAAACTTAAAAACTCCGAATTGTATTATCATTTAGTTAATTATATGTAAGCAGATGTAAAATCAAAATGACAATGCTTTAATAAATCGAGGTACGTGTTGGAATACTTCATCCATACTTCAAGATTGCTGTGTGTCCCTTTAAACCTTTAAAGTATTGAGAACGCGGAGTAAATACCAAGTATGGTGTTAACTGATATTCGATGAGAAAAACATGGGCTTAAAATGTATAGAGCAGATTTAAGAGCAAAACGTGTTCTTTTCAGTTTTGTACGTGCGCCTAGAGTCGTAGCGTGTTTTCACAAGCAGTCCAACCCAAACGATTACCGCACAGTTTATATATGTAGGTGAACTGTCAACTTGTCTTAGGTAATTCACATACTTATCAAGGTCAATATTTTAATTGATATGTTACGATTACCTGTTGATATATCAGCTGTCCGTCGTTACTGCGATGTTACACAAACATGCTTGTAAATCGTTATTATTATGACTGATCGCTGATGTTAAAGTTCACACGTAATAATTCATTCCTGCAGATAATATTATTATCGAGGTAGCCGCGAAACTTCAAATTCGCCAGTACCGGCTACTCCAAACCATCGAGTACCCTGCTGGCTGACTTGGAGTTTCGCGACTTCCTTCTAATACATGACCGGTATACCACTGACCGATTCAAGGCGTTAAACCTGCTGTAAACCCTGTTATTTTTTTTATCATTGTCGCAGTTGTGAGTTTTGAATACGTGTGTTTGACGACGTTCTGCGAATCTAAAACAATAATGTCAAGGACATATTAACTCGGTGGTATACTTAAATTAGCGTTTAAAAGATCATAAATGGTTAATCACCATCACGTGATAGTATAAACTCTTTCTAAAATGCTTCGTTTAACCACCTTTAAACATATTAAGTCGATATTACAATAGGTAAAGAAGAAAGTCATTGAAGATTTCATACATGGTATTTGTTTTTAAAAACGGTATTATTGTGAAAATTCTTTTCAAAATGTAATAAAAACATAACCAACACGGATAATGTCCGTGGCTGGGGCAGTGACTTTTATTTGTTTCATTTCATGCTTCGTTTAATACTTACTAATCTAACATGTTTGCAAATGTATACGCACGTACAGTTACTTTAAATAAAATGGCCAGCTATATACTTACAGCTACACAAAACGGGCGTTATAAAATAAGGAAATTTATCGCTGGTAATTTTAATTTCCTTCGCAACATGTTCCTTTACGTCTTGCGTTAGTTTTGTTTCGTAAACCTAATATAGCTCTATATTTAGTGTTATTATATCCATTTCTTATCTGCATTCCATACTTGTATTTTGATTTACAAGCTATATTGATAATAACCAGCAACGACATTGATGTTGTATCGTGTTTTTACGACTCATAAATGTTGTATATTCGTGAAATGTCGTGTCCAGTTGCAATGTATTTGTTTAGTCGTTTCGGTCTTTAGGTGGTCAGCGGAAATTTTTAGGTATCGGTATATTGTCAAATTTTTTTTACTTCAGAGACTTGTTATGAAATAGTTTGTGTAGATTTTATTCATTTTTTACAACTAAAATGCGCTTTGCATATTAGTGTATGCTAAAAATAAGTAGTTTTCTTATAACAATATACACGATCCTTACATTGTCGCTTATATAACGTAAATTGTGATATAACAATATAAAAAGTATAAAAAGTACGTAAATGCTATGCATGCTTAAACCATATGCATATCTACTATTCTCCGGGACTTGACATCGATTTTCGGTATATTTATAAATGATACAGTATCATTCAAGACGCTAAACAACTTATGTTCAAAGCTTGACCGCTTGAACAATTTATCATTTCATTTGGATGGGTTATTAATGCGTCAAAAATGGTCGTGGAGTGCGGATACTTATTTAATATAAGTTTTCAAGATTGCAGGTTTTTATGAGCAGGCTGACCTGCGTTTGACCCAACATGCCTTTTGAACTTTATTTATCCACATGCTCACCTTAAGAATATGTTAACCTCCAAGTGCACTTACGATGGACCGTTTGACTTTGTTTTTACAATTTCACATGAGATCTTAACAATGTTAATGAAATACCTCAAGGGTAATGGTAATGGGGAGGTGGATTATGAGAGGCTGCCGGACTGACAACTGGTGTAATGCAAATGGACAATATGGAAATCGGCATGCAAAGAAAGCTGCAGTAAAACTGTTAACGGATTCAGGGATGTTCAAACAGTCTTTGTCTTATATATTCGGAGGAATGCATAACACATAACCGTCTGATTGACTAAGGGTATTCTATCATTTTGTTTGTTGTAGTCGTTACTAGTTAATACTATACAAAAAAAAACGAACATTATACATTATGCATCTTGTATGTATCTATTACGTAAATATGTATACTTTGTATGATGAAACAAGTTGCAATGACGGAGTTCTATCTCATCAAGTGAAAGCTAAACAAAAATAAAACTTAAACAGTCATACAAATAAAAAATAATACATACAGGTTAACACATTCAAATGCAAGGGGATAATTTACCGCTTTTGTCATTATTCCTTTTGTAAATCTTCTTGTTTTAATTTACCAAATCGTAGTTTAGTTGTTTTCTAAATTATTAAATACATTTTCGTGTAAACACAAGTGCTAAGATAGCGTGTTTTATTCTGCACTTGGTATAGTATTGACACTTTTATTGTTAAGATTGATTGCCAACTGTATAATAAATGATAACAACAATATTGCGTATTCGCTAAATAAAAAAATATCACATAATATGCATTAAGTAATACTAACTTAACCATAAACGTAATACCTATCAATTAGTGTATACACATACATCAATATAAGGATACATCAATATAAGGTGTCGCATGTGTTGGTTCTCTCATCGAAAACAATTCGACTAGTGGCGATAATTCAAGTCCCCTCCGTCACCCTGAGAAATAGGCGTGACCGAGTCGGCGTGCTATTATGGATACAAGCAATATACATACGGTATAACTGGACTCGTCCCTATTTATAGCATAAATTGACCTGACACGAACCCTAACAAGCTACTTGTAACCCGACACATTCTCGTTAACTTGTTTAACCGGCGATAGTCATTGCAAAAGCATTTCTTTTCTTCACTTGGCTGGTGTTGTTATAGCCTTATCGACATTAAAATTGCCTTCTCAGCCATGAAATAGAGGAATATGTTTTGTTCACACCCTGTTGTGCAGCGTTTAAACTATGATGAGCTGTTTGTTTATTATAGTAAACTGAAGTGCGGCCAGTTCACGTGACGCCAGTATCGATTTCCGATGTTTGAGTTGAAAATAAACATGTCAGTTTTTCTTCCCAATAGCTGCTTGCATGCTAAGAGAAATGCCTGTAAGTTCTGTTTTTTTCTGATAGAAATACTAGAAGATGTGCAAAGTTTCATTTGTGTATTGCATGAGTTTCATGAGCTTCGTAGTGACCAACTCAGTCGATGCAATATCATGACTTACGCAACTTCAGGCATGCGCAGTGAAACAACCAATCAGAACTAGCTTACAGTCAACAAGCAAACTCGAAATTAAACGTAGACTAGCCCACTCACAGCGGTGATACTGAGTGATTGGCTGGTGTGTTTCCGATTACGTGATCAGATATTCTATTTGCATAACTATCTCCTGGCCTTTATTTGGAGGATCATGTAAGGTCATGGGCTATTCAGGGCCCGATTTAGTTCGTACTTATGGATTATCCGTGGTGGTTGGGTGTTTTGGTTCGGATGTATATAACATAATTAATGTCTTCGCAAAACAACATATCAGGTATGGCTTTTCTCAATCAGGTTAGCGTGTGAATTGTTGAAAATGGGCATGTACATGTTTATTGACAGTAAACACATTGTTTTATGGATGAGTCTTATATGTTATTGGCCACATATTTACGTTGTGATGCGTCCACCATTATGTACAAAACAGCATAGTTTAATTGTTTATGATAATTACATCGGATTTGACTGATTACCATTGCTAATTGCATTACTTGACCGACATACAATCTTTCAAAGCCATTTTGCTCGACCTTTGAACACTATTCAATAACTGAATTCACTGTTTTCTGTCAGATATGTTTTTACATAGACAACAAGGGACATTATTTTGCAATATTTAGTTAACTGAGGAGTAAATCTAAAAATAATTAATTCAGAACATGCTTGAATGTGTATTTTTCTCCCACGATCGGTTCAATATTTAGTAGTATATTTAGCTATGCTATAGTAATTTATATGCTTTGTCTATTTGACTGCTTTTCTGTTAAGGCACTTGAGTTAGTATAACAATAAGATATAGATGTGCGTGTTTGGACTTCTTCGTCACGATCGACATGTAGGTTATCGAGTTATGCAAATTACTTAAAGAAAGATTATTCAGTTCCATCCTCAGCCTTGACTTTTTGATTTACTAAATCTAATCATGGAACTTGATCTTGTTTACTACATTTTTATAAGGCGTGGGTGTTGTGTTTTCAGAGATACTTTCGGTGTTCGGAGTTCCTTAAACACAACGGTATATTTCGCTTACTTCTATTATGCAATTTCGTATTTGCAGAGCTGGGCAAACACCACGGTAGATAGACAGAATATGTCATCGCAATGTCTATTTTAAATATGGTCTGTTTTGTATTTTCGGGGTCGGGCAAATATCACATAAGAAAGGCAGAATATCTCGTTTTGTTTTAATTTTAATATTCGGTCTATGTTGTACTTTCAGGGTTGAGCCAACATCACGGTAGATAGGCTGAACGGCAGATTAACCTTTCATATGCAATGGCATACAGCCGCATAGACAATGGCATTAAACAAGAGCGAAATAACCACTTCTATGACCTCTTGCATGCACAACTATCGGCCGAAGACACCAGAAACACGGACAATAATGATTCTGCTGAAGACTCTGGTGAGTCACCGTTGGATTTCTCAATTAAAAGAAAATCCAGGAGCTTTGAAGAAATTTCTGGCTCAGAATCATTATCATCACCTACGTCATCGCTTAACGACACTGGGGGTCACCTAGAAGATAGAAAAGGCAATATTGACAATAGAAGTAGTCACACAAATACCATTACAACTCAGGAATCACCACCAAATGGCTCTCCTATATATCGGGATAAGCATTTCAATAAAGAACTACTGCAACAGCGGCTCTCACCTGTACATGAACGAATTGGTCAGCCTCAAATAGCAAACCATGAAAATGGAAGCACAGGGCATGGTCTGCCAAATATGTTAAACGAGTTACAAATGGGACTAGCAAACGCTAATATGTTAGCAAATTCATTTCCTGCAATGGCCGCATTAATGGATCCAAGAAGACTGGCCAGTAGTTCAAAGGCAACACGACCCTTTAAAGCATATCCTAAGGATTCTTTTTCTGGTGGAGGTGCTGGTATACCCCAGTATATGACTTCATTTGCAAACTTTGAAAACAGTGCTATAATGCAGGGATTAAATCTTACCTCCGAGGAAGTATTTAATATATACAAACAGCAGCTATTAGCTCTCAGGGAGAGAGATAAATACCTAGAAGCCCTAAAACTATCACAGGAACAATCGTTCTCAAGGAACAGTACTGCAACAGCATCATCACCGCTCACAACATTACCCCCTACACTTACATCAATGCATATGTCAGCTTTTGCGCCATCGATTTCATCCTTGCACCTTACCAACAAAAACAACAGAATAAACAATAATATATTAGGGAACATTCCTCCGAGCCGTCCGTCCAGTTCACAGGCAGCCTCTCCACAAAGCCAGTTTCATACACACAGTAATAACAGCAGTCCGACGAATACTTCATCGTTAACTCCGGGTGGAAGGCGGCGACCAAGATCTCTGCCAGATGAGCAGAAAGATGACTCATATTGGGAGAGAAGACGAAAAAATAACGAGGCAGCCAAGAGATCACGGGATGCAAGAAGGGCAAAAGAGGACGAAATAGCTATTCGTGCGGCTCTTTTGGAACAAGAGAATTTAAAACTACGGGTAGAAGTAGCAGCTCTGAAAACAGAGACAGCAAAATTAAGGTGCATGTTGTATAACAGCTAGAAAGTGTTGCTGATATCAGTGAAAGTATGAAAACTGTAAACACAAAACTGTAAATATTCCCAAATTAGATTGGAGAAACACAGTGTACTAATAAATCAGTCCAACCCTAAAAACAGAACATTCTTTGTGAATGGCCATGAGTAAGATGGCCTGGCTGTTTTAACCACATCGTATTAAGTGGGATGGAGAAGAAATGAATTAGATAAAAAGGTGCCTGTACACCGGATATTACATACAGCTACATGGTGCCTGTACACTGGATATTACATACAGCTACATGATCTACTGGATTAGTGTGTATGGCGTTTTGAGTGCTACTTTTTGAGAAAAATATCAGGATTTCATTCAGCTGGATTCTTTTATGCAATATTTATGTTTATGGAGGTTTATGGATCCAATTTTAACTGTTTTTTCTTGTTACCTCATGGTGTTTGTGGATTTTAACATATCCAAAGCAGTGCTTTGTGTTTATTTGTTTGTTTTTTGTAAATAGAACATTTTAATATTGTTGAGCTCAGGGATAATTATAATATATAATCTGACGTCGTTGATGATGATGCTCAAATTGTGGTGATAATAACATATGTGTATATATTACTTGATATTATATTGTGTACGCCTCCAGCATGTTTGGACTATTGCATCGATTGAAAAGTAGTATAAATCATCTTTTATTGCTTATCAATCACAGTTAAACTACATAATTTTCCTGTAATATGACCTATTGAGTATTTCCGCGTAAAGTTAACTGCATTTAATATTTTACATGTAGTTAATTAATGTTGAAATTATGATGTTGTTGACAATAATCAAAATATGATTGCGTGTGTATTTATAAATCCAGGATGTTAAAGGGACATTTGGCAATCTTGAGTGTGTTTTTTTAATCGCGACGTCATGCTAGAGTTGATACACGCTTCGAACATTTGCAGATGACATACTTAACAATTCTTGAAGAAGTAAAAAACAAAATAATTTGGCGTATTACTTCGTAGAATATCATTAATTGTGTAAAATTGGGGGGAAAAAAAGGGAAAAAAATTACAAAAGCAAAACATACATCAACCTTTATAATTATATATAAATTTAACATGTAGCAATGCATTTGAAGAAATAAATTAAGGATACTAACTTTTAAATCTCGTTTAGTCGCCACTTCATTGTGCCAACCTGTGGATTTGCACTTGGTAACATGGCGGAGGCATTGCCAATCTTATAATTACGCATACATACACGCGAGTTTTAACTTTCAATATATAACATGTCAAGATTGCCGTATTTCCCTTTAATGTACATTTTGTAATCTTATCTCTTAGTCAATTCTAAATGTTTGCCATTCCATTCGGAACTACCTCAATCATTATGTTCATGTGTATTATTACTCATATTTTGTTTCATGTTCAAATTGACATAATTTTGTCACTATTTTGTAAAGCATAAGTTGTATTCTGACGTATTTTGTAACAAAACAATCATATCGATGGGTTCAACGCAAAACTGCTGTATCTGCTTCTTTATTTATATATCGTTACAGCAGTATGGCGTTGAATCCTCGATTTCCCCCCTCACAAGCAAGCGTTCAATAGATATTCCTCATACGTCACAAGCAAGCGGTCAATAAAACCAAGCGTTTACCAAGATCAATAAATAAGTCATGTGTTGATTGTAATAGAAGAAGTAGTTACAACACAAAAACAGTTCGGTCAAAATGTAACGTTAACGCTCGAAAAAAGATTCGTATTAAACCAATAGTGATCATTTTTGAGCGGTTTAAAAACATCGCCTATCATTTCCCCCATAATTATCAAGTACACATTTGTTAAAACAGCCAGTTAATAGTTCATAATCTTATCTAGGCTTCCCCAAGGTCAATGCAACTAACCCTCTGATACAATAGGCTCCCACCCAAGGTCACTGGTAACAGTTGGTAGTTCGAATCAAAATATCCGCTACCGAGTGTATTATGCTATTTAAAAATCGATGAGCTTGATTGAACAAAATAATGATATGAAACGGGTCATAAAATCTCCATCAATGAGTTTCTATTTTCGTTGTAGGGTATCGGGCATTGTTAAGTACAGTTATATTTTATATATACGTACATATATTATGACGTGCTTTATAAACACACTTTTCAAATTTAGCTCATATTTTGTTTCTTCTCTTCGGATCTTTGATACGAGTCTTATTTCATATAAGTCTAATACATACAAATTGGCCCTTATTTCATAAGTCTAATACATACTAATTGGCCCTTATTTCATAAGTCTTAATACATATAAATTGGCCCTTATTTCATGTCTAATACATACGAATTGGCCCTTATTTCTTTATCCTTGTACTTATTGGTTGTTTTGCGTGTTTTTGGTAGTGGAACGCGTTCTACTACATGTTCTGTTCGAACAGTTTATCTACTATGTGCTATTGTTCAGAAAAACTTTACGCTCAGCGTGATTTGTTATTGTCAAACGATTACCAATCAAACTTATATATGAATCTAAGTGAAGATTAAAGAAGAAGAAGTTCAGATCATAATTCATATAATGGTGATGGAATATGTACATGGAAGTGCCTATACCAGTTTGTCTCTTATCTGTTCTCAATTTAAAATGAAGTGTTATTTACCAACGTTTACTTTGTGTATCTGCTTTAAAAAGACTCCACGCCCATCACCCCCGTGCTATGAATCGGTAGTGCTACTTTGAGATTATAAAACCCAATCGTTGTGGGTTTAAGTTGAATACCGTTTGACCCTTAACCCACTAAGCACGACTATAATAGACTTTGCGTCCATTGTAAACCCAGATCAGCCTACGAGTACAGTAACTCGTAGGCTGATCAGCGTTTGCAATGTCCGGCTGCTGATAAGTCATTTCCCCCAAAACACCCCTTTGTCACATAAATGGAATGATCTTAATCAAAAGAAAGAACAGTACATTATATAGGTAACGGGTTAAGGGTTAAGTCGGTGCCAGGGAGCTTGAGAGGTTTATATCCTACATAACATCTCATGGACAGTAAACCGAGTCTATTACTTTTTTTCTCTTGTTTGCGTTCGTTGCTTCCAGTGGATCCCTATTTTCAGTATTTATTGTTATTTTTAAGTGTTTTATATGGTATTATATATGTAAACGTGGGTACTTTTTTCCTCCAGTCAACGCATACAATGTATGCCAAAATGAAGTATACAATCGAGGCAAAATTAGACCATTTTACATTGTTTACTCTCTTTTATTACTCAACCATTGTAAATATTGATCCATATTGAATATCATTATGTTTGACCTCACTGTACTAATCCTATACAAGCAAGACACGTTTTTAAATTTGTGATCTTTTTTGCTTCTTCTCAAAACAAGCTCTCGAGATATTGTTTAATCTTTTGTAAAATAAAATGTATATTTAAAATACACGTTAGTCCACAACGAAATAATTCTCTTTCTGTGCAAATCATTAATCATAAAGGCATGCATATTTCATAAGTTTAACTGAAGCACAATGCTGTTTTTTCAAAAGGTGGAACTCAGTCCGAATAAATTCTCGATGTACTCCGCTGATCAAGGAGAACTAATCAATAAAACATTCGTTAGATTATTTAGAATGAGAGCTTCACAATTAAAAAATATTAATGAGAGTGAGTGGGCTGTGATCGATCAAATCTATGAGCCATTACTTTGGTTAATGTTCAAATAGTAAAATTCACGTTTTTTTTCTCTCTTTATACATAGCTGCACGACTCAAGTCAAGTGTAACTCACATTAAAACCTGTCTTTCGCGTAATTTCGTAACATCAAATGTATTTGAACTGTTTAATTTGATAAAAACTTACTTTCCAGGTGCGTTTTCAAACGCTTATCCAATTTTATGTGTCTAAAGTGTTGTCATCTTTATAAGAAATGCACATTTTACTGCTATTGTTTGTATACAGATAACGCTTGTCAAGACCTGTCACACATTATGTGTTAACAAGTTTAGACACATTTTCTTTGGGGGGGTGAGGGGGGGGGGGAGGGGCGTGGGGATGGGTTCGGGTGGCGTGGGTAACACGTTTGTCAAGAATCTCATTAAACAAACGATTCAATGAATACTGATATAAAGTAAATAGGAACGGTAAAAACAGATTGTCATGGATGATATTTACTTTGTTACATTTGTTGTTTATTACTGAAATATTTGATGTTGTTTTATGGGTTTGCACGTGCTATGACTCAGCGGGTACAATCATTGCATTAACTACTATTTCATATGCGGTTTATTTACATTGCTTCGTATTCTCAAAATGTTTAAGACATGAAACCTTATTTCATTTTATCAATAGTATTGCTGTATGTGTATGTGACAGACACATATCATTCTTATATTATCCACATTGTTTAACTTTTCGCAGACAAGATGGTGCACGTACAACATGTTCAAATTCGAAATAGATCAAGTAATATTAGCCTTTTTAAAATGACATTTATAATGGTATTTATTTATTTGAAAATCGTAAATTTTGTTTTTGTGGAAAGTATGTCATTTTAAGAGGGTTGGGGTTTTGACACTAGGTTTAAGGAATAGTGGGGACGAGTCACCAACACATTTAGATGGATTCAGGAAATGGAAAACTGGTGTCAAAATCAGTAGGGTAATGTGAACAAAGCTCTTAAAATTCTCGAAGTGGTAAAAAGGACAAACTATTTAAAAAAAAAAAGAAGAAGAAGAAAAAAGTCATAACAATGTGTGATATGAGACAATCTGAGTTTCACCTCATGGTTATATATTTTGGAGAATATGTTTTTGTTTATAGGATATGGTTGGTTATTAGATGTCTTTGTAAAATATTATGTTTGCTCTTAACAATTTTGGTTTAACCATACAACAAACTGTATGTAAAAACTGGAAACATGCTCGCCTCTCCGAAGCTATACAATCATACACATTGGTAGCTATATAGCTATTTTAACAGTTATCTTTAAAATCCGTATAGGGTATTTATTACTTTTACAGTTGCTGGTTAATTGTTTCTTAGTTCGGTAAATGAAAGTAATAACACAGGACTACCTCTTTCAATGTATAGTTATGTCAACAGTGATATATTATATGTTTATCTCTTATATGTAAATCCACTTGTGTAATAATTAAGTTTCTTGTTTCTGACTGTGTGCACGTTTGAAAAAGAAGCATGTTTAAATAATATTTTCCACTGTAACCCTGATTTAGAAACCATACGTAAATACAGAACTATTACCAGGTATGGGCTATATCTGGCAGTTATTTCATGTCTTAACTATAAGTTAGGTCGTGTCAAATGTCATGGTGTCATTCACAATTCTCAGTCATGTAAAATCAGAACGTTCAGCCATGCCATACCAACATTGGCAGTTGTATAATGCCAGTCATGAATATCATCCACACCTTCTTATGTGTCAAAACTGTTATGCCATGGTGTCAGTCGAATCAGTCAGTTATGCCGTGGTATCAGTCGAAACAGTTATGTCATGTCAAAATCGTCAGTTGTGTCATGGTGTCAGTCAAACTGTCAGTTATGCCATGGTATAAGTCGAAACAATTATGTCATGTCAAAATCGTCAGTTGTGTCATGGTGTTAGTCGAAACAGTCAGTTATGCCGTGGTATCAGTCGAAACAGTTAGTTATGTCATGTCAACATCGTCATTTGTGTCATGGTGTCAGTCAAACTGTCAGTTATGCCGTGGTATCAGTCGAAACAGTCATTTATGTCATGTCAAAATCGTGAGTTGTGTCATGTTGTCAGTCAAAATCGTCAGTTATGTCATGGTGTCAGTCGAAACAGTCAGTCATGCCGTGGTATCAGTCGAAACAGTCATGTCATGTCAAAATCGTCAGTTATGTCATGGTGTCCGTCAAACTGTCAGTTATGCCATGGTGTAAGTCGAAACAGTCATTTATGTCATGTCAAAATCGCCCCGTGTGGTCCGGGGTCCCCGTTTGGTTACGGGGCAAATAATAGGGCCACTGCAGATCCCGTTGGAGGGGAAGGCAGAGGAGTAGAAGCCCACCCCCAAATTCATGTTCATTTTATCATTTTTTGTTCATGCTCATTAAAGGTCTTCATCTTGACCCCTGCATTGTTTCAGGTGCCATCTCGCTCATATCACTAGAGCAGTGGCAGAAAAACAAAAACGTGGCTCCAGCGTAAATGGAGGGTCTACAACAGAATTTGCAGCAACTCTGCAGTTCAGGGTGAAAAGGTTCTAGGCCCGTTCTCCATATTTTATCTCGATGTACATGGAGGATGAGCCTGGCATGTTCATTTCTGTTAGGCGCCATATAACCTTTCATGTGTTGGTGCGCCTTAAAACCCCAATTCAATCAATCAATCATGTCAAAATCGTCAGTTGTGTCATGGTGTCAGTCGAAACAGTCAGTTATGCCGTGGTATCAGTCGAAACATTCAGTTATGTCATGTCAAAATCGTCAGTTATGTCATGGTGTCAGTCAAACTATCAGTTATGCCATGGTGTAAGTCTAAACAATCAGTTATGTCAAAATCGTCAGTTATATCAAAATCGTCAAATATGTCATGGTATCAGTCAAACAGTCGGTTATGCCATGTCAAAATCGTCAATTATGAAATTGTTTCATCAAAAGTGTCAGTTGCGTCTTGTCAGAATCGTCAGTTATATTATGGTATCGGTCAAAACGGTCAATAATTTCATGTCAAAACTGTGTCATGTTTTCAGCCACAACTGTCTGTTATTTAACGGTTTCATCCAAAGTCAGCCTTGCAAATTGAAGTTAAAGTGTAACATTATGAGAATTCACCCAACGCATAGTGTTTAATTGTCAGTTTTTACACGAAATATCTCAATAGTTATCTGTGTTTTATAAATGAATAAGATTTTACAGCTTTGTCGTCACGGCATCTTTTTGAGTTGGCATGCCTTTATTGTGTTTCATATATATAACTATACATGTACATTATATTAGACAAAACTATTTGCTGCACATGTAGAATCGTTTTGCCTAATATAATTTCCTTAGTTAGTTACACTTGTTCGAAGTAACGGGTTTCCATGTTAAAACTAACTTTATAAACATTTTTGTTTATCATTTTGAAGATTAATACATTATTTTTAAAAATGAAAACAAAGGTGCTATACTAGTATTCTATGACTGATTGTGTCATATATAGTATAAATATTCATGATATCATGAAACTACAGGAATCCATATTGTATTTTTATAAATGTAACAGCGTAGGTATAATGCATTTTTGTAAAATCAAAGCTCACTTCATCATTTTTGAAGCAAACAAAACAACACATTGCAATACCATATGTATGCATATACATTATATATGTATATGCAAATTACTGAATGAAGAAAACGTGCTTTTGCTTATGTAAGATAACTGCCTATATATTTAATATATGTCAATTGTGTTGATATGTGTTGGGCATTTGTTCTTGTCAACTACCTCTATTATGAATATTGTTTGAGGCGTGGGAGGTCAGCGTATGCTAAATAAAACGGGTACAATTCCATGTGAGTAAATGTTAATATGCGCCGTGTATACGAGATTAAATCAATGTGCTAAAAAACGCAAGCTGGTAATGATATTTTGTCTTTAATAAATATGTTAATTGTCATTGTTTTTGTCATTATTATTTGCCTCGTTTTTATGTAAATCTGATGTTTTGTAACACGTTTATGGTTAATAATTAGTATGGTAACAGGTATGTCATACAATATATCTTGATCAGTGTATTGATATGGATCTGCCCTGGTGTGAAACTGAACAATGTATGGTTTGTAAGTTCTGAAGCTGATGATAACCTATCGAACACTTTTTACAGGACTTGTTCTTGGGGAATTTTTATTTTTTTTAAAAATATCCAGTCAATCAATCAAAATATGGTATTACCACCGCACTGTTCAGGTCTAATATTTTAATTCACCAGTGAATCGGGCTTAAAATTAATGCTTTAGTTAATCCTGGTGCGTAATCCAAGATAGCACATGCCACTGTGCAGAATACATTTTCTTGTAAATAAGAATAAATACTGAAAAGGGGATCCCTTGAAAGCAACAAACACAAACAAGGGATACAAGTAGCAGACTCGGTTTTATTGAGTCTGTTCATGAGAGGTAATATATTGTGAAAGTTAAGCCACACATATTGATGATGATCCCAGAGAACCAGTATGTAATAACACTACTGATTTGTAGTCGGGGCCATAAAGATTGGGACTGATGATCGCAAAGGACCAGTATGTTATAACATTAATGAAATCATTTTAGGCCAAAAGCCTGTGGTGCTCACTTTAAACGATAAAACAAATATCAACATCAATCACAGTCGAATTATTACAGAAAGCCACAAGAGAAAACATGAACAATAAGAACTACATCTATAGAATACAATTCCATCAACATTTTCGTAAAAACTGAGCGCAGTATCTTGTAATTTAAATTGAGTGATTGTTAACATTTATTGCTGATACTTTTCGGTATAAAGAATAGCCACATATCATATTTCTTCCATGTCCGCGGTAACACTAACTACTGAGAAAGTTGAATTTTAAAAGAGACCTCCTTTGAACCTCTGTGACCCAGTGGACTGCACGCTGCAATATGAGAACAATATTGTTATGATTTGGAATATGACTGACCTTATAACCCGTGACCCTTGACATTTCAAAAGAACCTGGGTAGACTTGACCATCAATTGAACTACAGCTAATTGGGAAATGGTTTCAGAAAGCACAATGCTATCTTTTATAATCCATTTCTGAACGTCCACGCATTACTAAAACATGCATATTAAAACGAATTCAATTGAAGGCATACCTTCAAGTAGTGTTAAAAGTCATTGAAGCCTTATACATTTCATTTAGAACATACAAGTATATTCCTGAGAAAATCATTGATGATATTTTAATGTTTAACAAGTGTGGATTACAGTAAACTAATTGGGCCAAGTTAAACACGCGCAATTAATATTTCAGTAAAACACAAGCTTGTTATCGAGTTAACTGTTTTGGGAATTTGAATATTTTGCGACGGTATATCAGGCGTTTAATGATCGCAAATTGTGTTTAATGGCGACGCGTTAGAGGAGCCGTTAAACACGATTTGCGACCGTTAAACGACTGATATACCGTCGCTAAAGTCACTATTTCGATAATGGCTAACCCGTTTCTAACGCATTTCATTGTTTTTGACAGTTTTACTCATAAACGCATTAAATAAAACATAATGGCATCATGTTTTTGACGGTTGAACGTCACATTACTGAATTTGCGACGGGTTATGCACTATTTAATAGTCGCAAATGTTTGAACGTCAACCGATCGGATTGCAGGATTTTTGGCAAGTGCGTTACAATATGTCATAATCTGCGCACTGTTTTCATCAACTCTATGCACAGCCAGGTTGATATCGCACCTTTGTGAACTGTTATTAAGCTCCTGAAATGGTGATATCGATGGAAAAGAAAGACACAAACCTTACACATGTTTTATTTAATAATCGCACCGACTACGAATCAGTAGTGTTATTACTGGCATTTTGGGATCACCGAGTCCAATCGTTGTGGTTTTATAGTAGATTACCGCTTAAGAGATGTTGTACCTTATATTATCGCTCATGAACAGACTCAGACTAACCGAGTGTGCTACTTTTCTCTCTTGTTTGTGTTTGTTGCTTCCAAAGGATCTCGTTTTTCAGTATTTATACGCTAAATTAATTAGGGTATACCTTTGTAAGAGAAATAAGACATTCTTGAATTATTGGGTTCAACATCTTGAAAAATTTCACTCTTTATCGAATATTCTTTAGATCTCATTTGTCTAAATATATCCTGTTTTACAGTATACGGTTTGACAACATGTATGGACCTATTTCCAGATCGAAACTGTTTTGACAAATTGGTTGGATGAATCTGTTTTCATTTATATTCCTATTAGAGAATATTTTCGTCAGCTATGAAACAACTGGTAATGGACACATTGTTTCGTATCCCAGAAGGTACGAACTGTGCTCCTCTTGTCGCAGATTATATATTGTATTGATGCGAAAGACATTTCATGTTGAATCTTTCACCAGATATTCAGGCAGATGTCATCGATGTCTTTAATAACACCGCTCTGTATCTGGATGATATATTGAACATTGACAACACTTTCTTTTCTACTACGATTAATACCATTTATCATAAAGCACTTCAGCTTAACAAAGCTAATATTTCGGTTTATGTCACTTCTTTTCTCGATTTACATCTTTCGATTAAAGACGGAGAAATAATAAGCAAACTCTGTGACAAGAAAGATGATTTAAAGTTTGACGTTAATTATCCCCGCCTAGACGGTGATGTTACCCGAGAAACTTCTTGTGCGGGAATATGTTTCTTAACTTATTCATTTTTCAAGAGCGTGTAGTCGTACCTCGGATACTTTCTAACCAACAAGATCCAATTGTATTAATCAGAGTAATTAAGCTTTATTTGCTTGTAATTCAACAAAATACTAAAAAGCGCCACCTGCATTCAAAGATTGTGGGCGCGCCTGTATTTGACGTTCTGCGCGTTTAGGAACTTTCATATATTCAAAATATCACCTGTACTGATTAATACAGTATCATTTTGATTATAGATATGTTTGCATGTAATTAGTTTCAAGGTAATAGAAGTTGAAGTCCTTGGTTATAACCACTATCATACAGTCTGTATTAAACGTGTTAGTAAGCTTATCAAAAGGTGTAATGGCCTTATCATTTTCCAACGGACTGCATGTTTAGAAATAAGTATAAAAGTCGGAGAGGTAATGCAGCTTTCACAGAACACAGTAAACCCAAAAGTACGCAAAAAAACAAACATGAATGGCAATGTTAACACAGAATAAAGGCATATGACGTCACAAACACGAACAGGGCAACCGCCTTGGAACGGTCAGTGGCAAAAAAGGCCGCTGGGGGTTTAAACCAGATTCTAGGGTGCACCAAACCTCACACTTACCCTAGACACATCCCAATAAAACGGGACAGTGTAAATAAAGAAATCCCCATCATGAACTATTCTCTAACCAACAAGGCGGCATTAATAGGCGATATAAGTAAAGCACAAACTTCAAGATGCTCGTGTATATATAAATACAAAAAACAATAGCCTAGAAAACCACAAAGAGGGTACTCAGTGACTTGGCAGAAGCCAGAGCAATAAGAGAATAAACCATTGAGGGCACGACCAGACAAGATTGTAGACAAAATCAAACGTCACCGTCCTTTTGGGCTTTAGACAGACGTCATCATAGGGTCCACAGCCTGTCCGGTCATCGCACAATTAAAGAAGAAAGCATAGTGGCGAACTGTAAATGGGTCCACCATCAAGCATGCAGTGCGTTGCAAAATGCTGAAAGTCATACAATCCCTGTGGGATGTAAAAACAACAATATTGATTGGATATACGGGGAGACTTTTTACACTCGCCACACGGCACAAAGCACACTATTGCGATAATAAAAAGTTGACCGATTTAATGTGTTGTTTTACTATGTTTTGTGTATTGTGGACCCTATGATGACGTATATCTATACACCCTGAAAGGGATGGTAACGTTTGTTTGTCTTCAGTCTTGTCTTGTGGTAGGGTTATGCTCTTCTGTCAAGTCACTAAGTACTTGCGTTGTGCCTTTCTAGACTTTTGTTGTTATATCCATATATACATGATCATTCTTGTGTTTTCCCTATATTATCTGTTAACGCTGCCTAGTTTGTAAGAGTTTATAGCCTGGCAGGGATTTATTTACTCTGTACCGTTTAACTGGGACGCCAATGGGGTAATACTGAAGTTTGGTACACCCTAGATAATGTTTAAATCCCTAGCGGCATTTTTGCAACTGACCGTTCCAAGGATGTAGCATATATTGTCAATTCTTTTAAATGTCTGGTGTCGCATTTTCCCTTGTAATTGTTGTTTGTTTTGTGTGCGTGTTTTTTAGTTTACTGTTTTCTGTGAATACTACCGCTCCTGTTTTAATTTTATACCTACTAACTGGTGTTGTTTCGACACTTTTTAAATACGTTTTATTCTTACTGTTCGACGCTTTTGACAGACTTTGTTTCTTGCGATATTGAATGTGTGAATATTGAAACAGTTGCTTCGACAATTTGAATAGATTTTCTCTTTTTGTGACAATTTCGATGAAACTATTCTGGTTTTGCTTAGATAATCTTTAAAAACCTTCTATTTTGAGATATTGAGTTAGGTTGTGTTATAGCTGGTTCCCCTCATTGCGCGGTATCACGTATGTAGCAACGAGAACGAGTCTCGTGTTTGAACACATACACGACCTTTAGATGTATGCGTCCCAATGTAATCACGTGGCCTTTGTCCGACTTTGTGGCGAAAACCAGCCAGATCAGACCACAAGGTGGGGGATCACGTGGTTTCAAAATGGCGGAACATACGGGAAAACAACCCGCTCCGAAATAAGATGTTCTTTATAGTTTCTTGATTACTTTACGCATTCTCATGTAATATAGCGCAAAGTATGCGGAATTTTCTTCACTTTAGTCCATAACTGTGATTGAAGATGAATGTCCTATATATTATTTGTTTAATCCGCCCCATTTCCGAAATGTAGTTTTTCGAGTCGGTCTCGTACACTGGAATGAAGAGGTGTTCATGATATTCGTCATATAATGTACTCATTTGCATCAGTTCTAGTCCCAAAACTTTGCTTTATAAACAAAAAAGTCATAACTACCACAATATAAAAGTTACATGTGCTACAGTGAAAATTTCGAAAAATGATCTCGAACACTGGCGACGTGAAAATAGATCTCGTGCACTTGTATGTTTATACTTGTCAGCTTCGCTCACGAGTTTTGTAATGCTAGGCGGTTTATTGTGTGTATGCGATGTACTTATGCATTTTGGTCATTTGTAGGTGCCAGTGAAGTTTCTGTATAGCTACCAACACAATACGGGTAACATTTTGGGTAAGGTTTTCCTCAGTATTTTACTTATTACTGCAGATAGATATAAGGGATGATTATATGTTATGTAGGTCGGATGGCTTACATGTCACGAGAACGAACCCCGAGTGAGCCTCTAAATTGTATAACAAGCGAAATCATTGCGACATATGTTTTGTATCCTGTATTTGCTTTGTCCCGTACAATATGGAACGCCATGACTGTCTTTTGATGTTGCCGATTAATATTTGTAGTGCATTTCCCTTTATATGTGGTAGATCTTTCATGATATGTAGTGCATTTTTAATTATATGTGGTAAATAAATATTTATATGTGGTAGAAAAGTATTTATATGCAGTAGATTAATCATTATATGCGATAGATAAGTCATTGTATGCAGTAGATAAACAATTATATGCGGTCCAGTTATCGTTATATGTGGTGCATTTATTACTATATGCAGTAGTTTATCTAATATATGAGGTCCTTTGAACATTATATGAAGTACGTTTGTATTTATATGCAGTGCTTCTGTTGACTTTATATGTGGTACATATTCTAATATACGTGGTGGATACGTCTTTATATTCGGTGGTTTCAATTACTTTATATTCGGTACAAACGGCTTTATACGTGGTGCATTTCTTATGATATGCAGTGCTTTTTCTATTATATGCTGTGGTTTTTTTCATTATGATGATGAGATCAATCGGAACACTCGTTTTTTTAAGATGTTACGATTTTATCGGAAACTAACTTGACTGCTTCACTGCGTATGTCCCGTTTCACTCAAACAAGAAGGAGCAAACAAGCAACAGTCAAAAACCTATTTCATCGGCCGAAAATAATCGCTCACGTAAAGTGCATTCCAACTGCGATCATGGTCAAGCATCTCGTCTGATCTATGTTCTATAAAAAGATATGGCAAGTTGGGCTTTTTTCAATATTGATTACACAATGCACGCGCGTGACATACATAAATAGAGGATATTTGTTAATTTGGAGTGAATAAATAGAGAATATGTGTTTCTTTGGAGCGAATATAGGATTTAATCCACTATTTCGCTGGAAAGTATGTAATAAATGCATACATTACAATTACTGAGGAAGTGTACGCGCTAAATACACAATCACTCTTATTCCCAAGGATAGTCCCCCATATCACGTTCTGTACCCGGTGTCCTTATAAGGAAATAATGGGGTGGTGGCTTCCGGGGGTGGTGTTGTGAACAAAATACATCCACACACCCCGCCCCACAAAGGGGTGGTATTTTCCTGGTTTTGCGAGAATGTGGTAAGGGGGTGTTGTTTTTCTTGCGAGGGCAGCGGTGAGGATGTGATGGTGGTGTGTGTTTGGGGTGTCGGGGGTGCGGGTGGTGGGGGGCTACACAAATTCGATGAGGGAATGAGGGCTTAACGAATAAAAACGAACGGGGTACGGTGGCTGGAGATTTTTCCATTTTTTCCCCATACATTGTTTTATTAGGAGGTGCTAAGCCACGTATTTTAAGGTGATGTACTTTTTTAAAAATCTAGTGGGTAGTCTGTACATTTTCTTGAGGTAAACGCTTTTTAGACTGCTTTATGGGGAGGAGGTAGGAAATGGATTTCCGGGGATCTAGGGTGGTATTTTGGACATATTTCCAGGTGGTTCCATGGCAGGGTCTGAAGGTTTTAAACGCTTTACTTTTCTAGTGTATATATATATATAATTTTGCTGTTGTTGTTTTAAACTAGGGGTGCTTTCTGGGCTTAAAAATACATTTCTTAAAGCGGGGGCATGGATGGTGAGTACGGAGATTATCTGGAATAGCCAATTCCCGCCTAACAGAAATTCGTTTCTGTCTAATCCCCGGGTTATGCCCCACCGCACCCTCCCAACATTATTCTGAACATTATTACAAACAGTCCACTTTCGGAATATTTTACAACAAAACCTTCCACCCCCCCCCCCCCCCCACCCCCACCCCCCTTACACCCACTTCCCTCGCCCCCTTCGATTTTAATGCACTTTTACAAATGTCCTATCAAGGAAAAAGGAGTAGGATATCAGTAATTAATGAAGGAATACACGCAAAACAATTATGCACCTATCAATTATTTCCCCCGCCGGGGTAGGGGTTGGGTAGCAACAGGCTCACCCAAAGAAAATCGATTTATTGTTCTATCCCCTCCCTAGGAGATCTTTTTCAGAGTAATCCCCAGTGTTGATATTATACCAGTTCTATCTAAAGTCCCTACCCCGGTGTCAACGTTGTTGGTCTAATTCAACTTTTCCACGCAATATTTGTGGAAGGAAAATATGTTGAAGGGGATGGTGGTAGGGAAGCGGGTTCATGGGGTGTTTTCGAGATTTTTTTCCAGGATGGGTTGGAATATTTTTCGAGATTTTCCAAGGGACTGGTGTGTTATCAAAACATATGCCATTTTCTAACGCCGATCTAGTCAACGTGTCTATGTTTGACCTTATTGTATTCAACAGGTCGTGTTTTTTTATATTATTAAAATGAATCCAGTCTTGGTTTGGACTGAAAAAAGTAAGACAGTTTTTGTTCTATTTATAAAACTGGAAATCCTCTAATTACATAAAGCGTGTGTATACACTGGCCAATCGCTGTGGGTCTAAATAATCGATAATGACAGCGTTCTATGTGCAGTGCAGTCGTTTATTTTAAACGCTGTGTAGCAGTCTAAATCGTAACATCTTTAAAACCGAGTGTTCCGATTGATCTCATCATCATAATGAAAAAACCACCGCATATAATAGAAAATGCACCACGTATAAAGCCGTTTGTACCGAATATAATGCAATTGAAACCACCGAATATAAAGACGTATCCACCACGTATATTAGAATATGTACCACATATAAAGTCAACAGAATCACTGCATATAAATACAAACGTACTTCATATAATGTTCACAGGACCTCATATATTAGATAAACTACTGCATATAGTAATAAATGCACCACATATAACGATAACTGGACCGCATATAATGGTTTATCTACTGCATATAATGACTTATCTATCGCATATAATGATTAATCTACTGCATATAAATACTTTTCTACCACATATAAAGATGTATTTACCACATATAATTAAAAATGCACTACATATCTTGAAAGATCTACCACATATAAAGGGAAATGCACTGTATATATTAATCGGCAACATCATAAGACAGTCATGGCGTTCCATAGTACAATGAACAAAACGGAATTATCATAACCAATCGGAGAGTGGGTGTGTCTAGACAGCAGTGCGATAAGTAACTGTGCACGATATTAGCCGTGCGACAATTAAGCTGTGCATCATAGAAGTTTTACTGTTTTTGCAAACCCGACAGGTAAATGTCTCCGCTATGATACGTTATTTGAAAAAATATAAAGAAAATAAAGCAATGTATGCATATTTTCAAACTACTAGTATATTCAAAATTTTCCTTGACTTCATATTTGAAAATATACAAATTCATTTAATTTGAAATGTACTTCGTCTCTTCGGAAGCATCTTTTGGTGCAACAGGAAGTGTTTGTACACATACAATGTTGTATTGTATAACAGTTTCGTTGTGTTTTCCAAGTTATTTGTATGTTTCTATTCTATTTCAGGTATTAAGAAGATTTTTCCTAAAGAGGCACTCTTTTCAAAACGGTAGAGACATTTCGGCAGCATGAGTCGAATATTCACAGACACTCAAGGCAGTACCGTTGCTACAGAAAGCTCTTTATTAGGTGAAGAAGTAAATTGAAGCATCACACACGCGTCTTACCGACTTTAATAAACACATGAGACATGCATCTGGGATATTAGTATTTACATGTTCAACATGTGCAATCAAAACAGAACTTGAAGATCATGAAGGTACATACAGCTGCAGTAAAGACTAACCAATATAAAATGTTTATGAAAAATCAGGAGAATTAACTCAAAAACTTAAATGGTGAATTGGTTGCATTCTTTATGTGACATTTTAGAGAGCATGTTTCCTCTATATAATATATTTAACGTTTTAGTTTTACCACTTTTAACATTTCAATATTATAATAGTTTACAATAGAAATCAAAAAATGTCAAGACATTTGTTAGTGTGTATTCCATTCGTTTTGGAAAAAATCTGTTTTTCAAAATAATAAAGCTATTATTATATTTTTGGATGATTTACAAACATTAAGTGTTTGTTTATCGTTTAGAAAATACTTTGATAATACTAGGTCAAGCGACTGAATGACTTTTATGACATAAACTATGTTGTCCAATTACATGTCTTTTTGATGTATTGTAAGGGCTGAAAAAATATGAAACGCATTGTAAACGTGTGATTTATATTTTTTAAGTTGCATATTTAATGATCTCATTATTAGGTAACTAGAAGCTGAGATGGGCTATTGTGATGACATTTTGTTCGTCCTGCAACATATTCTTATGATCTCGTTCATTTTGTATTATATCTCAATGAAACGTGTTCAGAATGTTCGAAAGGCATTCAGATACGACCATTAATAATGGAGTCATTGTCCCTGAATGTGTATATTTGTGAACCGAATCACATCTCCAGATTTAGAAATTTGTATTCTAAATTTCTAAATAATTCATACATTTCGTCTTATAAATACCTCCACATTTTATCAAACGTTGATATTAATCGGATTTTTTAAAAGATCTTAGTTGTTTATGAACATTTTGAAAACCTGTGAGATCGTTTTTTTTTAAATAATAAGGGATAGAGCCTTTGAATGTTTGACAGACCCTGGTTCTGAGGACTCCGGATTTTTTTTTGATTTCTATATGCGATTTCCTACGTTTTAGTGCATTCCCAGGCGAAATTTTTAGTTTTATGTTGGACAAATATATTCAAATATATTTTAGTGATTTTATTTAATTGATATTCCATTTGAATGCCTATTTCAATGTTTGGTAACTTCCCAAAATTCTACCGAGGCAACTGCCTCAGTGTGCCTCAGGCATTTGATATTTGTGAAGCTTGGTCAAGGTTCAATGATAACGAATCATTTATAAATTTTCAACCGAGATGACTTAAATTGAATTGAATGTTGTTTAACGGTTCATCAAAACAGTATATGTTATTTAGAGCCGCCCCAGAGAGAGGGGAAGGATACATAGGAATCCGGGAACCGTGCCCTACTCTTATTATCGAATAGATTCCTATGGTTCTTTAACGTGCTCGGAGGATAGACCGATACACGGGACCGCCCGGTTTACGTCCACATCCGACGGACGAGGCTAAGGGAAAGTGTCTTGCGCAAGACATCTAGTAAATGGGCTGATGAGCAACTGGGGTCCTCTCGACCAGTAAAGCTTATTAATCGTTAGGAATGACGTAAAACGAAAAAAAATCAGTTGAGATAAAACGCTTGACAATTTCTTTTTATTCAGTGAACATGTTTATTCTGCGGTATTTATTTCAAACATTTTACATTGTGTCTTTTGGGCATTGCTGTCATGGAAACAATCCACATACATTCCGATCATACGCATCGTCATGCGTATCAGAACTCATGGACAATTAATAAATATTAAAATATTTATTTATGACAAATGCAAGTTGCAGTTTTTACTACTTCAAAATTTCCAGCTTCTAACAAAGTCTTGTTGAAAACAATTTACTGTCATAACGTCTTTATCATTTAAAAAACTAGGACACCGCATTTGAGTGGCATTTTATTACTACTTATAGTCTAATAGTCTATTTATTTTTTTTATATAGTCTATTATTTTCTTTTAGATTTCATCCGGATCCTTTCTCTAGTATCCAATGGATGACTACTGTAACATTTCAAAATAACATGTTTAATTCTTCATGATATCGCTGCCATACATTGTATGTCTTTGACGTGTTGTTTATCTACACAATTTCCGTTTTATTTTCCTGGCAATCCCAATAGGAAATCAGCTCCACTATCCTACCCGAATTCTCATGTTGGTACTCTATTTGAACTACCACTGGCACCTGAAATTATCAGTAATGCATAAGTACATCGCATAAACAATATACACCGTAAAACAAACGCACAAGTGTACGAGATCTCTTTTTACGTAGCCAGTGTTCGAGATCATTTTCGAAATTGCATAATTATTTTCACTGTAGCGCATGTAACTTTTAAATTGTGGTAGATATGACTTTTTTGTTTATAAAGCAAAGTTGCGGGACTAGAACTGATGCAAGTGAGTACATTATATGACGAATATCATAAAAATCTCTTCATTCCAGTGTACGAGACCGACTCGAAAAACTACATTTCGGAAATGGGGGCGGATTAAACAAAAAATCTATACGACATTCATCTACAATCAAAGTTATGGAATAAAGTGCATACAATTCCGCATACTTCGCGCTATATTACATGAGAATGTGTAAAGTAATAAAGAAACTATAAAGGAAATCTTACTTCGAAGCGGGTCGTTTCCGTATGTTACGCCATTTTGAAACCACGTGACCCCCCACCTTGAGACCAGTAACACCGGAGTTGTAGCCGTTGAATTAACGAAAATTGCTATACCATACTTTATCAGATCATTATTATCGATGAAAGCTCGGATGAGTTCGAAATCCAGCCAGATCGGATTTTTGGCGGAATTATGGCCCTTTTAGGGTTATACTACATAACTTTGTCCGGACTAGTTCCGCTGAATCCTTGGCCGGATTTCAACGAAACTTGGCAAGAATGATTAGTATCAAGGCTAGTTATGCATATCATCGCTGTGTTCCGGTTGAATGATTTTTGGCGGAGATATGGCCCTTTAAATGTTTTAATAAACATACATTGTCCAGACTAGTCTCTTCTGAACTCCTGGACGGATTTCAGCGAAATGTTACAAGGATGATCAGTATCAAGCCTAGTTGTGCATATCGTCGCCGTGTTCCGGTTGAATGATTCTTTTTGGATGAGTTATGATCCTTAATAGGTTTTAATACACTAACTTTGTGCAGACTTGTTCTCCTGAACCTATGGCTGGATTTCAACGAAACTTGTCAAGAATGATCAGTACCAATCCAACCATTTTAAAGGACCCTTTATATGCAGTATTGTGACTGAACATTATACGAGGACCTTTCTCGTTATTATTGGCTTTGATACTTCTAAAGGGGCTTGTATCAGTTCAGTACTTGATTGAAACATTTGAAAGACTCTCCCTTTCTTACAACATTAGATTCGAAACTTTTAAAGATTTGAAACCTTTCTTGTTCGAATCTTTTGAAACACTTCTTTAGATACAATACTGGGTTCGACTAGTTTAAAGAACTCTTAAAAACAACATTGATTTCAACAACTTTTGAATAACTGTGTTATATACTTAACGCCATTAAAAGTGCAATTTAGTTTTTAGTTTTTTTTGTGTTTATTTTTAAATAAAATGTCTCCAAGATCGATTGTAGTGTTATGTACATGTTAGAAATTATCCACATTCCCTATAAATCTGGTGACCGATCAAATTCATGTATTGAAAGAAGTAAAATCGAAATTATGCGAAAATCAGGTGCACACCAAACTTGCGTTTTTAATGGCGTTAATTATATATAGCATTGGTATCGGCTATTTCGAAGGACCGTCTTAGAGTATTGTGTTTGACTATTTAAAACAAATATCCTACAAAAATATCAAATTCAGCTTTTGTTTTTGAAAGACTGTCTTATAATACTGAGTACGACAATTTGTTATTTGTTGTACTAGACTCCCTTTGTTTATAGAATATAAGTTGAGAATTACGAAGGACCTTTTCTCATGCAGAGTAGTTTAAACACGTCTGATGGACCATTCTGTTTGAAGAACTGTCTTTATTACAGTATTTGTTTCGGTACCTTTTAAAGGAATGAATGAATGGTGTTTTACGGCACGTCGAAACATAAATAGGTCATACTGTGCGCGAAAACTGATGAAAGATGAAGACATGAAGTAGTACTTTTTAAGGGACCCTGCTTTGTAAATTACTGAGTTTACAAATTACGATTCCCCTGTCCTGCATATAAACATTTTACAAGTAAACCCTTCCTTACGCTACTGATTTTTAGTTTTAAAGGACACAATAGTCTGTCTCCTTTGTTTTGCAGCATAGAGGTGTTTTTCAAGGAGCACGTTCCTTGTTTCTTTGGTTTGATCTAACTTTTTGAAGCACGCGTTTTCCACACTCTTGGTATTGACAATCTTTTTTGAAAAAAAACACTGAATTTGTGACTATCTGGTTGAGGTTTCTATTAGAGTAAACACATGCATGCATGTATACCAAACGATTTGCACGCTTCAAACGATTTGCACGGTTCATAAAATATATTTAAGGCCAAAAGATTTGCACGGTTCTTTATATTATCATATTTTTCAAATGGTTTCAAGGTTTACATTCATCATAAGCTGTCGTAATCCAAAGCAATCGTCTTAAACATTGTCACCCAGTTTTCAATACAATTGATCACTTCACGGTTCGATACGTACGATTGAAAATATTAAATATGGGTACGTTTAGAAGGAATTTTGTTATATTTTATGAACCGTGCAAATCTTTTGGCCTTAAGTATATTATGGGGCCTTTAAAGTTTGATAAGGCCTTCAGTTTGTGCATTTAGGATTTGTATGACGTTTTTTTTCTCTTATTATTGACTTTACACACAAATTTATAAATACTTTACGCAGAGGGTGGTGTGAGCTTTGGAGCATACGCCGAATCTACACTGCTTCCACGTTTATCTTGTTCACTTCTTCCTTCCCACAGATTCACTCCCCACGTTTATCTTGTTCACTTCTTTCTTCCTACAGATTCATTTTCTATGTAGAGAATGTCACTTCTGTATGTATTTACTCTATTTTTTAAAGACATGATGTACCTGTACCGCTAAATGTAACAGTGCTTACGTCACAGGTGCCACAGTAACTAAAAAGAACCCCTTTACTCAATTTCCATTGAAACTGTAGATGTTATAAAAAGTTTTTACCTTTAGCATTAGCCTTGTTACCTTTAGCGGAAGAGGTGGTGGGGTTTGTTATCTTTAGCGTTGAAATTGTTACCTTTAGCGGCTGTTGTTACCTTTAGCGTTGAAATTGTTACCTTTAGCGGCGGTTGTTACCTTTAGCTGTTACCTTTAGCGTTGAAAGTGTTACCTTTAGCGGCGGTTGTTACCTTTAGCGGAATTGTTACCTTTAGCGTTGTTACACGCGGAAAAGGCTTAGTGAGAGCCTCGCATGAGAGAGGTCTTCTGTTCGTTCATATTTCATACAAAAAGGTATAGTAGCTGCCTTGCTTGGACCTGAGCATGTAAATGTAGAGTTAGGACTGGTCGGTGTCAATATAATGTAAATTGGTGGGGTATCATGGCACGTGTCCTCGGCGCGGTATTCCAGTGTAGCAGCATTATACTTATGTAGCTGAGCAGTTGAGCTTACTGTTACAAGATGACATCGAAGTGATATGACTGAATGTTTTTTGAAGCGGAAGTTAAAACCCGTACATATATGTACTATTGGGGTGGGGATAGTAACCACACCCATCCACCACTTACACCGTACAATAAACTGGTGCTTTTGGTCATATCGTTATTTTCAATACAGCAGTATTAATTTGCCTTCTGTGTTTTTTTTCCTATTTTTTTATGTATTATATCGTTATTTTCATTACGACAGTATAACTTTGCCTTACATATTTTGTTTCCCATTTATATATAGAGGATATTTGTTGTGTTGGAGTGAATAACATATTTTATTTCATCTCGAAGTGATGCATTCGTGAAAATATAAAGTTTTCTGACTTCGAGATGAAATAAAATATGTTATTCACGACAAAACAACAAATTTTCTTTTTTATTTTATGATTTTACAAACAATTATTTAAGCAATTTCAGTAACTAAATCGTTTTACACACCTGGCTACGCGCCCTGTTCACGATGACGTAACGAAACGTTACATGACATCACTTTTTTTGAAACCGTTAACGTCATAGAAAGAAAGTAATTAAATAAACAGTGGATGTAACAGTATAACAGTAGGAATATCTTGTGAGTCGTGTTACCGTGCATTTGTGTTGGTTGTACATTTAAAAGTAGTCCCGGCAGCTACTGTGGAATAACACTTTTATTTCACTGATAAAATACAGTATTTCATTGCTTATCATAAAATAAATATTAATATGTATTCATTCCCCAGATGGTTCCGATAATATCTCTGTTTTTGTTTGTGCCTTTTAGCCTTGAATAGAAAGTATTGGAACGCAATACGGAATGAAATCGGCGTTCATGTTTATAGACAATAGATCTACTTCAAACAATAACGTATCAATACCACTTTGATAGAAAGTATAATATATTACACATTCAACATACATCATAAACCTGTTGACACGACATCGGAAGCAATAAATCTGGACTTAGGAAATGTGTTGATGATAAAGTCAAGTACGCACGCTCTAGTGACACATATTAAGAACGTTAAGAAAGGAAGTACACACTAAGACCATTATTACAGCAGAGACGTATTGAAACGTTGTTTTTGTTTTGTTATTACATTCAACAAGCACCTCTTCCTAGTGTCATTCAACCTATGCTGAGTTTTGATGTCGCGGATGACAGCGTTAGCGTTAGCGAGGTCTTCATGTGTTGATGTGCAAGAAAAAAACAGTTGACACTAAGTCTTATAACTCCGCGGCTTGCATTGATGAGAAACAAGTGCACCACCAGCTGCACTACCTGGACACCCAGTTACAGCAGGGCTTTATATGAATATAAAGCCCTGGTTACAGTCAGAAAGAAATGAGATGTCGATGATATATGAAGATAATATCGTGCTACACCAGTGAAAACTTTGAGATAAAGCCATTTACTAGTCATGTAACGCTGCATTATGTGCTTTGAAAATAACGTTACGTCATAAACCCATCCTGCTGTCTAAAATAGTCCGGTCCTCGTAACAATCGATGTGTTGTCGTAACAATCGATGTGTTGTCGTAACAATCGATGTGTTGTACATGGTTAAAAGAAGTTACGACCCTATCGTTTAACAACGCTTTGCATGTTAGTGGTTGATTCAGTTCGCCACTATGCTTTCCTCTTTGACTGTGCAATGACCCTCAGAGTGTGGACCATATGTTGACGTTTACCTAAATCTGTGAAAGGGATGGTACTATATAATGCTTATCTTCTATGTTGTCTTGTCGATATCTCAGTGGAGTATTCTCTTTTTGTTTTGTCTTCAGCTAAGTCACTGAACACTTGCATTGCGGTTTTCTTGGATTTTGTTTTGTTTATTCATATATACATGTTCATCGTTGTGTTATACTCATTTATGCTGTCTTGTTTGTTAGAGGATATAGGCTGGTGGGGATTTCTTTTCTTTGCGCTTTCCCGTTTAATTCGGATGACAAAAGGGTAAGAGAAAGGTTTGGTGCACCCTAAAAAGAAACAGCGGTACTTTGCCACTGACCGTTTCAAGGTGGTAGCCCTATTGACGACCCTTTTATGTTTGTGGACTCGCAAACTTTGCTTCTATGTATCCTTGTACTTGTTGTTTGATTTGATTGAGAGATTTTGGTTGATTGTGTTCTTTGCCACCTAACGCTAATTATGAAATTAATGTCATGTAACGCGAATCATCAAACGATGCTATCTAATCGTGAAACAATGTCATGTAACGCAAATCATCAAACGATGCTATCTAATCATGAAACAATGCCATGTAACGCGAATCATTAAACGATGCTACTATATAAATATTACATTCATGAGAGGGTGATAGTAAGAATGTCGTCCGAGGCGAAGCCGAGGGTGATAATCAATATCCGAAGGGTGAACATTCTTACTATCACCCTCTCATTAATGTGATATTTATTGTATTATACCGAAAACCCCTCAGGCAAAATAAGATTCATTTTCAGTACATATTTCAGTGAAGCAGTGTATTTGCCGAAACCATTTGCTATGAAAGTTATATAGTTGGATTCGAAATAACATAACTAAGAAAATGAGTGGTAGTTTATTGAAATCGGTCAAGTACTTTTGAAGTTATGATGAGTAAAAAAGAGCAATTTCACCATACTGACCCGATGACGTCACCGAAACAGCGCGCATCAAAGCTGCGCATGTGATAATTTTTTTACTACCACCCTGCGATTTACTATCACCCTGTACTATCACCCTCGCGTAAGATAGTAAGAAATAACATATTGTTTTCTATGGGGATTTAGTATAGGCGATTTGCAAAGATCTCTCATATATGTACTGCCGCTAAAATAATGCTAAAAGAACCGAACAAATTCAAAACCACTTGACACATTATATCATTTATGAGTGCATATGTCAGCGACGTAGAAGCGTTTTAAAAATGGTTAAGAAATCGTATTCCACATAACATATTCTGGTTTTCTAGTGGCTTTCTAAGCTTTTGTTTTTATTCATATGTGCATGATCAGCTTTGTGTTTTTACGGCTATTAGTAGTTTCTAGTTTGTTAGAGGATACATTCTGGAGATTTTATTATTTACGCTCATTTGATTGAGATGACAATACGGTAAGTGAGGTTCCTGGTTTAAATCCCCAGCGGACTTTTGCCACTGACCGTTCCATAGCTGTACTGGTCAAGCTTTTTATGTTTGTGGTGTCACGTTCTTAGTAACATGTAATGTAACATATAAGGACAATGTCAACTCATAGTTTGCCAAAATATAAAAACAATATTGGGGTCGGGGAAGGAGTGCGGGTGCGGTGTGCTGCAGACATACTCTGGCCGCTCCACCTCCCCCTCCCCAAATCCTGTTCCCTAGGAGTTGGAGTTGGTGATATGCTTGTCAGCAAGGAACTTTTGCAAATTGTACGTAATAATTACAATTCAAAATGAGTGCCAAACACACACAAACGTGTGGTATAGCCCCTATTCCAGGACACATGAAGTAGCACACTTAAGTATACATAATTCAAATAAATATATTTACCTCTACACTGCTCTAGTATTAGCTCATAAACAATTTAAAAGAAGAATGCCTACGTCTCAATGAACTTAACGATCCATTTAACTTAACACAAGAAATAAAAACGCAATAAATGCACTTTGAAGTTTATTCCCACTCTGAAACAATGCCAAGTAATGACACTCGTGAAACAATATCGCGCACGGTCAATCAATTATGACCCAGTGCCACGTAAGGCATATGATGATACAATGTCATACAGCGCCAGTGATACAATATCACGTAACGTTAACCGCAATAAAATGTCACGTAGCTCCAATCATGTTACAATGTCACGTAACACAAAGCATGATTCAATGTCACGTAACGCCAATCATGATACCATGTCACGTAACGTCAGCCATGATACAATGTCACGTAAAGTCAGTCATGATACAATGTCACGTAACGTCAGCCACGATACAATGTGACGTAACGTCAATCATGATACAATGTCACGTAACGTTAGTCACGATACATTGTCATACTGCAAAGAAAATCCTCAGGATTTCATTGGTCAATGCGCCGTAGACATGAGCCCATGTCTACGTCTCGCGACGTGAACATGGGACTAATTCCCCTTAGATAACCTATTACTCGAATACACAAAAACAAAATGGCGACGATAACGTTGCCGACTCGTTTTGGAAATCGCCGATTGTTTCCTTCCTATCGCTTTTTTGCGCGTTCCACTGTGTGTAACAGTCTGAAATAATCGTAAGTGTATTTTTTTTGGCAATTTTATATGTAATAAAACATTAACATAGTGACAAAATACGTTTATTTTATTAAAAAATCCGCCAAATTTAAGACGTTAGAGCGATGACGTCACGAAAGTAAACAACGTCTAGTTAAAGGCACGTTACGGGGAAATTGGCGCATTAAAAATTAAATCGTGTTTTTAGCCGGTTTTTTTCTTAAATAAATGGTTAAAACTTTGAAGTATGACAAATTCGTTATTAGGATTCTTGACAGGGAACATGGGCTCACATTCCCTGCTTGGAAATATATATTCCCCCTCGCCTAACGGCTCGGGTGAATATAATTTCCAGGCAGGGAATGTGAGCCCATGTCCCCTGTCAAGAATCCTAATAACTAATAATGTCAAGTAACGTCAGTCATGATACAATGTCACGTAACGTCAGTCACGATACAATGTAACGTAACGCTAATCATGATACAATGTCACGTAACGTTAGTCACGATACAATGTCAAGTAACGTCAGTCATGATATAATGTCACGTAACGTTAGTCACGATACAATGTAACGTAACGCTAATCATGATACAATGCCACGTAACGTTAGTCATGATACAATGTCACGTAACGTCAGTCATGACAAACTGTCACATAAATGTAACACCAAGCAAGATACAATGTCACTTAGTGTCATTATAAACGATGTAACCTCAGTCAGCAAATTGGAAGCACCAATACTTGTGAACCGCATATCCTTCTCGAAAGGAGGCAAACCAGTCGGAAAATGGCGTCTGAAAATTGATTATTCTGAAAAATACCATAATAAAACAGCATTCAAACAAACAAACATCAAATTATATTGTACTATTGGGCATTCTTATTTCGCTACCTAATATAAGTAGTGAACAATACCCACAGGGCGCCTATTCAAAAACGTATTAACTCATTAACCCAATGCCAAGGTCACTGATTGGGTGGGTCCTTATCCCAGTTAATGTAAATATTGACTTCCAAAGCAATACCTTTTGGTGATCCGTCAACGAAACTATAACCAAAAACGCAGTGTTGGTCGTCGCTCGCCCTCCGCTAAAGTGGCCGACACAGAAACTAGAACACTTGTGTCGTCTGCCGTGTGCTAATTTCAGCTCTAACTAAAGTTTTATGAAAAAGGGGAATAACCAAAATAAAAGTCAGAGTTATTGGACATGTTAACGCCATTCCTTGAGTTAAGATGAAGATGTGTGTAAAGTTTTATGCACATAGGTCAACAACTTTTCAAGTTATAGTCAAGGTTAGATTGCAAGTTAAAGTGTGACGGACGACGGACGACGACGGATGACGACAGACAAATTGATCCCTAAGTATCTGCCATGCTACGCAGGCGACACAAAAAGCAAGAGCCTCAAACGGTACATATTTCGCCTGTCAAAGTACATAATACGCCTGTCAAAGTACATAAAGTACATAATACGCCTGTCAAAGTACATAAAACGCCTTAATACGCCTGTCAAAGTACATAATACGCCTGTCAAAAGAAAAAATATTATGTAAAGGAAATGTAACGCGAAAACGAAAAAGTTCATTTTGGTGACACTAGTGGCAGAATAGCAGCATTTTTCTCATAATAAAACTTTTGCTCATAAAAAAATACTGCGTACTGAATGGCGAAAACATTAGTAAGCAAATGGTTTTGAGCTGCTCCTATAGTTAAGATTAAAGATTGTATGCATTTTTATGATTGTGATTGGCGAAGTGATTCTTCCCCAACGTCTATGGCAAGCCAATTGTCCAATAATTACGTGAACTAGGATTAATGATCGATAAACTAGGTTTTTCGAACGTAAAAGCATGTTAACCTATACTTTCGAGCGAAAACATAGGATAATGTCCGTAAACCATAGTTCACGCTCGTAAACGTAGGTTCACGCTCGTAAACCCAAGTTCACGGTCGTAAACATAGGTTCACGTTCGTAAACTATGGTTCACGCTCGTGAACCCCGGTTTACGCTCGTGAACCCCGTTTACAGTCGATATACTAGGATTATCAAACCAACTATGAATTTCGGGCGTGAACATGGGTTCACGACCGTGAACCTATGTTTACGACCGTGAACCTATGTTTACGACCATGAACCATACTTTACGAACGTGAACCTATGTTTACGAACGTGAACCATAGTTTACGGGCGTAAACCTATGTTTACAACCGTGAACTATAGTTTACACTCGTAAACTATGGTTCACGCTCGTAAACATAGGTTCACGTTCGTAAAACCGGGTTTATCGACTTGTAACTATGCTTTCGAACCGGTATCTGTGATTTACGAGCATGACCAATCACGACCGTGAACCATAGTTTATGAACGTGAACTATAGTTTACGAGCGTGAACCTACGTTTACGACCGTGAACCATAGTTTACGGACGTGAACCTAGGTTTACGACCATGAACCATAGTTTACGGACGTGAGCCTATGTTTACGAGCGTGAATCATAGTTTACGAACGTGAACCTATGTTTACGACCGTGAACTTGGGTTTACGAGCGTGAACCATAGTTTACGAACGTGAACCTAGGTTTACGTTCGATAAACTAGGTTTCTCGAACAAATCTATGATTTTCGTCGTTATCCTATGTTCACGAGCGTGAACCTATGTTCACGGTCGTAAACCCATGTTCACGGTCGTAAACCCAAGTTCACGGTCGTAAACATAGGTTCACGTTCGTAAACTAGAGCGTGAACGTGAACCCAGGTTCACGCCCGTAAACCATAGTTTACGCTCGTTATCCTATGTTTTCGCTCGAAAATATAGGTTAGTATTCGATAAACATGGGTTTACGTTCGAAAAACCTAGTTTATCGATCGTTAATCCTAGTTTTTCGACCGTGAACGTAATTATTGGACAATTGGCTTGCCATAAACGTCGCGGTCTGCCCATTCTGATGTTTTCCTACAGAGCAATAGTCTTGATCATCTGCGACGCTTGTTTCAAATACAAACATTAGAAGCGTCGCAAAAATCTAGACAAATCATTCTGCGTTCTATAAAATAGGTCGGGTCTTGAAAAATATGGTAACATCCGCATGGTGCGCTAAACCGATGTATCAGGTCTATGAGCGATAGCCTTTGGCTGAAAACGGTATTACGGTAATACCGTTCTCGCCAAAAAAAATGTATCGACACAAAAGGACAATGATGAATAACTTGATGGATGAAATGTTTCGTTCGCGTTTATGAACCTAATGAACCACGTTGAAACCGGAAACAATATTGTTATTATATTTTGAATTTTGGAGAACACTAGTTTGCAAGAGTATGTATTCGTACTTATTTTGACAGTTTACCATTTCGCCAGCAGAATGACATTTTCCATTCTTATTTTGTTCATTCTGCCAGTTTACCATTTCGCTAATGTGATGAACCTTTAAAAGCTTCTATTGTCAATTAAACAATGCCAACTGCCCACCTAATGGCACACCTCTTTATTGTTTTATAACTGATAGCTGTGTTTTGTTACAAAGTCAAATGAATACCAAAATTGTTAAAAAGGCGTTGAACACCCCTGGGAGCCACCTAGTATCTACTTTTTAAAGATAATGTTATAAATGCGTCTGTTCTGGTATTCAATCGACATTAATGTATTATCCTCGCATGCATTATTTAAACAGTAAAGAGGATAACTGAAGTAACAGCACTTAACAATATGTTCAATTTTATAACTATTCAAGCGAGTGTGTATGGGGCGCCGTATTACTTTTTAATACCATTTGGTGATATCACCTATTCGAATCGGTGATATCACTGATTCGAATAAGTGATATCACGCATTCAAATAGGTAATATCACCGATTCATTCTGAATGCGTGATATCACCTATTGAATGGGTGATATCACCTATTCGAATCAGTGATATCACTCATTCGAATCAGTGATATCACTTATTTAAAACGAATGAGTGATATCACCCTTTCGAATAGGTGATATCACTGATTCGAATAGGTGATATCACCCATTCAATAGGTGATATCACCCATTCATTTTGAATGAGTGATATCACCTATTCGAATCAGTGATATCACCGATTACCAATTCAGAAATAAACTCTATATAAATGACTGATCCCATCCAGGGTCCGTGTATTTGTAACAAATTAGACAATCGCCATTGGTTGCAACATTTGGCTGGCTTTTTCGTCATCGGCATATAATGGCCGGCGTTCATGTTATGGTCGCATCAGCTCTTACTGCAATAGATGCGGAAATTTTCCTCCTCCCTCACACAGCGGAAGGGGTATATACCTTACCAACCTAGCACATACAGGGCCCGATCATCTGTCCCCCACCCCTAGACCCAAGAAAAAACAAAACAATTTTGTAACGAAACATATTATTATAATTTCATTTTCTATGCCGGTGGTGGTCGATCTAATTATTCCATATACATCAATTATTATTTCCTATAACACGGGAAAGAAAAATGGCTAATTTTTTTATTTTTGCTCGTTATATATAATAAAAGGGATGTATAACGTTCTCCCTGATAATACTCTTGGGGGGAAGTCTGTATTTTTCTTGTTGTAAAACCGAATAGGTGATATCACCGATTCGAATAGGTGATATCACTGATTCAAAACGAAAGGGTGATATCACCTTTTGAATGGGTGATATCACCTATTTGAATCAGTGATATCATTGATTCGAATAGGTGATATCACCCATTCGTTTTTATAGAGTGATATCACCTATTCGAATTAGTGATATCACTCATTCAAATAGGTGATATCACCTTTTCAATAGGTGATATCACCCTTTCGTTTTGAATCAGTGATATCACCTATTCGAATCAGTGATATCACTGATTCGAATAGGTGATATCACTGATTCGAATAGGTGATATCACTCATTTAAGTTGGAATCAGTGATATCACCTATTCGAATGAGTGATATCACTCATTCAAATAGGTGATATCACTGAATTGTATTAAAAAGCAATACGGCACCTCATAAGTGTGTGCATTAACCGTGATTACGGGAAAACACGTTAATGACGATTCATCTATAATGTATAACAGAGATTAAATTGAACACTGCTTTAATATATTTTACCGTTATTATAGTATTGTGTAAATAACTCTTGTTCTATTCTATACGGTTATTCATGTCTTAGTTCAATAACCTGAACATATGACAAATGGGTGGACATGTTTTTTAAAATGTTTTTTTTGAAAAACAGAAACACGTAAGAGCTTGTCCGAATAATTTTCGCATTTTAATGATAATGAAAAAGGTTCATGGTTACGGCCATGAACTTATTTGTAATAGTCCTTCCAAAAGTCGGCATTGATCATTGACACTTTTCATGTGTAATTTACATTAAGTGGCCAGTACAACTTGGTGCAGTCACTAATCGTTCTCGGCTAACATATCGGCGCAGTAATATGTAAGCCGGAATTCGGCGCATTAATATGTTAGCCGAAAGCGAAATTAAACATACTTAGCATAATTTATATATATTTAATATTTGTAAATACAATAGCTATGCATATGTTTTAATTTAAAGAAACAACATGTTGAACAAAAGGCGAAGTTACATATGAGAACTTTGATGATGAAAGTGATTTTGACTGGCAAATATTTGGCGCAGCCATATTGGTATGACGTAGGCGATACGCGAATTTACTTCTATAAACACTCGAGAGGAACTTCTGTAGAACCACTCATATGCGATTTTCTTTCAGGAATGAGTAAAAACAATCACACGCTTTGTCATTACATGTGTATTTATAATTTAGAGGAAGAAAATTCACGATTTTGAAATAAGCATGTGCAAAATGTCACAACCATCTACAACAGCAACGATAACGTTAACCTTTTTTATCGCATAACACGCATAGGAAGCCTTACATGGACACAGAAAACATACGGCAACGAGCTTGGGAAACTTGGCAATCTTTCACTTTTTTAACCCCACACGCATGGCCATATGATCTTAATTGATTCTTTGCCATTATTGTAAAATAATAAAAATAAGAACGACAACACGCATAGGAAGCCTTACATGGACACAGAACGCCACATACAGCAACGACAGACTTACATGGAAACAGAACGCCACATACAGCAACGCAATCACGCATAGGAAGCCTTACATGGACACAGAACGCCACATACAACAACGACAACACGCATAGGAAGCCTTACATGGATGAACACAGAACGCCACATACAGCAACGACAGCCTAACATGGACACAAAACGCCACATACGGCATCGCCACCACGCATAGGAATCCTTACATGGACACAGAACGCCACATACAGCAACGCCATCACGCATAGGAAGCCTAACATGGACACAGAACGCCACATACGGCACCGACAACACGCATAGGAATCCTTACATGGTCACAGAACGCCACATACGGCAACTCCACCACGCATAGGAAGCCTAACATGGACACAGAACGCCACATACAGCAAAGCCATCATGCAAAGGAAGCCTTACATGGACACAGAACGCCACATACAGCACCGCCATCACGCATAGGAAGCCTTACATGGACACAGAACGCCACATACGGCAACGACAACATGCATAGGAAGCCTTACATGGACACAGAACGCCACATCACATACGGCAACGACAACATGCATAGGAAGCCTTACATGGACACAGAACGCCACATACAGCAACGCCATCACGCATAGGAAGCCTTACATGGACACAGAACGCAACATACGGCAACAACAACATACATAGGAAGCCTTACATGGACACAGAACGCCACATACGGCAACGCCATCACTCATAGGAAGCCTTACATGGACACAGAACGCCACATACGGCAACGTCATCACGCATTAGTCTCGATCATCCAGACCTCTCGCGAGACATATCAAAGAAGTCCAAACGATGGTCTGGAGTAAAGCTTCTTTAAAATTGTTGACATCAAAACGAGGTGTGGACAAAAAAAAATCACCGGCCTCTGATTGGTCAACTTCAGTTTGTTATGGAAATCCGTGGGAATCACCCCTTACGTCACGACGGCGTCAAAAAATACGTGACGTTACGCGCAATTTTGTGCAATAAAATTACTCCAAACATAGTCTGCGGATCACGAATAATGCTAAAAATTAAATTTTAAACATCATTTTGCAAGATTATATTATGTTTTTAGAGAAACTACAATAAAACGAAGTTTATTGTATATTTAATAAGGACCTACACACATCCCATTGGAATTAATGTTGCGCGTAATTAAACGTACACTTTGATGTTGCAATCAAAATGACGTCACGTCGCAGTCAGTTTTGACGGTTGGCGCCGTCTATCGGTCAAATTTTTTAAAGAACAGTGAGTCCAGACGCTCGCTTGCGCTCGCAGTCAGCTTGAGTTTGTCTGGATGATAGAGACTACATCACGCATAGGAAGCCTTACATGGACACAGAACCCCACATACAGCAACGACAACATGCATAGGAAGCCTTACATGGACACATAACGCCACATACGGCAACGACAACATGCATAGGAAGCCTTACATGGACACAGAACGCCACATACAGCAACGACAAAACGCATAGGAAGCCTTACATGGACACAGAACGCCACTTACAGCAACGACAGACTTACATGGACACAGAACGCCACATACAGCAACGCCAACACGCATAGGAAGCCTTACATGGACACAGAACGCCACATACAGCAACGACAGACTTACATGGACACAGAACGCCACATACAGCAACGCCAACACGCATAGGAAGCCTTACATGGACACAGAACGCCACTCACAGCAACGACAGACTTACATGGACACAGATCGCCACATACAGCAACGCCATCACGCATAGGAATCCTTACATGGACACAGAACGCCACATACAGCAACGCCAACACACATAGGAAGCCTTACATGGACACATAACGCCACATACGGCAACGACAACAATAGGAAGCCTTACATGGACACAGAACGCCACATACGGCAACGACAACACGCATAGGAAGCCTTACATGGACACAGAACGCCACTCACAGCAACGACAGACTTACATGGACACAGAACGCCACATACAGCAACGCCATCACGCATAGGAATCCTTAAATGGACACAGAACGCCACATACAGCAACGCCAACACGCATAGGAATCCTTACATGGACACAGAACGCCACATACGGCAACGACAACATTCATAGGAAGACTTACATTGACACAGAACGCCACATACAGCAACGACAACACGCATAGGAATCCTTACATGGACACAGAACGTCAACATACAGCAAAGACAACACGCATAGGAAGACTTACATTGACACAGAACGCCACTTACAGCAACGACAGACTTACATGGACACAGAACGCCACATACAGCAACGCCAACACGCATAGGAATCCTTACATGGACACAGAACGCCACATACAACAACGACAACACGCATAGGAATCCTTACATGGACACAGAACGCCACATACGGCAACGACAACATGCATAGGAAGACTTACATTGACACAGAACGCCACATACAGCAACGCCAACACGCATAGGAAGACTTACATATACACAGAACGCCACATACAGCAACGACAACACGCTTAGGAAGCCTTACATGGACACATATCGCCACATACAGCAACGACAGCCTTACATGGACACATAACGCCACATACAGCAACACCAACACGCATAGCAAGACTTACATGGACACAGAACGCATACAGCAATGACACCACGCATAGGAAGTCTAAAATGGACACAGAACGCCACATACAGCAACGACAACACGCATAGGAAGCCTTACATGGACACAGAAGGCATACAGCAACGATAACACGCATAGACAGTCTTACATGGACGCAGAACGAATACAGCAACGACAACACGCATAGGAAGCCTAACATGGACAAAGAACGCCACATACAGCAACGCCACCACGCATAGGAAGCTTTACATAAACACAGAACGCATACAGCAACAAAAACACGCATATGAAGCCTAACGTGGACACAGAACACCACATATAGCAACGACAACACGCATAGGAAGTCTTAAATGGACACATAACGGATACAGCAACGACAACACGCATATGAAGCCTAACATGGACATAGAACGCCGCATACAGCAACGACAACACGCATAGGAAGCATAACATGGACACAGCACGCTATATACAGCAACGACAACACGCATAGGAAGCCTTACATGGACACAAAACGCATACAGCAACGATGACAAGCATAGGCAGCCTTACATGGACACAGAACGCCACATACAGAAGCGCCAAACGCACAGGAAGCCTTATATGGACACAGAACGCAAACAGCAACAACAACACGCATAAGAAGCCAAACATGGACACAGAACGCCACATATAGCAACAACAACACGCATAGGAAGCCTTACATGGACACAGAACGCCACACACAGCAACGATAACACGCATAGGAAGCCTTACATTGACACAGAACGCCACATACAGAAGCGCCAAAACGCACAGGAACCCTTTACATGGACACAGAACGCAAACAGCAACGACGCCACGCATAAGAAGCCAAACATGAACACAGAACGCCACATATAGCAACGACAACACGCATAGGAAGCCTTACACAGACACAGAACGTCACATACAGCAACGGCAACACGCACTGGAAGCCTTACATGGACACAGAACGCATACAGCAACGACACCACGCAAAGGAAGCCTTAACTTGAAACAGAACGCATACAGCAACGACAACACGCATAGGAAGCCATACATGGACACAGAACGCATACATCAACGATAACATGCATATGCAGTCTTACACGGACGCAGAACGAATACAGCAACGACAACACGCATAGGAAGCCTTACATGGATAAATAATGCATACAGCAACGATAACATGCATAGGCAGCCTTACATGGACGCATGACGAATACAGCAACGACAACACGCATAGAAAGCCTAACATCGACACAGAACGTATACATCAACGATAACATGCATATGCAGCCTTACATGGACGCAGAACGAGTACAGCAACGACACCACGCATAGGAGTATTTACATGGACACATAACGCATACAGCCACAACAACACGCATAGGAAGTCTAACATGGAAACAGAATGCCACATACAGCAACGACAACACGCATATGAAGCCTAACATGGACACAGAACGCCTAATACAGCAACTACAACACGCATAGGAAGCCTAACATGGACACAGAATGCCACATACAGAAACGACAACACGCATATGAAGCCTAAAATGGACACAGAACGCCACATACAGCAACGACAACACGCATAGGAAGCCTAACTTGGACACATAGCATATACAGCACCGATAACACGCATTGGAAGCCTTACATGGACACAGAACGTCACATACAGCTACGATAACACGCGTAGTAAGTCTTATATGGACACTGAACGCCACATATAGTAACGATAACACGCATATGAAGCCTTATATGGACACAGAACGCATAAAGCAACGACACAACGCATAGGAAACCTTACATGGAAACAGAACGCATACAGCAACGACAACACGCATAAGAAGCCTATCATGGACACAGAACGCCACATACGGCAACGAAAACACGCATAGGAAGCCTTACATGACACAGAACGCCAATACAGCAACGACAACATGCATAGGAAGCCTTACATGGACACAGAACGCATACAGCAACGACAACACGCATAGGAAGTCTAACATGGACACAGAACGCCACATACAGCAACGAAAACACGCATAGGAAGCCTTACATGGACACAGAACGCTAACAGCACCGAAAACACGCATAGGAAGCCTTACATGACACAGAACGCCAAAACAGCAACGACAACATGCATAGGAAGCCTTACATGGACACAGAACGCATACAGCAACGACAACACGCATAGGAAGCCTAACATGGGCACAGAACGCCACATATAGCAACGACAGTACGCATAGGAAGCCTTACATGGACACAGAACGCATACAGCAACGACAACACGCATAGGAAGCCTAACATGGACATAGAACGCCGCATTCAATAATAAATAAGAGCACGCATGCTATATTCGTTATGTACTATAATAAGTTATAGCTAACGCTTTCTAACCATAGCGTAAAGTAATATGATATTCTAAAAGCAATACTTAACTAATACGAAAACATCGCAACCAGTGCGGTAACCATGCGGTAACCATGGATACTTTGAAGTGCATTTTTGATTCGTCTAAGATAATTATACTAGTATTAAATCGTCCTTATCGACATATTATACCATTCAGTGTTTTTTAAGCCATACAAATATAAAACTTTGGCAAATATACTGTTAAACATGGAATAATGAGCGGCCAATGGCTATGTGGATTTAATGAAAAACAAACGCCATTATATCTTTAGCTTTAAATCATGTTTAGTAATATACCCCTATCTTGACCATGAGCATAATTTCATCAAAAACATTTCATCAAAATGTTACCATAACCTAAGTATAGGTCAACTGTATAGATGTCTATGCGTTCTGTGTCCATAACTTGCATTAATTTTGTTCAATCATTAATATTAGCCAGATGAATAAGACTAGTTTAAAGCAAATTGGTTTTGCATGTTCTTAACTGTTGATTAAACTGCACCAATAATATATTTAAACCTATGAGAGAATAAGACGGAAAAAAATAAACTCATCATGTTATTTAGTTTTATGCAAGCAGGTTTTAAGTCAAATGGCACCGAATAAAACAGTCGAGACACTTATTTTTAAATGATTGATAAACACGTCAAGATTGCCGTGTGTCCCTTTAAATAAAAAACATTTCCAATTATCAACGTGTTCCGCTTTTATTTACTAGTACATACAAATAATAATTGAGAACCGCGATACAGCAGCAAATATTATGCAACTGTTTATTGCCATGTGTTAACCATTGGGACAAAGAGACTTGTGTACTAACATAAATACAATCTTGATTTGAACAAAAAAGCGGATTAAAAATAATGGAAATGAAAAAATGTTCCGTTTCATATTTTCATATACACTCAGTTAAATGTAGTGAGTGTATATGAAATATATGGTAGAATAACAAGAAAAGACGAAAACACAAAATGTTATTTACTTGTATGCAAGCAGGTGCAAAGTAAACATGATACTGGATTTATACATTGTGACGCTAATGTTAACGCTTGATCAGTTATATGACGACGGTTTGTTTGTTTGAATGGTATTTTACGTAATGTTTAGCACATATCAGGCACATATCGGTCGATTGTTTCATTTTTCATTTTTCCTTGGTAGAACCAGTACATATACCCCCGCTGTCCGTAAGAATCGACACTTTCTCACTGAAGTTCAATGCCCAACTTTATAAGGCTGCCACTAACACATGAATACCACGTAGTAGGTGCATGACAGGATACCCAGTCAGATACCCAGTCATATATACTACAGCCCTACAGTCAGATACCCAGTCATATATACTACAGCCCTACAGTCAGATACCCAGTCATATATACTACAGCCCTACAGTCAGATACCCAGTCACATATACTACAGCCCTACAGTCAGATACCCAGTCACATATACTACAGCCCTACAGTCAGATACCCAGTCACATATACTACAGCCCTACAGTCAGATACCCAGTCATATATACTACAACCCTACAGTCAGATACCCAGTCATATATACTACAGCCCTACAGTCAGATACCCAGTCATATATACTACAGCCCTACAGTCAGATACCCAGTCATATATACTACAGCCCTACAGTCAGATACCCAGTCATATATACTACAGCCCTACAGTCAAATACCCAGTCATATATACTACAGCCCTACAGTCAGATACCCAGTCATATATACTACAGCCCTACAACTACTATTTCATATACTGAGCGTCAAGTAAGCGAGAGCTATTAGTAAAATGTTTATAACGTCTTTGGCATGAGCCCACCTCCCGCATGACTGGAAAACACCGATTAGCTTTTATTTTTTTGTTCTGTTTTTTTTGTCAAAGCCAGATTTTAAAAGGGACACACGGCAATCTAGAATTTTTAAAAAAACCTGTATAACTTGCATTTGTTCAATCATTAATATTACTTACAAGAACAGTATACAGCAAATTGTTTTGGCATATTAACTGTTGACTATATTGCGCCAGTGATATATTAAACCTATTGTAGAATAAGATCAAACAAGAAATGTCACCGATAAGTGACAAATGCTTCCGAAAATGTTGACTCATTTGACCTTGACCTCCAAGTGTGACCTTGACCTTTGAGGTACGGACCCGATTTTTGTATGCATTTTTTTATGGAAATCCCTTAGGTTCTTTCAAAGTTATGGCTGAGACATGATTGTTTCGGACGAAAGGACAGACGGACAAACGGACTATTACTATATGCTATATGCCTCCGTTCTGTGGCATACAAATCAACTCCAAACGTTATAGGCAAGCATGTTTAAAGTCAAAATGATACTGGATAAATAAATCGAGACGCTAATAAACACTAAAATTGTGTTTAAACCAAGAAATGCTATTAATGGTAATCGAAACCAAGAGAAAATATATGGCTTGTATAGATATACTATTTATCTATATATGATACCATAATTCTACTACGACGTTTAATTAAAAAGGGTGTTAAAAACTAAATAATACTTGTAAATAACGAAACAACACAAACTAAAATAAATAACGGTATAGCATGACACATATATGGCTTAAGACTTGAAACCGTGTGCTTTAGAGGCATGGGCAACATAAATCTCCTCGCTTAATTGAGCAGTAAATAATAATATACGATGAAGAAGTCACCCTTGTGCGGATTGTGTAATTAATGGAGAAGGCACTGTATAACATGGCACTATAATTATAGAGGGAGTCAGGGGAAATGGCTACTGTAATCGATATCAGGCTTTTAAAAAACAGATATGTTGTAAACCATACTGTCTTAGCTTCCGAAAATTAGTTGTGTCAACTGGACTGACTTTGAAATGAGAAATTTCGTAAAATAAATTATACGACAAACTGTATAACAATCAAATTAGATTAGAATACTGTTACTTAATAGTAACTACTGGTATATAATCCCTGTATGCGCGTGTTTTGTTTGAATTGCCACCAGCAGGTTATATGCCACCAACAGGTTATATGCCGCCAACAGGTTATATGACGCCACCAAACAGGTTACATGGCGCCAACAGGTTATATGCCACCAACAGGTTATATGCCACCAACAGTTATATACCACCAACAGGTTATATGCCACCAACAGGTTACATGCCACCAACAGGTTATATGCCACCAACAGGTTATATGACACCAACAGGTTATATGCCACCAACAGTTATATACCACCAACAGGTTATATCCCACCAACAGGTTACATGCCACCAACAGGTTATATGCCACCAACAAGTTAAATGCCACCAACAGTTATATGACACCAACAGGTTATATGCCACCAACGGGTTATATGCCACCAACGGGTTATATGCCACCAACAGATATATACCACCAACAGGTTATATGCCACCAACAGGTTATATGCCACCAACAGTTATATACCACCAACAGGTTATATCCCACCAACAGGTTACATGCCACCAACAGGTTATATGCCACCAACAAGTTATATGCCACCAGCAGGTTAAATGCCACCAACAGGTTATATGACACCAACAGGTTATATGCCACCAACGGGTTATATGCCACCAACAGGTTACATGCCACCAACAGGTTATATGCCACCAACAGGTTATATGCCACCAATAGTTATATGCCACCAACAGGTTATATCCCACCGACAGGTTACATGCCACCAACAGGTTATATGCCACCAACAAGTTATATGCCACCAACAGGTTAAATGCCACCAACAGGTTATATGCCACCAACAGGTAATATGCCACCAACAGTTATATACCACCAACAGGTTATATGCCACCAACAGGTTACATGCCACCAGCAGGTTATATGTCACAAACAGGTTATATGACACCAACAGGTTATATGCCACCAACAGTTATATACCACCAACAGGTTATATCCCACCAACAGGTTATATGCCACCAACAAGTTTTATGCCACCAACAGGTTAAATGCCACCAACAGGTTATATGACACCAACAGGTTATATGCCACCAACGGGTTATATGCCACCAACGGGTTATATGCCACCAACAGGTTATATGCCACCAACAGGTTACATGCCATCAACAGGTTATATGCCACCAACAGGTTATATACCACTAACAGGAATGAACATTCCAGTCTCACTATCCATTTACATCTAAATGAAAATATTCAGAATGGGCCTAGAACCTTCTCACACGCAGCACTGCAGAATTGCTGCAAATTCTCTTGTTAACACTTCATTTTTCACTAGAGTCACGATCATTGTTTTCTGCCACCACTCAAGTAGCACAGGACACAATACAGGGACGATGATGAAGACCTTTAATGAACATGGAAAAAATTACAAAATGAACATGAATTCGTGGGGAGTTTACCCCTCTGCCTGGATAAGCAGTGGTCCTATTCTTGCCCGGGAACCACGGTTTGGGTTAAACAAAAGTATACGTATTTTTTTTAGAAAATACAGAGCTAATAATGTATAACTGTTACCTATATTGTTCTTTTCAAATTGTTTAAAACAACAACATCTCTTTTATATATGAATCCATAACATGTATCAGCTCAGTTTATGCATACCAATATATTGTCAATTACCGGAACTGTATATCATATACATGTAATTCTGTATTTATCGATATTTGTGAACTCATGGGCAGAATGCCTACTGTTTGAAAATAAAAGATATTAAAGGGAGTGTAGGCATACTGCCAAACAATCTTTATTGCTGCAAGTTCTGAAAATGAAAGTTGAAAGAATGATCAAAATCGGATGATAAACAAAGAAGATATGACTATTTGAATGTTGTTCTAAAACGGATACAGTGCATTGGGGTGTATAGAATCATTGGTAGTAAATAATCATTTTCTGTTTAAATTCAGTTTTATCAGGTCATGTATTTTATATTATTTTAAAATTACACAGGCTTCAAGATATATCATATAAATATATTTATGCAGCGGTTAAATGAGATGGTACATTTTTCTATGCAACATGTAACACTTAGCCCAACACCTTTCAGAAAAAATGATTCTTTACTACCAGAATGACTGTGTTTTTGAAAAGAAAAAATCATACTGTCACAGTAAATTAAGATATAAATATCTGATATGCAATAAATGGTAGGGACAAAAGTCAAAATGTAATTATCAAATATGTTAACTAGTTGGAATTTCTATGAATACAATGAAATTATGTAAATATTGGTGCAACAAAAACACTATCAAAAAGTCAAAGTTATAGGACAACAATTTGAGAAAGTTTCTATCGTACAACTAAAAGGGTAAATCTAAATCTGAAACTAAATAGACATTTTCCGTTCATTTTAAATTTAGACGTTTTACCCAAGTGATTCTATACCTCCCAAACCACTGTACGAGAGCCGCCATAGTAGTCCAATCAAGTTAGCCCTAGACCCGTCATAAATTGCAACATAAGGTTTCTTGATGAATTTGGATACCCCTAATGTATATGTATACACTAAAGAAAGTTGAGGAAAATCGAAGAATATGATTTTATATTTTTTCAGGAGGTTTATCATAGGTGTTTTACAATTATACATTGTTTACATATCGGCGTTTATGAATAAGTATGTGTCTCTGCATTGGTATAAACTCTCGTAAAGAATGACTGTTTAAAAAGTTAACATATTTCTAACAAAGTTACATACTTTGATTACATTTATTATATAAAAATATCCACATTAGATAATAAGACGATATAATATTACCCCACCCACTTTTTATCAAGTGTGAAAATGTCTAGCTACATACATTATCTAGTCTTAAATAAAATATTAAGTTCAACCCTATGTATATAACCAAAAACATGTCAAACACATCATTTAATGTTTCAGGTTTAATTTGACTATATTTATTCCACATGTGATGACACTAAAAATACACCATAGACAATAAGAGAACGCAGAATCAATTTGTAAACTTCCGGTGATACTGTCGCTGATGTAAACATTCGCAGAAATGCTATTTGTGGCATTTAACCATTCATTATGATCAATAATGACAACATAAGTGATAGGTATGTATGTTTTATTGGTTATGTAATATATTTATATGATTGGGGAAACACAGCGATCATACGGAAGACATTTAGAACCTGAATGCAGACGACATAAAGTGTCATGTATTTTCGCGAGGTGGTGTGAAAAACATTCAACGACGGTTTAAATTATCCTGATTCAATGAAGAAAAACAATTGTTGTCAATTGGAAAATAATTATATTTGATAATAATGACGTTTTTTCATATTTTTTTTCATATTTATATTTTGTACAGGGGTCAGGTTCAAAAAATAGAAATACGGAAGCCTGTTCCTGACACAATTTTGAAAAAAACAACATTTTAACCAAATCTGTTTTTCGATAATTTTAACAGTATTTTATCGCCAATTCAGTAAAAAAAAAAGAAATTGATAGTAATTTTATTTCATGCATTGTGGTAAAATTTATTTCGACAGTTATTAATTTAAAACACCCATTTATATTTCAGGAAGATGATATCTAATAAGACATGACCACACTAGGATTAGCAGATAGGAAACTTTTGAAACAGTGAAACACTTCAGTATGGATACGTGTGTTTTGTGCAGTAAGGATTTGTCAGATGGACAGGAAACTGTAGCACTAAGATCAAAGGGATGCGAGAGCCTGAAACATGCGAGCAAAGAGCGTGGAGATGAAATTGATGTAGTTCCCGGACAGACTGTGCATAAGAAATGCAGAGTCAACTATATAAATGTGATCAATATCGCAGCTTTCAAGAGAAAATCAATGGATAAATCTGATGCCTGTTCACCGCGGGTAATGCGTTCTGACAAAACTTTTAACTTTGACACAGATTGTATGTTTTGTGGTGTGTGCACTAAATCGGATCAGTTTAATTACAAGAGTAAAGTGTTCAAAGTACGTACATTTGGATTCCAAAATACAATTCTTGAAATATGTCAGCACAGAAGAGATACTTGGTCAGATAATGTTTGCGCAAGGATTCAAGATGCACAGGATCTACATGCTGCTGATGCTATATATCACCAAGAATGCAGTGTAAACTTCAGAACTGGTAAACAGATTCCAAAGATGTATGTTGCAGGCAACAACAGTGATGGCGGTTCTACTTCATCCAAGCGTCTGAAACTTGGAAGGCCATCAGATGAAGAGAAAAATGCCGCATTCATTCGTGTCACCAAATACCTGGAGGAGAATGACGAGGAACAAAATTCAATTACAGATCTTATGAAAAAGATGGGGGAGTACTTGAAGGAGACTGAGTGGGAACCATACAGTTTTAATCACATGAAGCAAAGGTTAATGGACACCTTTGGCGACCGAATTATAATAACGGAGATAAATGGAAAACAAATGTGGTGACTTTCAAAACAACTGCATCTGCGATTTTGCATCAGTTCTACAGTATGCCTAAGAACGATGATCCAGACACAGAGAAAAGGCGATTAGTTGAAGCTGCCGCTAAGCTAATAAAGAATGATATTAAGTCTACCAATGAAAAACAAACATGCTACCCCTGTTGTGAAGAAATGTCATCCGTTGCGGAAGGAGTCGAGTTCCTTCCAACTTCTCTTAATGTTCTCCTTCATACATTATTTGTGGGGAAAGACATTGGTGTTAAAGTAGCTTCAATCGGACAGGCAATTATGGAAGCAGTACGACCAAGAATAATTATCGCCCCAATGCAAATTGGAATTGGTGTGCAGATGCATAGGCAGTTTGGTTCTAGATTTTTGATTGATTCACTCTACAAACATGGGTTTTCTGCTTCATGTGCAGAGGTACAAAGGTATGAACGTAGTGCAGCAGCAAACCAGGGAACTGAAATCCAACGTTTTATACCAGGTAGATTTGTTCAGCATGTTGCAGATAATGTAGATCATAACATCAGAACAATTGATGGATTTAATACATTTCATGGAATGGGCATTGTTGCAGAAGTAACTCCAGGCACTCGATCTAGCAAGCCTACACCAAAACTAACGGTGTCTTCAGATGACATCTTAAGCCTCGGTAGAATAAATATAAGCTTTTACAAACCACAGAACAACAGTATGGCTTCCTTAAAGTATGGAAAACTTCAGATACTTCCAATTTTGGATGACAAATGTAATGCTGACCTGCTATGGAAAACATCCTGGTTACTGAAATCCAAGACACCCTCATGGAATGGGTTCATGCAGATGGTTCAGCATGGCCCTCACCCTGGCAAGTCATCGGTAGTATTCATGCCGATGATCGATTTGAAATCAAGTGATGAAACCTGTATTTATTCAACTATGAACTTCGTGAGCGAACAGGCTAAGCTATATGACGTTACACCGATTCTCACGTTTGACCAGCCTCTGTGGTGGAAGGCTTTTGAAATACAACAGAATGAACCCTCAAATAGTGCTATCCAAAACATTGTTCTAAGGCTGGGAGGACTTCACATTGAAATGAGTTTTCTTGGAAGCATTGGCCATCTGATGGGTGGGTCCGGACTGCAAGAATTACTAGATGCAGATTTATTTATGCAGATACAGCTGTTGTACATATTCTCAGTGGAAAGGCGATATCAAGAGCAATAAGGGGACACATTCTCATAGAAGAAGTCCTCAATAGTATTATGCTGTCTAAAGTGTATGATGTACCACTCCCATCAACGCAGGCTTACAATTCATTGTCAGAAGAGGAAACAAGCCAATTCCCTGAAAGTGCAGAACTTGAATCAAGTACAAGCACAAGTATAACAGACTCATGGGAAGGCATTTTTGGATATTCTGATGAAGAAAGTATTGAATCGGATATAATAAATCCAGAAGGTGAAACGCAAAATGACTTGACAGTGGCAGAAGAACTCCTGCGAAAATTTCTAAGCAATGAAATAGACATACTCTAAAGTTGTTCAGATAATATATTTGATAAAATTCGAGCATCATTGGACAGATACAAGACATCATTGGCTAATAGAAGGACTGCATCGTTATGGATGCAATACCTTGAAATGGTCGAACTGTTGAGATTGTTCATCAAAGCTGAACGTACAGGAAACTGGGCTCTCCATCTGTATGCGTTATCAGAAATGTTACCATACTTTGCATCTTCAGGACACAATCTATATGCTAAGTCAGTATATCTGTACCTATATAGCATGTCACAACTTGAAGTAAAACATCACAACGTATTCAAGTCATTCCAAGAAGGATATCATGTTGTTAGGAGAAGCTACAGATACTGGGCTGGACTTTCTACGGATTTGGTAATTGAGCAAATGCTAATGCGAAGTATGAAAACATCTGGCGGTCTCACAAGAGGTAGAGGCATGACTGAAGTCCAGAGAACGGTTTAGTTGTTATCTTACCCAGCATGTGCAGAAGTAAATCAGGCGATGCAAGAACTGACTGGTGTTCTATACACATCAAGTGAACAGCACAAAGACGGCAGCAATACCAGAATATCAAGGGATTTCAACGATATGACTAAACTAGCTCATTTTTTTGAAACAAGAAATCCATTTGGTGAAGACCCTTCTCTTGGTAGTATAGCTAGCGATGTACTTGCAGATCTCTCAGACAGTTAATGTTGACAGTGCCAAAGAAATGGAAAAGACATTGTGAAATCCATGGAAGGGACTATTGTAAGTGAATATTCTTTTAAGAAGAAAAAACAGGCAATAACACTGAATTCTAAAGTTGCTGTGAAAATAAATGATGAAACAGTACACGTTGATCCGCAGTTATTGTTTCAAAGATTAGTTTCTGCTGCTAGAGGTATGATTCCTAATGAAGAGCTATCTACCTTGTTCACATATGAATTGTGCACTTACCCTCCTGCGCTCTTTGATAAAGATGGTTTGCTTAGAGCAGCAAACAAGCCTCAGTTAGCTGAAGCATTTTGGAGTTGTATTGATATTCAATCCACAACTATCCCTGCAGATGTTCAATATGTGCTGGATGGTGGGGCATTACTACAACGCATTCCGTGGTCTCGAGGTATTACGTATGATGGGATATGTAATGTGTACGCACACTATATCATCAACAAGTACGGAAGTTATGCTGTGGTTGTATTTGATGGTTACTCAGACGAGCCTTCTACAAAAGACACCGCACACCTACGGCGTAATGCAGGTCAGGTAGGGAAGACAATACACTTCCTATTTGCCATGACAGTGAACATGAAAAAGGATATGTTTCTTGCTAATTCGAAGAACAAGCAACGCTTTATAAGCATGTTAAGTGAGATTCTGAATGCCAGTGGAATGAAAACACATCAAGCATTGGGGATGCAGATGTCCTGATAGTAACTACGGCTGTTGAACATGCAGCAAGTAAGCCAACAGTTGTGATCGGAGAAGATACGGATTTGTTAGTGCTTCAGTGTTATTACGCCAATCCCGAAACTCACTGCATTTACTTCAACCCTGAACAAAAGAAGAACATGAAATCAAAAAGAAAGATATGGGACATTAAGCTTACAAATGAGAAGCTTGGAGAAGAAATATGCAAGAACATACTTTTCATACATGCTATACTTGGATGTGATACAACATCTCGCCTATTCGGCATTGGTAAGGGCTTATCGCTGACGAAATTCCAAACAAATCAAAACGTCCGCGAGTGTGCAGCTGTTTTTGATTCTGAAAATGCTATTAGAAGGAGGAAATTGTACGAGCAGGGGAGGAGGCCTTAGTCATTTTGTACAACGGAAAACCAGGGGACACACTTGATTCACTAAGATTTAATAAGTTCTTCCAGAAAGTAGCTTCAAGCGTTACGTTTGTGACCCCTGAAAGTATACCACCAACGTCCGCAGCAGCAGTGCATCATAGCCTGAGAGTGTTCCATCAACTTCAAGTATGGAATGACAAAGAAGATATCATGCCTATAGACTGGGGTTGGAAAGTATCAAAAGGGAAGTTGGTAGGTGTACAAACTCTGTAAGCCCCTGCACCTGAGTGTTTGTTGAAAGTTGCCAGATGCAAATGTAAGTCGGATTGCCGGACGGCACGCTGTACATGTAAAAAACACGGACTGGAATGCTCCCCTATGTGTGAAGAATGCAGAGGTAACACTTGTTTAAATTCTGCTCATACAACTAGCATGGAACATGTTGATAGTGATCAAAATTAAAATGTTAATTGACGTCTGTTGAATTAACTAAAGAAAACGGAAAATGTATTTAGCGCGACATGTAACTTTGAAGTGTTGACGGAGATATCCTGAAACCTAAATTACTCTACGAGAATAATATCTGAATGCTATATGCACAAATGACAAAATATGTAACCTTTACATTTTATTTGGATTCATATGGTGAAAATATAAACAAGTGGCAAATACTTAGCGTTAAGTATAATATTACACATTATAACTGAGGTGGGTGGGGTATTTTTATGTAATATTTAAGCTATTTATAGACATATGGCACATTTTAAATTAGTGATTATATACAGCTTCATACTAGAACTAATTCTGAGTCAAACTAACTGTAAAAACAACATACAAATGTCGAAGAAAATCTATATATACTCGATGAAACGCACATAAAATATTGTCGGCGTTTGAATTATATGTGTACAAATAAATGTTAAAAAAAATCAAACTTCATATGTTTCAATTTTCCTCAACTTTTGGTATGATATCAAGTAGTGATAGAACAGTTCAAAACCACTTATAAGTATAATATTACACATTATAACTGAGGTGGGTGGGGTATTTTTATGTAATATTTAAGCTATTTATAGACATATAGCACATTTTAAATTAGTGATTATATACAGCTTCATACTAGAACTAATTCTGAGTCAAACTAACTGTAAAAACAACATACAAATGTCGAAGAAAATCTATATATACTCGATGAAACGCACATAAAATATTGTCGGCGTTTGAATTATATGTGTACAAATAAATGTTAAAAAAAATCAAACTTCATATGTTTCAATTTTCCTCAACTTTTGGTATGATATCAAGTAGTGATAGAACAGTTCAAAACCACTTATAAGTATAATATTACACATTATAACTGAGGTGGGTGGGGTATTTTTATGTAATATTTAAGCTATTTATAGACATATGGCACATTTTAAATTAGTGATTATATACAGCTTCATACTAGAACTAATTCTGAGTCAAACTAACTGTAAAAACAACATACAAATGTCGAAGAAAATCTATATATACTCGATGAAACGCACATAAAATATTGTCGGCGTTTGAATTATATGTGTACAAATAAATGTTAAAAAAAATCAAACTTCATATGTTTCAATTTTCCTCAACTTTTGGTATGATATCAAGTAGTGATAGAACAGTTCAAAACCACTTATAAGTATAATATTACACATTATAACTGAGGTGGGTGGGGTATTTTTATGTAATATTTAAGCTATTTATAGACATATAGCACATTTTAAATTAGTGATTATATACAGCTTCATACTAGAACTAATTCTGAGTCAAACTAACTGTAAAAACAACATACAAATGTCGAAGAAAATCTATATATACTCGATGAAACGCACATAAAATATTGTCGGCGTTTGAATTATATGTGTACAAATAAATGTTAAAAAAAATCAAACTTCATATGTTTCAATTTTCCTCAACTTTTGGTATGATATCAAGTAGTGATAGAACAGTTCAAAACCACTTATAAGTATAATATTACACATTATAACTGAGGTGGGTGGGGTATTTTTATGTAATATTTAAGCTATTTATAGACATATGGCACATTTTAAATTAGTGATTATATACAGCTTCATACTAGAACTAATTCTGAGTCAAACTAACTGTAAAAACAACATACAAATGTCGAAGAAAATCTATATATACTCGATGAAACGCACATAAAATATTGTCGGCGTTTGAATTATATGTGTACAAATAAATGTTAAAAAAAATCAAACTTCATATGTTTCAATTTTCCTCAACTTTTGGTATGATATCAAGTAGTGATAGAACAGTTCAAAACCACTTAGAATCCAAATGTTGCAATTTATGACGGGCTCAGCTACTATTTCTTATATCTTGATTGGACTATAGTTCCAGTCATAGTTCTAACTTACTATATAATTATGGCATATTGACCAATATCATTTAGACCAAAGAAAATCGCTGCAAGTGAATGTAAAATCCTTTACTGGTCATACTAATGCATTATTACACTTTAGTGTTCCTATTGTTCCTATTGTTTAGTGTTCCTATTTTTCATACAGTCGCTGTTATTGTTTCTCCTACATATCAGTAATTTGTCATACTTATACATATTCCATATATTGTATTTCAGAACTCGTAGTTTTAAAAATTGGCGGATTATATATCCGTTTCAAAAGAACCTTCAAATGATCATATTTTCTTTGTTTATCATCCGATTTTGATCTTTCACCGTTTTCCAAGTATTTTTAGAACATGGCCACAGAACATTTGCAGCAAAGACAACACGCACAGGAACCATATCAAGAACACAGAACACATAAAACATCGACAACATGCATAGGCAACCGACACATACAACATTAAGTAACGACAACACGCATACTACGGGATAAAGAAAACATACAGCAACGGCAACACGCATAGGATACACAACAAGGGCACATTACACATTACAGCAACGATAGCCCGCACAGGAAGCCTAACATGAATACAAAACACACACACAGCAACAATAACATGCATAACACGGGATAAAGAACACATATACCAACGACAACACGCAAAAACACATACCAAGGGCAAATAACACATACAGCAACGACATTATGCATAGGATGCACAACACGAGTATATTACACACTATAGCAACGACAGCACGCATAGGATGCACACCTAGGTATATTACACTTTATTGCAACGATAACACGCATATGATGCACAACACGAGTATATCACACACTATAGCAACGATAGCACACGTAGGATGCACACCTAGGTATATTACACTTTATTGCAACGATAACACGCATATGATGCACAACACGAGTATATTACACACTATAGCAACGATAGCACGCATAGGATGCACACCTAGGTATATTACACTTTATTGCAACGATAGCACGCATAGGATGCACAACGAGAGTATATTACACTTAATAGCAACGGTAGCACACATAGGCTGCACAACGAGGGTATATTACACACTATAGCAACGATATCACACATAGGCTGCACAACGAGGGTATATTACACACTATAGCAACGATAGCACACATAGGCTGCACAACGAGGGTATATTACACACTATAGCAACGATATCACACATAGGCTGCACAACGAGGGTATATTACACACTATAGCAACGATAGCACGCATAGGATGCACACCTAGGTATATTACACTTAATAGCAACGGTAGCACACATAGGCTGCACAACGAAGGTATATTACACACTATAGCAACGATAGCACGCATAGGATGCACAACACGAGTACATTACACACTATAGCAATGAGAGCACGCACAGGATGCACAACGAGGGTATATTACACACTATAGCAACGATAGCACGCATAGGATGCACAACACGAGTATATTACACACTATAGCAATGAGAGCACGCATAGGATGCACAACGGGGGTATATTACACACTATAGCACCGATATGACGCATGTGATGCACAACGAGGGTGTATTACACTTTATAGCAACGGTAGCACACATAGGATGCATAACGAGGGTATATTACACATTATAGCACCGATATGACGCATATGATGCACAACGAGGGCATATTACACACTATAGCACCGATATGACGCATGTGATGCACAACGAGGGTATATTACACTTTATGGCAAAGGTAGCATACATAGGCTGCACAACGAGGGTATATTACACACTATAGCAACGATAGCACGCATAGGATGCACAACGAGGGTATATTACACACTATTGCACCGACAACACGCATAGGATTCACAACGATCACATATTACACACTACTGCACCGACAGCACGCATAGGATGCACAATGAGGGCATATTACACACTATTGCACCGACAGCAGGCATAGGATGCACAACGATGGCATATTACACACTATTGCACCGATAGCACGCATAGGATGCACAATGAGGGCATATTACACACTATTGCACCGACAGCACGCATAGGATTCACAACGATGGCATATCAACACTATTGCACTTACAGCACGCATAGGATGCACAACGAGGGTATATTACACACTACTGCATCGGCAGCACGCATAGGATTCACAACGATGGCATATCAACACTATTGCACTAACAGCACGCATAGGATGCACAATGAGGGTATATTACACACTATAGCAACAATATCACGCATAGGATGCACAATGAGGGTATATTACACACTATAGCAACGAGAGCATGCATAGGATGCACAACGAGCGTATATTACACACTATAGAAACAATATCACGCATAGGATGACAACGAGGATATATTACGCACTATAGCAACGAGAGCGTGCATAGGATGCACAACGAGGGTACATTACATACTATAGCACCTGATACACAACGAGGGTATATTACACACTATACCAACGATATCATGCATAGGCTGCACAACGAGGGCATATTACTCACTATAGCAACGATATCACGCATAGGATACACAACGAGGTATATTACACACTATAGCAACGATAGCACGCATATGATGCACAACGAGGGTATATTACACACTATACCTACGATAGCACGCATAGGATGCACAACGAGGGCATATTACTCACTATAGCAACGATAGCACGCATATGATGCACAACGAGGGCATATTACACACTATACCTACGATAGCACGCATATGATGCACAACGAGGGTATATTACACAATATACCTACGATAGCACGCATAGGATGCACAACGAGGGCATATTACTCACTATAGCAACGATAGCACGCATATAATGCACAACGAGGGCATATTACACACTATACCTACGATAGCACGCATATGATGCACAACGAGGGTATATTACCACTATAGCAACGGTAGCACACATAGGCTGCATAACGAGGGTACATTTCATACTATAGCACCGACAGCACGCATATGATACACAACGAGGGTATATTACACACTATACCAACGATAGCATGCATAGGATGCACAACGAGGGTATTTTACACACTATTGCAACGATAGCACGCATATGATGCACAACTGGGGTATATTACACACTATAGCAACGACAGCACGCATAGGATGCACAACGAGGGCATATTACTCACTATAGCAACGATAGCACACATAGGCTGTATAACGAGGGTACATTACATACTATAGCACCGATAGCACGCATATGATACACAACGGGGATATATTGCACACTATAGCAACGGTAGCACACATAGGCTGTATAACGAGGGTACATTACATACTATAGCACCGATAGCACGCATATGATACACAACGAGGGTATATTACACACTATAGCAACGACAACACGCATAGGATGCACAACGAGGGCATATTACTCACTATAGCAACGATAGCACGCATATGATGCACAACGAGGATATATTACACACTATAGCAACGGTAGCACACATAGGCTGTATAACGAGGGTACATTACATACTATAGCACCGATAGCACGCATATGATAAACAACGAGGGTATATTACACACTATACCAACGATAGCATGCAACAGATGCACAACGAGGGTATATTACTCACTATAGCAACGATAGCACGCATATGATGCACAACGGGGATATATTACACACTATAGCAACGGTAGCACACATAGGCTGTATAACGAGGGTACATTACATACTATAGCACCGATAGCACGCATATGATACACAACGAGGGTATATTACACACTATAGCAACGACAGCACGCATATGATGCACAACGAGGATATATTACAAACTATAGCAACGGTAGCACACATAGGCTGTATAACGAGGGTACATTACATACTATAGCACCGATAGCACGCATATGATAAACAACGAGGGTATATTACACACTATACCAACGATAGCATGCAAAGGATGCACAACGAGGGTATATTACACACTATAGCAACAACAGCACGCATAGGATGCACAACGAGGGCATATTACTCACTATAGCAACGATAGCACGCATGTGATGCACAACTGGGGTATATTACACACTATAGCAACGGTAGCACACATAGGCTGTATAACGAGGGTACATTACATACTATAGCACCGATAGCACGCATATGATAAACAACGAGGGTATATTACACACTATACCAACGATAGCATGCAAAGGATGCACAACGAGGGTATATTACACACTATAGCAACAACAGCACGCATAGGATGCACAACGAGGGTATATTACACACTATAGCAACGATAGCACGCATATGATGCACAACGAGGGCATATTACTCACTATACCAACGATAGCACGCATATGATACACAACGAGGGTATATTACACACTATAGCAACGACAGCACGCATAGGATGCACAACGAGGGCATATTACTCACTATAGCAACGATAGCACGCATATGATGCACAACTGGGGTATATTACACACTATAGCAACGGTAGCATGCAAAGGATGCACAACGAGGGTATATTACACACTATAGCAACGATAGCACGCATATGATGCACATCGAGGGTATATTACACACTATAGCAACGATAGCGCGCATAGGATGCACAACGAGGGCATATTACACACTATAGCAACAACAGCACGCATAGGATGCACAACGAGGGTATATTACACACTATAGCAACGGTAGCATGCATATGATGCACATCGAGGGTATATAACACACTATACCAACGATAGCACGCATATGATGCACATCGAGGGTATATTACACACTATAGCAACGATAGCGCGCATAGGATGCACAACGAGGGCATATTACACACTATAGCAACAACAGCACGCATAGGATGCACAACGAGGGTATATTACACACTATAGCAACGATAGCGCGCATAGGATGCACAACGAGGGCATATTACACACTATAGCAACAACAGCACGCATAGGATGCACAACGAGGGTATATTACACACTATAGCAACGGTAGCATGCATATGATGCACATCGAGGGTAT
>JAWPHD010001969.1:0-282695 GCA_037043455.1 Cyrtodaria siliqua
CATTCTAAGGTGATAGTATCTGTCCTACTAACAATATCCCAGTAATATTCTAAAGTATTTAAAAAATCTTTATCTTCAAGTAATGTATCATTAAACTTTCAATAAGACTTCCAAAAGACAAACCTTTATTAACGTTAATTTTTTAAAGTAACAAAATCATGATCAGAATGTGAACTTGGTAAGATCTCAGAATTAACTACAGCATCTTTAAGTGTGTTTGGAATGTAAAATCTATCTAATCTACAGCCTATATAGGAATATTTAATGTATCTGAACTATTTTGTCTAGCCCATGTTACGGCCTTTTTGGTAGGATATAAATATCTAAAAGCATCAACTAATTTATGCTTATCTATTATAGTATTAAATATTTTTGATCCGTCAATACCTCTTTTTAAATGTCCTCCTATTTTGTTTAATCTAGTGTTCATAACAAAAATAAAGTCCCCATTTTAGCAGTAACTAAATGTGGAAATAAATCGAGAATAAAATTCGCATCTTGATTTATTAATCAGTAACATATTGACTTGAAAACTGATTGCATATATTTAAATACCATTTTGAGTTTTCAATTTTACTTCGTTATTTTACGATAAGTTTAGGTATATTATTGATATATTATAATAAACAGTTAGTAGTATGCAAAAACAATTATCTTTCAGCTATTCTTATAATTGATATTAATGATTGAACAAATGCAAGTTATCTAGAAAAACAAACAGCAGAGTTAAAAAGAGGTTGAAAAACCAAGTTTGTTATGAGTCCCTTTAATGAAACTGTTAACAGTATTATTGACGAGTTTTCATACGATCATTTGTCAAAGTTGTACATTCCATTAATATACTGAAAGGAAAAAGAAACGCATAATCAAAAAATTGCCTAGAATGCCGCCTATTATATACACCTAATTCCACGTCATATTCCAGATATATCTCAACGTGTTTTGTACAAAAAGGTGCTACAAACTAATTACAGAAAGGACAACTCTGTCATGTAGTAGACCTTTTAATCAAAGTACATTTGTTACACAAAATTCATAAATGTTGAAGTTTCGCTTGAAAAAATCGAGCCATTTCAATATTGTGTTCAATGATAAGAGACTGCAACGTTTAAAGCCTAAGTTTGCTCACCTGCGCTTTCTGTCGATAATGAAACTTTAAAGGGGTAACCAATGGTGTGTTCGGTGCTGTTTAAACCTTCTTTCCGAAAGGACAGGCCTAATGTCGCCCTGTGCCATTCGATAAGCAGTAGCATATAAAATATACACTATAAGCGGAAATATCCATTATGCGTTTTCTTTTCCTGTTCAGTATATATTTAAATCTAACTATACACTAATTTTAAAGGGACTCACGGCAATCTTGAAGTCTTTATCAAGCATTAAAATATCCTCTCGATTTATTAATCCAGTATCATTTTGACTTTAAAATCTGCTTGCATGTATTTAAATACAATTTTGAGTTTTCATCTTTTCTTCGTTCTTCTACCACAGATTTGAGAATATATTGTTGGTGAAATGCAATCAACCGTTAGTCATATGCAAAAACAATTTGCTTTATACAATTCTTATAATTAATATTAAAGATACAACAAATGCAATTTGTGTAAAAAACTAACAGGACGTCGAGAGTATTAAAAAACAAAATCAAGATTGCCATGTGTCACTTTAATTCACAACTATGTGATAACAATGGAAAACCATAATCAAGCGGGTCTTAATGAAGTGTATTAGTGTATTGTCATTCTGAAAGTTTACAGTTTATTAAAGTCTCTTCTTATTATAGTAATGTATACAATAAAACATTACATATGACTTTAACTATAATGTCATTCTATTCATATTACAGTATTGTATACAATAAAACATTACATACGATTTTAACTATAATGTCATTCTCTTCATATTACAGTATTGTATACAATAAACGATTACATACGATTTTAACTATAATGTCATTCTCTTCATATTACAGTATTGTATACAATAAAACTTTACATATGATTTTAACTATAATGTCATTCTAAAAGAGTTATAAGAGACTATATGAAAATAAATTTAATTTACAACACAATAACATAATATGACAATTTTAACATAAGTGATTGCACCAGACGTGTCGTCAGACTTACAAATAGCTCAAGCAATACCCCAAAAGGACTAATCATGAATTGAATTGAATTTTAAGGCGCACCAGCACATGAAAGGTTGTATGGCGCCTAACAGGAATGAACATGCCAGGTTCCTTATCCTTCAGTAACATCAAGATAAAATATGGAAAATGGGCCTAGAACCTTCTTACCAGCAGAACTGCAGAGTTACTGCAAGTAAATGACAAAATGAATATGAATGGGGGGGGGGGGGGGGGGGGAGGGGGGTGTGTGGGCAGTCCTACCTCTCCGAATGTGGGGCGGGGGTGGGGGCAGTCCTACCTCTCTGAGTGTGTTTGTGAGATTGCAGTGGTTGTATTATACCCAGGCAACCACACGGGGACCAATCACTGGTTAAGATACTGTGAAAAGCTATAAATTACATATAGAAATGATGACCTTATTTCATTTATTGATATATTTTCAGTTCTGGTCAATTGGTTACCCCCATTTTTTCCTTTTTCTATTTTTTTTAAGGTAACAAACACGTTCCTTCAACTTGTACTCGATTTCACCTCACATTAAACTTTGGTGTTAAAATCAAATCATTAATATAATAATTAACGTTACTGTTGCAGTCAACATGTTGCTCTATCTTTTGATTTAATCAAATACTAAATTACAATCGCTTAAATGGAGCATATTTCTCTCTAACTATATTACCATCTAAACCTCTTACTTAGCTTTGTAAAACTACTAGACATAAAGGCATAGTTTACGTTTCTGTTACGTCACATTTGCAATACCATAAAAGAGTGTGTTAACCCTTTGAATAAATCAGTCTAAAACCATAAACATGTCCAGTATTTCTAGATTATCTAAATATGTTATGGACGTTTATTTAAATGGGAACAAGATCATGCACTTCTATAAAGTAAATATATTGAATGTGAGTCTCAGGTAAGACACATATACATATGTACACATGTGTAATTGTGTATACATGTTTCACTTAGAAAATATTAGCTAATACGTAAATGCTGTTTCTTTCATAATTATCATCAAAGTTTTTTTTACATGGATCATGTTTCTTTATACGGCTTTTTATCTTTCATAAACAGGGGCCGATATTCGGCCCCTTCCCCTATCAAAACAGACTACTTTTTCCCCCTCTTTGGCTGAGAAAATTCCCTTAACATTTGCTCTAACATTATTTCCCCCTCTGTTTGGGATACATTTCTAGAATACAGTTTATCTAAAAATGTACCTCTTTTGCATATTTGCACACCCAAATCTTCAATTTCTGCCTAATACACTGTTCCCCCTATATCTTGAAATCGCATTATTTTTTCCCCGTTAACTCAGAAATCTCGAGCTTTTTTTTTTTCACCTCTTCCCCTTTTTCCGAAAAAAAGCCCAGCTATATGGTTTTGTCCCTTTTATACGTTGTTTTCACGATGTTCTGTAAATGAAGTGACATGCTTTTTGCGTTGATGATTTCTAAGATACCCTGAGTTTGCAAATGTCTCGTCACAGATATCGCATGCGTATGGCTCCTCACCAGTGTGAATGCGCACGTGTGTCGTCAGGCTCCTGGGCTGTGCAAAGCTTTTGTCACACACATGACATGTATATGCCTTTTCCTTGTTATGTGTAATTAAGTGTGTTTTAAGACCACCGGATGCTGCAAATGTCTTATCACATATATGACATTCATACGGCTTTTCTTTGGTATGAGTGCGTATGTGTGTTTTAAGACCACCGGGCGCCGCAAAGGCCTTGTGACATACATGACATACATACGGCCTTTCTTTGGTATGTATACGCATGTGTATTTTAAGACCATCAGAAGCAGCAAAGGCTTTATCACAAACATGACATGCATGCGGTCTTTCCTTGGTATGCGTACGCGTGTGTCTTTTGAGAGTATCAGCATCAGCAAAGCCTACATTGCAAACCTCACATGTATATGGCCTTACTCCACTATGTACACGTTGTACATGCTTAGAGAGATTACACGACTTGGCAAATCCTTTTTGGCAAGTCAGACATACGAACGGTCTTTCTCCAGTATGAGTACGTATGTGGTCTCTAAGCGTCGATTTTTGTGTAAATTTATTGCTACATACAGGACATGTGAATGACCTCTCCCCGGTATGCACAAGCATGTGCTGCTTGATTGAACTCAATCGTGAAAACATATGGTTGCAGATATGACATATGAACGGTTTCTCTCCAGCATGTTTACTCAAATGCTGCCGCAACAGTTCTACATCTTCAAATTCCTCTTTACATTCAGCACACTGCTGCGATTTTGTTTCTAAAGCAGCCATTTTACCAATGCCTATATCTTTATCAGGTACGTTAGAATCAGGTCCTTAGTTAATCAGAAGACTACAGAAGACTACTGAGGGTCTTTCGAACTAATCTTGTGTCTTTCGAACTAATCTTGGAATGCACGAATCGTCATTTGCATCAAGCCAGCCATTGTATGATAACCCAAATGCCCAGTAAAGCCATTTATATATATATGATGTTAGCCGTTTCTGAAGAAATCGTCAATATTCTGCGAACCTTGTTCATACACGGACGTCAATACCTTCTTGAGACTTTTATTCACGAGGGTTAGTATTTTCTGGAACCTTATTTGTATACAAATGTTAATATTCTACTAGAATCTTTGTTTTAATATGTTCCTGACGCTATTGTTTAAGCCACAAACGTGTTCAACATCTTGGTGTAATCGTTTATTTACGACCGTTAAAACACTCCTGTAAACATCAGTGTATATGTCGTACATGTCGTTTTGGAGTTGTAATGGTCACATTTGGCAATTCGGTAGATATATCTGTAATAGAAAGTAATCGTTTTTAATGTGCATTAATGTAATGGCACTTAACATCTGACTAATCAATAAAAAACAAAGTTATTTTGTACTGTTTCCCACGGGCTGAATTTTACCGATTTGTCAGTGATAGGAGGAGACCTGTCTCATTTATTTTACGTCTGGCGTGCTTTTTACAGACGGACGTTTATAGGTGCACCCCGTGACGCCTAATTGCGTTTGATCAAAAACCGTGTGGACACTTTCAGACAGCACACCGTACTAGATTAAAGCCTAATATCTCAAATAAACCACAATACAACTCTAAATACTCTTACCAAATCAATAAATAAATAATCTGTATTTGAATTTATCATGTCAATCTGCATAATTCTGCCGAGAAACAGGACGCCTGAGATAAAATCTTATCTCGGCAGTTACGTTCCTATCCCGTCAGGTGAACTTCTTTTGATGACGTCAGCACCTCACGGCACGAAAAAATGAAACACTCGGCACATCCTCGGGTTTCTTTTTTTCTCAGCCTCACCTGTTAATCTGGATGAGATCAGGCACGAACAGGATATTCTCTATATCACATGTATGGTATTATGATACGAGATAAAAGAAGATTTATTTATTTCAAGTCGGGTTTGAGAAACAGTTTAACATTAGCTTTATGAGCTATTTTCTTACAGAACATATATGTAAACATAAGAAAATATAACATAGCAGCTAAAACAGAAAAAGCATGAGGTTAAAATTTACATATATCACGTTATTTAAAACATAATACATACAATCGGGGTTCTTATGAAATCATTATAAGAGCCCTGATAAAATCATAATTATACTTGATAAATGGCGCAGGGATAAACACATTCACCGGAACACTCACATTTAAGCGTACACATATTTAACATAATTATTCTAAGGCCAAAAAAAATACCTGTGTTTCCGATGGCCCGACCGACCCTTTTTTTAAGGGGCCGACCCTAAAACGTTATATGAAAGGAAAAAAAAAAAAAAAAAAAAAAAAATATATATAAAAAAAATAAAAATTGTTCTAAACAATGATTGATCACACTATATCGAGGCAAACTGATATTCAGTTTTATCATCAACTTGTATGGGGTTTATGAGATAAATACATGTAGAATCTCACAATATCTTGCTCCAACAAAAAAAAGAAAAAGGAAAAAAAAAAAAAAATGCCTACCGACCTACCCTATTTTTTTCAAGTATGCAATAGGAAACACACCTAATTATTTTTTTGGCCTAAGCACACATGCATTTAACATAGGAATTAAACTGTCAGCGGATAGAGCACACGTACATACACATTTAGCACACCAATGTTATCTTCATTAAACTAGAACATTAACTAAAACTAAATAGCAATCTCATTTGAAGCACATTTAAAACAATTTACAACCACAATGAAAGCACATTTAAAACACTCGATATCATTTGATATCATTTGTCATAAACATGCAGCCACATAAGCAATACAACGCATATCCAACATAGCAGCATATTTATGAAAATTAAGAACATAATAAGAAATGAAGGAAGTTCAACATTAAAAATCCTAAAATGTTGTAGTTATATATCAACCAACATAAACAATACGTAAACACACCAATTTGTGGTACAAATAGGTTTTATGCAAGAATATAATTTAAATCAACAAACATGCAAAAAAGCAACAAGAAAACAAGCAAGCATCCCATGGTTTGTCAACATAAACGCTAGACCACAATGAGACAATCAAAGCAACATCAGCCACACATGGCACACTTACATTTAGGTCCAATCCAGGTGCGGACTAGCCTAGCAAACTCTTTGTAATCCTTGGTGGATCGGACATCATTTGGTAGGCCGTTCCACACCCGGACCGCCTCAAAACAAAATGATTTTTTACCGAACTTGCTTGTCCTTACTTGGGGTGTCTCAAGAATATTGTCATAAATGAAATTATAATGAGATTATTTTTTTTGAAGTTACAGTATTCTGAATATATTATGGAGAGAGGTTATGTATACATTTATAAGTTTTTGTAGCAATACATTTTAATCTACTCATATGAAGAGTGGACATTTTAACTCGAACCAGCAAATCCTCATACGTCGCATTTTAATCTCTGAAAACTAATCTCAGCGCCCTTAGTTGGAGTTTTTTAAAAATGCCAGACCAATAAGATTAAAATTAGATCTTATAAAAGACTTAAAAACAATTAGCTTAGTCTATATTTTTAAGAATTTGCTAAGTTTTTGTAAAACATTCAGTTGTTTAGATGCTTTTTTAAACATATTGGACATTTGTTTATCGAAATTAAGTAGATAGTCTAGTTCAACTCCACTGAAGTAGCTTTCCTTCACATTTTATTTCCTAGTCGTCGACTTTAAATGATTTTATTTCATTGCGAGATTTAGCTCCAACAGAGATTGCCTTAAATTTGTCAGGATTTGCCAGCATCTAGTTTATAGCGAACCAATCTATAAGGATTTTTTGCTTTCACGCTCTATTGTGGACTTCATTATGTTTGGGTTTTTATGGCAGCAACATAGCGTGTTATCATCTGCATAATTATACAGAGTGGAATCTTTTATAAAATAAATAATATTTTAATATTTATGAAAATATTGAATATCAGAGGACCTAGGATGAAACGTTAATTATATTCATCCATGTACCCTTATATCTATCTTGACTCTTTGTATTATATAGATAGCTACACATAAGCATGGATGTTTTTTCGGATACACCGTAGGCTTTAAGTTTTAAAAATATCAAGTCCTGGTGTAGGTAATGGAAGGCTTTCGAAAGGGTCATTAGAAGTGCACCTATATAGGTTATTGTCTTGAGCTTTTTTTCCAGTCTTCAGCAAGACGTAAAATAGTGGTTTGACAACCAAAATGTTTTCTAAAGACAGCCGGGAAGGAGTGAAAGATGACTTCAAAGTGAGTGTCTAGTTGGTTAACATTTTTTTTAAAAATTTTAGTGTGAAATCCAAATGGATAAATGACCATTCTACACTTTAGGTAAGTTGTACATTTAGAAAATTCAGAGTATCAGTTTAAATAGACTGTTTATGTTTAGTGCAGAGAAACTCTGAGCTACGTCCACACATAAAAAAGTCAAAGGTGTATGCACGTCTGAGGACGACGCATATCAAAATTCGTCTCGCCGTTCGTAGACGTGTATTGTATATACGCACTATGAGGGGACATAATCAGATTATCCTCGACTATGCAACGTCAGATTTATCGATGTATACAGTACGGCTCTAAGATGGCCCATTTGGCTCACATTTACTTCACTTCTATTTCCTGACTTCCGCATTCCGCATTCCGAATTCCGCATTTCGTAGTAATTTTTGCCAGCGGACCCAGAGTGGTGTGTAAACTCAGAGTGGATTACTAGCGGATACAGAGGGAAGCCAGTGGGGGCCGAACTGAGATTTTCTAAATTATATAATATATATTATATTAAGCCCCCCCCCCACACACACACACACCACCACCACCACACCCCACACCCGTGAAAAATCGCAAATGTTTGGTTTTTATTGTTAAAACATTTGGTTTAAGTTAGACTCTTTCCCCACGCCTCGAGGTAAAATCCTGGATCCGCGTATGTGGATCCTTGGATCACATCTATCAAACTCGAGTTAAACAAATGTTTTGCTTTTTTAATGTAAAATCCTGGATCCGCGTATGTGGATCCTTGGATCACATCTATCAAACTCGAGTTAAAAAAATGTTTTGCTTTTTTAATTATGTTATTTTTAACTTTCGGGTATATATTAAAGCGTATTCGCACCACTTAGATTTTAAGAGAAGGTAATGGCTCTCAGCGAGAATGAAAAAAAAACAACGCAAATAATAATAATAATAATGCTACTACTATTACTAGATCTACTACTACTACTACTTTAACTACTACTACTACTACTACTACTACTACTATTACTACTACTACCACTACTACAACTACACTAATAATAATGCTACTACTACTACTACTACTACTACTAATCCCAATGCTACTGCTACTACTACTACTACTACTACAACTACTAATGCTACTACTACTACTACTACTACTACTACTACTTCTACCACTACTACAACTACACTAATAATAATGCTACTACTACTACTACTACTACTACTACTACTACTCCTAATGCTACTGCTACTACTACTACTACTACTACTACTACTACACCACTCACACACATAACAATTTCTTGACTTCTGAATTCCGCATTCCGCATTCCGAATTCCGCATTCCGCATTCCGAATTCCGCATTTAGAAGTAGGTAGTAAGATACTACTACTACTACTACTACTACTACTACTACTACTACTACTAATAATAATGATAATGATAGTATTATTATTATTAATAATAATAATAATAATAATAATTTATGCGTGCATATGCGTATGTGTGTTGTGAAATCTCAGAGTAACTGTTAAAGATGCAATTACTTCTCATATTTTATATTTAATAACCATGTAATATAAAAGTGTATGTATACAAGTGTATGAATATTGCCAGTGACCACGATTGTTGTATTTTTACTACTATATAAACCTATTTTTACTACTTATTTAAACCCCATAACATTAAGTTAAATTCCCTATAACCTGAGTATCCGTGTATACTTTGTATAAATACACCATAAACGTATATACTATTATACCCTATAAATATACACTACTTGAGTATCTGCTTTTCCTTTGTATATGCTCAAACTATAAACTTCAATATAAAATATAAGCTTTTCAAAAATACTCTTATTTATTATTAGTGCCAATATGAAAAAAAAACTTATTTTTTTGCTTTTTGTTTTTTCATTCTCTCTGAGGCGAAGCCATTACCTTCTCTTAAATCTAAGTGGTGCGAATAAGCTTTAATAAATACCCGAAACTTAAAAATAACATAATTAAAAAAGCAAAACATTATTTAACTCGAGTTTGATAGATCAACATACGCGGATCCAGTATTTTACCTCAAGGCGTGGGGAGAGAGTCTAACTTAGACCAAATGTTAACAATAAAAACCAAACATTTGCGACTTTTCACGGGTGTGGGGTGTGGTGGTGGTGGTGTGTGTGTGTGTGTGTGTGTGTGTGTGTGGGGGGGGGGGGTCTTAATATAATATGTCTTATATAATTTAGAAAATCTCAGTCAGTCCAGCCCACACGGGCTTCCCTCTGGATCCGCTAGTGATCCACTCTGAGTTTATACATCATCCTGGATCCACTAGTGATATATTGAACTGAACTGGGTTTTTAGGCACACAAACACATGAAAGGTTATATGTCGCCTAACAGGCATGGACATGCCAGGCTTATCCTCCATGTACATCCAGATAAAATATGGAGAATGGGCCTAGGACTTTCTCATTCTGAACTACAGAGTTGCTGCAAATTCTATTGTAGACACTCCATTTACGTTGGAGCCATGTTTATTGTTTTTCTGCCAATGCTCTTAGTGATGTGAGGGGTCATGATGAAGACCTTTAATGAGCATGAACAAAAGATGACAAAATGAATATGAATGGGGGGAGGGGGTGGGGGTGGGGTCCTACCCCTCTGCATGTGACGGTGTGTTTGCAGTGGTTGTATTCTACCCGGGCAACCACACGGGGACCACTGGTGATATATAGCGCTGTGATATATAGCGCTGGCAAATATTACTACGAAATGCGGAATTCGGAATTCGGAAGTCAAGAAATAGAAGTGAAGTAAATGTGAGCCAAATGGGCCATCGTACGGCTCAGAATTGATGAGTGGAGTTGTTTGGCCAAATTGTGGGTGTTTGGTATGTGGCCTAACCTTTTCAGAAATTTAAGTTAGTTTAAATCTCAATCTGGTCATTCTATGATGTAAATCCGAGCCTTCTCTGACCGTTCCAGCCTCTTTTTTTTTTTTTATAATTTTGGTATTTCTTTTGTTTGTGTACGTACACAGACAGAAGGCTGTGTACGTACATAGCCAGAAGATGTATCAATATCATAAAAAAGGGCTGGAACGGTCAGAGAAATATTCATACCGACATACATTTTTATGTTGACCTTTGAGACTTTGTCAGTTGACATGGACATGAATGATATACTAATACACATTCAACTCAGTTTGGGTTACAATAATTACCTGTGATACTGGTCTTGAGTAAACTCATTTCCAAAATAAAACTAAAACATATGTAGATCTATACTTACACCATCGAAAGCATTCACAATTGGTTCAAACGATGATGACAAAAATCCATTTTGTATTGGGTAAATGGAAGAACAGTAAATAAGGGAGGTAAGAATGAATGTGCACGATCAAATTGTATTATGTATATCCAGATTTTTTGAAGTTTGAATATTAAAAAAAAGCCATTTCCTATAAGTAATAGATAGAGTATGGTTTCATTGAGTTGGTTCATTTTAAACATCGAGATGGGCGTAGCTCATCGAGGTATTTAAAACAACCAACAAGATGTTATTCTCACAGTTATTCTGACAGGTCTTATTTTCAATTAAACGATTTACACCTGTGCCTGAACAAAGAGAATTGTCTGTGACCATGCTACAATTCAAGTTAGTTCCCAAATAAATGAAAGCATTACATGTACACAAATCTGCTAAATGGCTAAACTTGGGCATGAGTACGTGTGTATTCGATTGCGCTACAAGCATGAATAAATAACCCCCAATCCTTCATAATCAAGTCAATGAACAATTAAACAATGTAAACCTATATAATGTACAGGGCTGAAAACATAAAACTACTCTGATACTTACTGAGAGGGGTTGTGAAGTGTGTGTGGATGAGGGACTCTTAAACGTGCTCAGAAGATGTATATACTCCGATACACGAGTCTGATCGATTCATGTCCCCATCCGACGGACGAGGCTATGCAAGTGTGTGTGTGTTGTGGCGGTTGTTGGGGTGGGGGAGGGGGGTGGTGGGGGGGGGGGGCTACAGCTTAAAATAAACTGATAAACTGTTGGTAGGCATCCCACTCATCTGAACCCGTCTCTGAAAACCACTTCTACGTGTTACTTAATGATTTTTTAATTGTCTAGAAATGGTTTGTATTAAAACATAGACGTAGGAAAAGAGGAGAGAGGCGGGGGTGGGTTTTTGGTTGTTATGGGGTAATATTGGCAAAATATCTGATATCTGACATATTTTGCCAAATTAATTTTTGACCCACAGAAGCGTGCTTGTGACGTCCGGAAATTGTACTGCCATAGGGCATAACATTAATCATATGACATGGAAAAGTAGCTATTGTGTTCATTAAAATGTATGACAAGTAAATAGACTGCACGAATATTGATTTATTCAAAACATGAAAATTTCAGTTCGGCCCCGAATGGCCTTTTTCAGTATCTGAAACCTTTCTACGTCACTGAAATGTACGGCAGCAATGATGATTCGTAAATAAATACCTTTCAAATAATGATGTATAAGGACACATTGATGTAATTATTAGAGGAGTTGCTTTTGATCCTAATAGTTTCTTTCCGACACTGATGTAAGCCAGAAACAGACAATATTAAAACTTAAGGAAAGATAAAGTCGAAGATTTTATTTTTCAAAATGAGGCCACTGTTTCATGGGAATGGCAGACAATTAAGTCTATGCCAATGGTTAATCGATGAACTAGAAACCATTTAAATGACCAGATAGAAGCGTTGAATGACGTTCGATGCGGTAAGCATGGTCGCGGTTTAAATCAAGCCAGAATGATCCTAAATTCACAAGGATGAGTGTGGGCTCATAGGGGAAAACTGAAACTTCTTCGCTGAAACCACATCTCATATATTACATGTAGCATTAGCTTGTTATCGTCTACTAATATTGGTTAAATCCTGACCCTGGTGTCAAATTTGTCCCCGCCCGAGGGTTATAGTTTTACATAGTGCTTTGTAGGAATTCTTATTAAATCGTATTCTCTGAACTTACCAGAGCTCTATTAAATCCGCTTTTCCCACTACCGAACTTGTGTTATTGTTGCAAGTGTCTGCAGGTGACGCTTGGCTTGTAATCAGGTGAGCAATTCACGACCATTTTGTCTCTTATTTTGCTTACCTTTGATTTATATATTTACACACTCATTTAAGATTTGACAACTAGCGATAACGTTTCACTAGTAAAATTCAGATCCTTATATGTGTAAAGCATAGTTTAGTTAATATTTATTCACAATTACAACACTACAATAATAATAAAAAATAGTGGTTACCAAATTTCGTTTTGGCTTGTGAAGAGTTACCCTAGTTTAGATTGCCAATGAACAACTTCGCTCAAAAGGCTTTCAACAATGCTGTCCGTGGCAACCCTTAAATTACGCTAAAACCCTTTTTATAGAAATGTAGAACAGCTTTCGAAAGCTTGAATATGTTTTGTCAGAGATCATCTTATTTATTTGTTTGCCGACTAAATATGAAACGGGGTGTCAGCTGTAGAATTGTCATCAATGCCGTTCGTGTGCGTATGCTATTTTAAACTATATATTGAAGTTCAATTTCTCAATAATATGCTTTTAAAACTTTGATAGAGTTTGTATAAAAAATGTAAGCCGATTTTCGTGTTTGGTATGCTGAAAGTGTTTCCTTTAAAAATGACGTGTTTACCGCATTATCACACTCGTTTAACGTGTCACTAAACTCCATGTATAACATTAGCGTTGCTGCAATATGTATGGTTGTTGAAGAGGTAATTGATATATATATATATGAATAGCGACTTGTGCGAAAGCAACGTGCGAGATATATCACAAACGTAATTTAAGGGTTTATAATATGGGTACCGACTTGGAATGATCAGTGGCCAACGACTTATTTAAACCGAGTAATAGGATGCTCCAAGTCTCAAAATTGTCAACCAAATGAAACGGAGCAGTCCACACAAGCAATTCCATGCAAGATATTCACTAAGACACCTTTAACCTTTATTTCGAAGTATATGATAACGGTAACCCTGACCTGTCCTCTACCTGTCTACACACTTTAGAAAAACGAATAAATTAATACATATATACCACATACGATGTTGCATATTCATATGTCAGTCAATACTAATAATAATCTAACAAGAGATAGAAAGACAGAGAGAGCGAGAGAGAGAGAGAGAGAGAGAGAGAGAGAGAGGGAGAGGGAGACAGATGAGATCTACTGTTACATGGTTGTTAAAAAGTCGTTCTTTAAATCACTGTTTGTTGTACAAGGTTTGCATGTAAAATTATATTTTCCGCAGAAACTACTGGGCCAGTGCATTTTGTTCTTAGTCTGGTACACTATGTAACTTGTAATGTACACTATATGATACGGGAAAATAAAGACAACACAATGAAATGTTTCGAAATATAAATAGTATTTTAAATGAACAGGATAATTGCGAGGCTGTGTACACATAATATCGATTTAAGTTAACCAGTAGGCTTTATTGCATACTGCCTGATCCAAGTCGGTAACCCTGTCTTTCACCACTCGTTGTGTTGTGTTTTGTCCTTTTCATAATCATTGTACATTTTATTTCATGATATGTGACAATTAAGATGTTACCGGAAATAAGAATATGTAGAATATGTTGGTAACCATGAAATATGACTTGAAAAGTGAAAGTTAGTTTGCAACTTTATTTCAGTTTTCTGCGTTTTTCAATTATTATGATCGTTCTGTATTAACGCTATTCAAATATTTGATGACATTTGCATTTATATATTTATATATTGAAGAATGTAATATCCGTAATTATTTGAAACATATAATTTATGGCCGTCTATGGATGCACATGCCATGACACGAATAGACATCAATTTATATGAGTAGTGATTTTGTTAACTTGCTTTTTAAAGTAGCTGAAACGTCACCACATCTTTGTGTATTTGTGGGTGGGTGATGTTGAGGTATTTGCAAAAGAAAGAAACACAATCTTTGTTATTCACCAATATAATATCAGTGCGTATCTAATTGACCCTGAGTCAAAATATAGTTTCAAATTAAGACATATATCAAGACGAGATTGTTACGTTGCTTTGAAACACAATACTTCATTGGTATTACGATCATTAAGAAGCTGACTTACAAGTAATATATAGAGTCTGGTCTCAGCGAGTTGGGTTATCTAAACACCGAGATGGGCGTAGCATGGTGTACTTAGTAACACTGTGAAGTCAGAGTGACGTCCGTACTCTAAATTCTGGTAGTTGTATTACGGTATATCCACGCCCATTAAGTTACCCTAAATTAAACGATTTAATGCTTTGCATTCATCAAAGGAAATGTCCCCGACCATGCTACAATACCGATTGTAAGACCACAGGGCCGATACCAGTCACCTTAACTTGAAACTGAAATTAAAATCAGTTACATGTGATATAATAGCTAATTTACACACGCTTTCAGTACATGTAGCAATAGTATACGTATATTATACGTGAATGCATTTTGTAACAAGAAGCTTTCCAGACACGTGATCATGGTTTTGGACATACCGTTTTAAAACTTTCCATGACTATTTATGAACCTGAATGACACATGAGCTTGATTTCAGATCCATGAGTCAAAATACAAGATAGTCGCATCAGAATATATTTAGATCAGTCACATTATGATTAGTTTCAAGACATTTGTTTCATAGTAATTAACACATAATTTTCTAACAGAACCTATGTCTTTTGAAATTAAATCCTAGCCTTTGTTCAATGTATGGTGCTGCAGACGACATTAATTCTATATAATGTAAGTTCTTACTGAGATGTCTGGATATCAAAAAATAAGTGTAAAAGTCGAACAGGAATTGCAGCTTTCGCAGAACACAGTAAACCCATAAACTCGCAAAACGACAAACATGAATGGAAATGTTAATAAGGAATAAAGGCATTTGTCGTCACAAAAACAAACGGGTTGACAATAGGGCTACCGCCTTGAAACGGTCAGTAGAAAAAAAGGCCGCTGGGGATTTAAACCAGGTTCTATGGTGCACCTAGTCCAGCAACCCTCCTTCGGTAATCGGTTTCCAATTTATTTTTCAGGTCAACCTAATACCTTATGCGGGAGGACCAAGTATACTGGTACCCGCTACGCAGTATAGTCTACTGGTCCCCGAATTCACACTCATAAGATGAAGGGTTAGGGTGCACCAAACCTCACACTTACTCAACTGTCATCCGATTAAAACGGGAGAGTATAAATAAAGAAATCCCCGCCATGAACTATTCTTTAACCAACAAGGTAGCATTAATAGGCAATATAAGTAAAACACAAAAATGCACGTGTGTATATAACCGGAGGCCCCGGGTTCAATCCTCCGTGGTGCCACTGAGTTCCGTCGGTGTGTTCTTGGGCAGGACACTTTCCCTTAGCCTCGTCCGTCGGATGGGGACGTAAACCGGGCGGTCCCGTGTATCGGTCTATCCTCCGAGCACGTTAAAGAACCATAGGAATCTATTCGATAATAAGAGTAGGGCAGGTTCCCGGATTCCTATGTATCCTTCCCCTCTCTCTGGGGCGGCTCTAAATAACCTATACTGTGTTGATGAGCCGTTAAACAACATTCAATTCAATTCAATTCAATATATAAATACAAAAACAAAAACTAGAACACTTCAAATAGTCTGTGTTCTAACTTTCAATTTATGGTGCAGACGACATAATTCAATATAATATATGTTCTTTCTTAGATGTCTGGATATCAACACTGCACATAGTCTGTGTTCTAATTTTCAATGTAATGATATCGACACAATCCCATATAAAGCATTTTCCTATTTAGATGTCTAGAACAGTGGAACTGCATATAGCATATGTTCTAACCGAGGAAATATTATATAGGTTGTATGTTCTATCAAATGCGTCTGGGTGTCAACATTGCGTATCGTCGGCGGGCGATCAAAACCTCTTAACTCGAATTTTGGGTTAAATGACTTTTTAACTTCGGACAGGCTTAAATATTATTTCCCGCCATGTGTCAAAATATCGTAGCTCTAGTTCAATAAATGACAAAGTTATGGTCATGTGATAAAAAGTCGTAAATCTAATTGGTGCCTGAAAATGAATACCAAAATATCGTATCTCGCATGCAGTGCCACCGTACGTAATTTCTTGGGACCAGATCGTTTATTTTGTTTAACAAAGGTAAGAATAATGATGATTTAGATCAATTTATAATTATAAGACATTTTCTTTGTATTTACGAACGTATTGAAACAGTTTTAGGTAACATTTGTTTGTTTAGTATGTTGTTTATATTTGCAAAGGATGGCTTTTTCTTGTTTAGTCTATAAAAGTCACTGTAATTAAACACACATAAAGCAATTTTTATTTTTAGAATGTATTGTGTTTAAATATTTCATTTATGTGTTTAAATAACTATTCTTTTGATCAAAATCGAGTTACGATAATTTAACACTAACTGTTAATATAAAAAATATCGTAATAATCTTGAGATACGACATTTTGAATTAGTCAGAATGTCGTAACTGGCATAAAATGATGCCAAAATGACGTATCTCTATGTAAGGTGCATAAATTAATGCTTTTGTTAGGTGGCAGACAAAAAATGAGTTAGCCAATGTTTATATGTTTGCTTTTGTTCAATAAATTCAAACTGACATGTTTCTAGCATAAAAATTGAAATTTTGATATAGTTTTTTCTTTCTCCTGAAAACTTAAGAAAAATAAGTTACGCGGTTTTGATCGCCCACCGACGGTATAGTGTTATTTCTAACCGAAATGGCTGGGTATCAAGTCTGCACATAGTGTAATGTCTAACTGAGAAAAGTTTGGAATCGACATTGCATGAAGTGTTATCACAACTGGGATTTCTGGGTTTGACACTACATAAAGTATCTTCTCCGCGTGACGACTGACAGCTGTGGCAAAGCAACTAATGCATGTTCAAACTGGGAACTGAGATGTTGGCATATTAAAGAAAAAATCCGATAATAAAAATGTAGCTTTCCAAATAAATGAAAGCAGTAAATCATAATACATACATCTGCTAAATATCTAAACTTTGGCGTGAGTGCGTGCGTAATCGATTGCGTTACACGCATAAGTGCGTATATGCAGGCGCTGAAGCTACCTCGATGCGAGTTATCTGCAGTTGCGCGCTTACGCGTGTAACACAATAGACTACGCACACACTCAAGCCCAAGTTTAGACATTTAGCAGATTTGTGTATTATGTAATGCTTTCGTTTATTTAGAAAACTACACGCTTATTATCGGAATTATTTGTTCATATTGAAGATCACGAGAAGGCACAAATAGTGGAACAATTAAACAATTTAAAAGTATTTAATGTACACGCATAGCAACATAAAAATATTTTGATACTTATTGGGAGATGGGGGTAAGGAGCCTATACTTTAACAGGTCAATACTAGAGCTCTCTTTGGTAAGTGACGGTAGTTCATTCCAATATCGTATGGTTCTTTTGAAATTTGAGTGTTGGTGGTAGTTCGTGTTTAGAGTGTGGGATGACAAAGATTATGTTTCGAGAAGTTTACAGATGGTGAACATGAACACCTCTATAGGTTATTTTAAATTTTGCAGACGATTTTGAGAAAGGTCAATTTTCGTGTGTATTCTTAGGTAAGCCATCTGAGTTATTTTATCTTACTGAAGTACTTTGGTAATTATAGTCTTTGCAAATTATAGTCAAATCTAGCAGTTCGCCTTTGTATCATTAAGTTCATTTTTCCATAGGTGCCACATGGTTAGCAGTTTCTAACTTGGGTTCTGACATACGTTTTATAACCTGGTTGTTTCTATGACCTTTGGATATCTAATTTTAATAGTTCCTTTTACACTCAGTTTAATGTGTTGTTTGCTTTGTTCGTAATATTACTTAAGGGTGGGTCCAATTTAAATTTTTATTTTGATTAAGTATTTAGCATTAACAGTAGATTTTAATGTGTTTCTGTGTAACCTGTAGGTGTATATGATTTCATTACTGTAGCGTGATATACATTTTATTTCATATTTATCCGTATTAAATTCCATGAGCTATTTGCCAGAATGGAGAGTTTCAGTGTAATAGAAAGATAGACAATTGTGTAATCAGCAAAGTGTCGAACAGAGCTATGTCTATCTAGGGGAATGTCATTTATTTCACAGAGAAAAAGTCTGGGCCTAAGCCAAAGCACTAGCTGTGGCACTTTTAAGATGACATTTCATTTCCTTTTACTAGGACTAATTGTGATCTTTGTGTCAGAAAATATTTTATCCAGAAATGGTGTATGGCTCTATACCGAGAATGTGAAGTGATGATATAAGTATATTATTAGTTATTTGAATTCCTGACTGGGGACATGGGCTTACATTCCCTGCCTGGAAATTATATACTTTCCACGCGAGGAATGTGATTCTATTCTTTTAAATCTTACCACAATGTAAAGCGCAAAAAAAGCAATAAGAAAGAAACAGTCGACGGTTTTCACAACGAATCGGCAGCTTAATCTTCGCCATTTTGCTTTTGTGTATTGAAGGTATGAAGCAACCATGGGGAAATCGTCAAATGTTCACGTCGCGAGTAGTAGACATGGGCTCACTTCTACGGCGCATTTACCAATGCAACCTCGAGAACATTCTTTGCAGTATGACAATGTGTATTTTATCAGAGGTTTTGGAGAAGTCATGGACAATAACGTCAGTATATATGCAAGAATAGATTTCTTGTTATCTAGTTTAGTAAATATTCCTTGGATTAAACGTATCAATTGCTATTGCCACTACGCGTTGAGCGAGACTCATGTTCATCCGTCCGTCCGATCGTGCGTATGAAAACGCTTTACATTCAAGAACGACAAGACGACAGACCGACAAGATGACAGAACAAACATAGGCTCATAGATAAGATGTGACTCTGACATTCGGACTGTAGAGTGTTAAGATCAAGAGAAATAACTCTTTCTGCAAATTTCAAAATAATACAGTATCGGTTATGGTTATTGATAAAAGTAACCATGAGATCGATCACGTGCCAAATTATCTGAACCAATCAGATAGCAGATCGTGGCAATTGTTATGTACTATTTAATACCGCGACAAACCAATTGCGCCTTTAACCTCTTGCGCAGTCGGTTGGAGCGTCGTCTACTATGTGTCTGCTGAACAGAAGTTTCAGGGTTCGAGCCTTATATAAGGCAACCTTTTTTAAACCATACAATGTTAAGATATTAGAAAACATATTATACGAAACTACTACGGAATAAATTTGATTGGTTCCGACAATTTGGCATTTGAGTACTCTGCCATTTAACCGTGCATATTGTAATAGTTCAATAGGAACATTTTCTGTCGATGTAGTTTATTTTGTATAGTACTATATATTGCATTTATAAGTTTTCTCATTGAATAAGCATTGGTATATTGAACAATATCTAGGATATAGCATTACATTATGCTTAAAACCGTACTTTTATGAAGAAGAAGAAAAAGGCAAAACACACCAAAACACAACTAATGAAACACCTGCTTTTATGTTTTAATATGTTGTCTTCATACAAAAGCTGTATTGGGAGGGCCTCATCAACTGAAACAAAGTTGAATACCACAATTTTTTCATGCAATTGTATTTCTAACAGTGATTTACAGTTACCTATACACATTTTCTACTCACCCAAATACAATAGTCTGGAAATAGGTATTTAACATTAATGTCATATTAAAACAGTAAAACAAACACACAAATATAACATTATAATTTATGCCAACCTTACTAATGCACTTTTTATATAACCCTACACTCACTTAGTTGCGCTCGGTTTGATGTGTCTATCATAGTTTAATTAAATTGGAAAGAAAAAACAACATAATATGATATGAAATTGAAACGGCCATTTATTTATTAAATGACATATTTGAAGTTTTCAAAACATACCAAACATGTTTAATGTTTAATTCCTTGAACTATATGAACTAATAGTTAGTAACATCAAAGGTGGGGATCTATATAAACGCCCACCATAGAAAGTACATGTAATGATTAACAATTCAAGGAATGATTAACATAGCAAATGCATGTAATGTTTAACATGAGATATAAAAGAGAAATATGTGTGTAAGGGTGGGATGGTGGGAAATTAATACAACACTAGACAAAGTAACAACCCATCATAAGACATATGATGATTACCGTAAATAATCGGATATATATAGTAAATCCGCCAAAAAGTACGGTTTGGAAAATTCCTTTGTGTTTTATTTTCTTCCAACGGAAACGCGGCTGTGTATATCATGAGCGTGGCACGGCATAACAAACACACGAACACATGCCTTACTATAAGATGTACACGGCATAACATACACACAGATTTCTACCTATTTGTGACGATATAAAAACATTGTTTACCATAAGAATATATGATAAGCTAACATTATCTAAGCAAGTTGTCATAAAAGCATTTATTTAACAATAAATTTATATTTATGCCAACCTTACTAATGCACTATTTATATAACCCTACACTCACTTAGTTGCGCTCGGTTTGATGTGTCTATCATAGTTTAATTAAATTGGAAAGAAAAAACAACATAATATGATATGAAATTGAAACGGCCATTTATTTATTAAATGACATATTTGAAGTTTTCAAAACATACCAAACATGTTTAATGTTTAATTCCTTGAACTATATGAACTAATAGTTAGTAACATCAAAGGTGGGGATCTATATAAACGCCACATATTGCTACACAATCTATGTCCATTTATCTTGAAGTAAATGTGCAAGCAATAACCCCCATCCGCAACAGTGAGTGTAAGTAAGTAGTAAATAAAAGTTACATATTTATGATGTTTACACACATGACTGAATGTAATTACCAATTAAAACAAACTCATTTGACTAGAGTGAAATAACATGACTAGTATAGTAAATGTAAGTATCAAACCTCTTTGACAAGACTAGTATAGCAATTGTAAGTATCAAACTGATTTGACTAAAGTGAATGAGCAGGACTAAATAACACTGTAATTGACATTCTTATTTGACTAGAGTGAACAAACATGGCTAGAAATAAGTCACTTAAAACTGAGAAGTGTCTCCAAATGCAAAGTTCAATATAGACATAGTCCGCCTATAGTAGTAAGAGTAATTGTGTGGTATTGAAGTAGCAGTGTTTCTTTGCACTTTCAATAAGTGCCCATCAAGGTGAACCAATATACAGAGTACACAGTACCTAAACACTATACATAACAATATAACTACATTAGATAAACATGTCCAGAAGCCCCTGACTCCATGGTGTATTTATCTAATGTGTACATATTAAGTAAAACAACACTAAAGGTACAATAGATAGTCACTTCTGTGACTAACTGAAACCAGGTGAATACCTGAAATGTACATATTAATGGAATATCACATCCATGATTAACCTGATAGTAAAAAAAAAAACCAGAATGAAATACCCAAATGGCAAATGTAAGTAATCCTTCAGAGGCCCCTGTCCCCATGAAGAAATCAAGCTTACAGTTACACAACAGACACCCTCGCCCGTCACAACCATGTACCAGTCAAGTCGAAAGATGTAGGAAACATTTATAGCGCAACCACAGCCCTTATAGTTTCAGAACTGGAATTCTTATATATTTCTTAAAAGCATTGGAAGACCATCTTCCCATTAATTGTATCTTTTGGTCCGATATTCCTAATGTGGCAGCTGTTGTTGCTGCACCAATCCGAAAACTATGGCCTTTATAATACTGACTATTACATCCCGCCCAATTTAAGGATAGATGTAAGTTCTGGGTAAAAAAGGCTCTAGAAACATGCGTTCCATCCATAAAGGAGAAAAGGGGGCCATTCGTTGGACAACGCAGTTCAAAATATGCGAAAAGTGCCTGTACCGGGCATTGTTGTAGAATGTCCTTACAACATTGTATGTAAATTGTTTTTTCTGCCCCTTTGCTGTGTTTATAATCCCTGAAGTGAACTTCTACGCCTAACAACAGACAAGCAGTGTATTTAAATGTAATGTTGTGTACTTCAAGGATGGGTTTGTGTTTTTTGTCATAACCAGTCGGATTGGTAAATTCCCCGACTCTTAAAAAGGCATAAAAAGCCAATAAGTACATAGCTTTCAGTAATACTCTATTAAAATAAGAATTAGACGTATGAGAAAGGGACAACAACAAGTTTTCTAAAATCTTAGGAGTGATAGGCAATCTTGCGTCCGGTTTTGATTTCATTTTTTGGTAACCCTGCAAGCATTTTTTTACTACGAAATTGTTTGTAGGGTCAGCCAAATTTTCAATTTTATGAAAGTAACTCAGAGCCGAAATGTATGTTGTGACTGTGGAAGCAGATAATTTGTTAGTAAAGCAAAATGAGATAAAAAGCAATATCTCCTCAATAGAAGCTGGAATAGTTCTATTTGTTTTAAAAGTCTTGTTCGAAAAGTCACCATAGACAGCAAGCGCTCTCTCATATGTTTTCCGACTTGACATGGATAATGAGTTGTGAATCAGTTCTGAGGCCACCTCTTTCAAAGATTCAACATCTCCTCCGGTATTTCCATGACCACTGGGTTCTGGAATTGGCAGAGTTGAAGGAAATCCTGAATCTGTTGACGAGAAAGTTTATCAGCTAGAATATTTGTGAGACCTGGAATATGTCTTGATTGAAACATGATATTATGTTTTAAACATTGTACAACCATCCGTCTAACCAAACACATGAGCGTTTTGTCTTTTGAAGATTGTTTATTGATTATGTGAACAACAGATAAGTTGTCACAATGAAAAACAATGCATTTATCCTGAAGTCGTTGAGCCCATAATTCTACAGCTAAAACAATTGGCAATAGTTCATTGACAGTGAAATGATAAACTGTCCATGACTGTGGCCACTTTTTTGCAAACCACTGACTACCTAAATAGCCACCAAAACCAATATCACTGGCATCAGTATAGAGATTAAGCGACACAGAATTGTCCCATACTTCTGACAGAAACAAAGACTTGCCATTGAAGTTTTCGATAAATAACGACCATGCTTCCAAATCAGCTCGAGCCTCTTTGTTAAGACGTCTTTTATGATGTGCCTTTTTTAAACCTATTGTCAGGTCAATTAGCCTGCGTAAAAAGGGGCGACCTGGCGAAACAACCGAACATGCATATGAGAGTAATCCAATCAAAGATTGAAGCTCTTTTAACGTGACCTTTTTCTTGGATTTGAAATGAGACAGCAAGTAGCGTATTTTGATGATTTTTTCCTTAGGTAAACGTTTTTCCATAGCGATCGAGTCTAGTTCTATGCCAACGAAGGACAGTGTTGTGCATGGTAACACTGTTTTTTCTGGCTTGATTGGGACACCTAAATCTTTTGACAACATTAAAAATTTGTCTAGATCGGACAAAACTGCATCACCTTTAGCGGGACCAACAAACAGAAAATCATCCAAAATATGGGCACAACCCGAAACAATAAGTTTGTGTTCGGCAATCCATTGCAGTGCAGTACTGAACTCTTCAAATAGAGTACATGATAAACTCAGGCCCATCGGTAAAGTTTTGTCAAAATAGAATTTATTATTTATACAAAACCCCAATAATTCATAATCATCAGGAGAGATTGGTACAAGACGGAATGCATTTTCAATATCCGTTTTAGCCATTAAAGATCCTTTCCCAAATATTTGACAAGGTCAACTGCATGATCAATATTTTGGTACTGTACTGAACAAATTGTAGATGGAATCCCATCATTAATGGAACTCCCTTCTGGGAAAGACAAATGGTGAATTACTCTGTATTGACCTGGGGCCTTTTTAGGCACGAGACCTAAAGGCGAAATTTGTAGGTTAGGAAATGGTTTAGATTTAAAAGGACCAGCAACTCTACCTGCCTCAATCTCAATTTGGATTTTTTGTCTCAAAATGTCCGGATTATCACGGACTGATTTTAAGTTGTCACATATTCGGAATGATCGTTGGCCGTTAAATGGAATTTTAAAACCATGTGTAAAACCTTGAGTCAAAAACTGTATCTTATCAAAATCGTAACCCTGTAACCATTTCTCCAATTGTGGTACATTAATTGTTGTAACAATGTCACTACGATCTGGCACTCGGCATGGGCTTATTTCTGTTGGTTGGTGAAGAAGCTGGGGTGGTGACCGACTGTCTGCATACTTTCTTTGTATGTGCACCTCCACATTTTTGACAGACATGTGCGTATGTGCACACCTTTCTGGGGCAATTGCCATTATTGAAGGAATAACATGGCCTCTTGGGAGGCCTGTTTTTGCCAAGAAAGGGCAAGGGTTGCATTTTTGCCTTTCGACATAAGCCCATAGCGAGTGCCTGATTGTAGGTCTCAAAATGGACCTGACTGAAAGTAAGGGAGTCACCTAAATTCTCCCGCATAAGCCGAAACTGCTCATCGTAATACAGGGCAGCTAATTCCCCCGCCTGCTTGCTCAGGGTTTGTATTGTATTCGCATACTTCATTAAATCGGGTGCCATATCAGGGTACTTTTCCGTATAAATACCCACAAAAATGTGGAATGCCTGAAACCACTGGTCCATAGACTTTATGGGCACTGAGGACGTTTTCTTAAAGACAAGGGCCCCATTATCCCCTTCTACAACCTCCATTTTAGAGGTATCTTTGGAACATAAAAGGGTAGATAGCTCAATATAGGACTCTGCCCAAATTTTACCTTTTATTTTTGGGTCGATGCCCAAAGTAAGCGGACGGGCAACATTAGCCGCACAGTTTTGGATGTCCATTACAGTAGTAGTAGTACTACAGTAACTAGTACCTGGTGCATCGGCATTGTGTACACCACTGTTCTCACTTTGTGGATCAGCAGTGTGACTACTGCTACTGGCTGGAGGTAAAGCAGAGCCTGAAGCTGTCGTGGGTGTAGCAGGGATAATGCCCATCTCCTGCAAAGTTTGTACCACGCCTTTGGTAACAGCCGGTAAAATAGCTGTGACCATTTCTGCTAGACTAGGGGTGGCACTAGGAGGGCTGGATACACCAGGGGTGGCACTAGGAGGGCTGGATACACCAGGGTGGCACTAGGAGGGCTGGAAACCTCATTGGCTATAGCCCGAGCTGTTTTCCTTCTCTTCCTGGGTGGTAGTCCAGACATGACTGAAATAATTATAACATGGATAGACATCAGTCATTAAACACAATTGACCACTTGTGTGAACTGGCCACTGTAAATTATAATGCAAGTCAAGACTATATACATTATAAACCACCACAGCTAAAAGGTAGCTCATGGCATGCCAGAAGGAAATGAAAATGTATTAAACGCTTATCACAACTGTGAGAAAATACGTATTTACATATTCATGAGTGAAATGATACTATAAATGCTAAAACGTAGCACTTATATATATATAGGCAATTATGTGCCTATTAATAAAGGTATTGAAAATGTATAAGACGCTTATCACAAATTGTGATAAAATACATATTACCTTTAAAACTGATGTATAGACATATACACCAGAGAAATATCAGTAAATAATGCGTGATGATATCGAGCACTATAAATGCTAAAACGTAGCACTTATATATATAGGCAATTATGTGCCTATTAATAAAGGTATTGAAAATTTATAAGACGATTATCACAAAATGTGATAAAATACATATTACCTTTAAAACTGATGTTTAGACATATACACCAGAGAAATATCAGTAAATAATGCGTGATGATATCGAGCACCTGACATGAGAACGCTTAACACATAGTGTTAAAATCATGCCATGTGTAGATGGACTAATAAATACTGATAAATCTTGAATGCAATTTTTTGAGATGGAAGTGCACGTAAATAAATAATAAACAAGTAAAACGCTTTACCACATGTGTTACATTGTTGTGGTAAAATACATGTTTAAAAGTCGTACGTACAAAACTCAAGATGACATTGAAAATATATCACACATTTATGACGTATGACCAAAGACAATTAACATGTAACTGCGGTATTAAATCAGAAATACCTATGTTTGTAGCTGATCATAATTAAATGTGTAATATACAATGTAATTAGCAGATAATCCTATATAAATAGGTGTATTACAAATGGTTTAACCATATATAATACATGAAAAGTACAACGCATACTTTACTTACTACTATTTGACTGTCACTGAAAGCAATAGAGCTATGTCAAAAACTGGTACAAACACTCTATCCACAACCCACCAGGTGACAATTCTGAAAAATGTAACAAGTGACATGTAAGACATACATGTAGACGTTAGAATGAGTCCATTATAACAGAATAAAATGCATACGTATATACCTAATAACTTTTTACAAGCTTGATTAGATTTACATAATCACATTAGAACACTACCCTTAATGGTCTTGAGATGAAACGAAATGAAACGTTTGAGGTGACTGGATATGGGAACAGTCTACGAATCGTAGTGAATTTGCATAATTAATGAATTTATAATGAAGTTCAGGAGCACATGATTTATATTGAATTATTTGCAATCACCAAGAATTCTCCCTCCGCTGGACTGTTTATACTTTAAGGCAGTGAAGAATCGCTCCCCGAATGTTTCTATAATATTTTTCCATTCCCACGGTACTGAAATGAATTCCATCCAGAAATACACTGTGTGTTGGATTTTTGAAACCTTTCGGGCACCAGTAAAATATGTATTGATCCTGTTTCAGTTCATCTTTGAGCAAACGATTAGCCAATATCACATAATTGTTATATACATGCGGGTCCACATGACGTGTCCTTTCTCGTGACAGGAATTGGCCTATGATAATTTTTTGCAGATTATGTCTTGTTCGAAATACTTTGCAAATGTTAATAATTCTGAACACAACAGCATTCACGGCATCATCATTCAAACCAGGCTGGTCCAGATCATTGCCTCCTATTTGCAACATTAAGAAATCTGGGTTATGTCTCAAAATGGCTGATTCGTAACTGTTTACATGTGCATTGTTTGATATTCTGCCACCACTGATCCCGTGGAACGAAACAGAGACATTCTCCTGAATATCAAAAGAGTCCCCAGTAGTGCGAAAATACCTCCTCTCAAATCTGCAAATATGGGAACTGCCGATAACAAGAACCGCCATACTTCACCATTCATCTGCAATAGCACATGTTTCCCGGTTTCCTTTATGCTGTGAAAAGTTCGAAACAGTGAGGTGCGAATCGCAGTATTAAGTTATCGATTATCACAGCTTACATTAACGCTGCGCAGCACAATACAATTAATAAAACAATAGACAAAGTAACAACCCATCATAAGACATATGATGATTACCGTAAATAATCGGATATATATAGTAAATCCGCCAAAAAGTACGGTTTGGAAAATTCCTTTGTGTTTTATTTTCTTCCAACGGAAACGCGGCTGTGTATATCATAAACGTGGCACGGCATAACAAACACACGAACACATGCCTTACTATAAGATTTACACGGCATAACATACACACAGATTTCTACCTATTTGTGACGATATAAAAACATTGTTTACCATAAGAATATATGATAAGCTAACATTTTCTAAGCAAGTTGTCATAAAAGCATTTATTTAACAATAAATTTATACATATGTATGACGTTGGATGTTCTAAGTTACACGGTGTTTGCCGTGGTTGCCTAGTTTATAGCATACTGAACAAAAAAAAAGAAGCGCCCTATGTTGATGCTTATTGTCTAGACAGCAAAACAGGAAATAAATAATGATTATTTAAGAATATTTAGATATTCCGTCAACAATAGTCCAAACAAACATGTTTTCGAAAAGTTCAGTACACAAGGCAGTTAGTGCCGTTTTTCTTAAAACAGGCCACAAAAAAGAAATTAAATCAACGAAAATTTCCGAAATTTGTTCGAGACAATATTCTCTATGTTCCTTAATAAAAACATCACACAAAAAACACATAACACAGATTGTGTAGATGGCAGCTTTTGATTATCAACAATCATAAAATTACCTCCCTTTAAAATTTCCATATCATCCATAAAAGAGTATTGCTTAGAAAATGTGAAACTGTTTAATAGGATATTTAGTACTCACTTAAGTGTACTTATAAACATCAAAAATTGTTTTATTAAAACTATGGAAATACCAGCAAAAAAGTTGGATGTTTCCTTTTTTGTTCAGTATACGTTTGACTCTGAATCCGGAGTTAAAGGGTTCGATTCTCAATGACGCATCTAGGTTACTTCCAGTGTTACTTCGGCGTGTCTTTCGGCAAGATACTTTCACTTGCCTCGTCCGTCGGATGGGGACGTAAATCGGGCGGTCCCGTATATCGGAGTATATCCTCAGAGCACGTTTAAGAAACGTATTAATATATTCGATAGTAAGAGTATGAAACGTTTCCGGATTTCTATATATCCTTCACCTCTCTCTCTAGGGCGGCTCGAAATAACCTAAACAATGTGTTTTATGAGCCGTTAATCAACAACTTGCAGTGCCTCGTTATAACATGAGTTTCATATTGTTACGAGTACATGTTAAAAGAAAGGAAGCAAAATTAGCAACACAAAAATATAATTAACATATTTATTGACATAAAATATTCACTTACAGAATACAGAAATCAAGTTTTCATTAATATTCAATTTTTAAATTAAGTTCAAATCTTTAATTCACATTAGCAAGTGTCCCTTTAATCCAAAACAGTAAGTGTCTCTTTAATTCAAAACAGTAAGTGTCTCTTTAAGTCTAAATTAATTTCGAATATTTCCGGTTAAGCCCAAATATCCAATTTCACTATTATAATGAATGAGCAAAATATTTATTAAATACTCTCACAATTATATTTTATAAAAGCATCTAAATCTAAATAACTTTATTGAAGAAATTGATCTCAACTCAACTGCTGGGCTGATCTCAGAGTCTGCTTGTATACCGCCTAAAGAGTGTTCAAAAGCTTCTCTACTAATATAGCCCAATGGAAACAGTCCAAAGTTCATCACAAATTAGTTTGCGTAAAATAGTCCAATGAGAACAGTCCAAATTTCATCATAAATGAATTGCATAAATAAGTTGCATACATTGTAAACATATTTACATCTATACTATGTTTAACTTTCTTCAGGGCCAAATCATGCAATGCAACATGTACACACCGAGCCACATGCAACAATACATGTAAACATTTAGATATAGGTAACAAATAGGCAGTCACACAACGTTCGTAGACACCCGGCTAATATTCAAATGTCATCGTTTGAAACCAACATATTACATTAGCAAACGTAGAGAAAAATATCTGTATAAACACAAAAATGAACTTTATAAAGACATACCAGATGGTTGACAGCATTTGATGTAAAGTTATGACATAGAAGAGAACATGCTAATTAAGGTATTTCTCGAGACTTTTGTTTTCTACCACTATTTGTAGTTTGGTAGGCTCCCCTTGGCCCATGAACCCTGATGCTCGGAAACCCACATCTCGAAATTTCGTCTCATCACTGTTATGCCAGCTGAGTACGCCCTCGCTGAACCACAGCCTTTCTCTTTGGTCCATGTCATTACAAAACGCCCGATTTATCTCTGTACTTGTGTTTATCCATTTAAGACCAAATCTGTTCCATCCCATAAACGGGTTGCAGAAATAGATGCACAGACGTTTGGGTTGATGCTCTACATCGTACGTTAACACTCCCATACATCCATATCGACTAAATGGTGTTTTATAAAATCCTATACAGGCCATCTTTTGCGGCGGTATTTGCGCCGGTAGAGTACTGTACACCCTGCCACCTGTCGTACACACTTGAGGATTGATCAGTTGTGTGTTTGATTTGTTCTTAATCAAGATACAGACGTTCCGTACCTGCAAGGAGAATGTAACAAAATGAGTGCACATGGAGAATGTAACAAAATGAGTGCACATGGAGAATGTAACAAAATGAGTGCACATGGAGAATGTAACAAAATGAGTGCACAATGAGAATGTAACAAAATGAGGGTTTTAACTGTTTTTATCGGGGCCTCATTTTCCCTGATTTTGAATAGAAACTTTTATAGATTTTTGTCAAGCGCGTCACTTAAGCGATGTGTATAACTGGAAATTGGTGTTTTTTTTTAATAGTTTCATTCTATTGATACGAAATAAGTTATTTTAGTTTTTATTTGATCAGAATTCATCAACTATTAAGCAAATTATGACTTTACAAGTTATGTATTTTGGCACATTATAGAACACATCGTAATACGCTTCTCGAAACGAAGCCCCACGTATCTTCAAACAATTTCAAGTTTTACAACATTATGATAAATAGTTCGGTAACATAGCGAAATGGTGTTGCAAAACAAAAAATAATGTCGAGATCAGCGAGGTGTATACCAAGCTAAGTGTTCCTCGTGAAGACGTATTTTCGCATATTTATATGTTAAAGAAACTAACCGTCATATAATGGTAAAGTTACACTACACAACCGTTTATCAAAACTCTATCCAGGTATTCAGGTCATATAATAATGTACCAATTAAAAGTATAGGTTTATTCACGGGTTCTTACAATAATTGTGTTATTGAATATGCGTAAATGAAGTATGACTTGGTAACTATTAATTCGGCGCTCCAATTTCGGGGTTTGGTATGGCTGGGTAAAACCATTTATATTGTGTCTATAGAGTTGGGATTCAAAAATATGTAAGTTGTATATATATATGTCGGTGAAGTACATAAAGAATGTCCGCAAATGAGATTGGGTTTTATTGCTTAAAACATGTTACCAATGTATACATTAATAATAATGTATTCGCCAAAAACAAAACCGTGCATATAGGTTATAAATAACTATGAATTATAATAGTGCTATATGGGTTTGCGCCTCGTAATAATATAAATATTTGCTGCGTAAATGTTACACTAATAAGGTCAGCCACAACCTTAAATAAGGATACAATGATTTTAACAAATTTCCAACAAAACCAAACCAAATACGTAAACAAATTTGACTACAATAAATTAAGAAACAAAACATTAATCAAAACTAATCACTAAAATAGCTAAAATATATATGGTATCGCATTGCAAGGAAACATTGTTTTACTGCCAAAAACAAATATTGATTTGTATGGTATGTTGTAGGTCAGCCATCTTTCTAGTAGATCTTAAATTGCATATCATTTGTAACTGGTAAATGTTTAATCATTTAGAAAGAATATAGCTTGACGTGTGATCTTCGGCATTGTATCTTAATAAAATTACCGTGATTTGATTTTTAATTTCTATACCCAGTTCCACCAGAAGTTCATCGCCTGCATTTACACGCTGGCCTATAGCCATCGTTGTTCCTGTTTATATAAAACATAGTTTTAGTAATGTTCTAGTAATGTTAATGTTTTCCTGGCACAAATCCAGCAAGGCGCTGTCGTCGCACTGAACTTCAAAATTAGATAAAATATGAAAATTAATTTTATTTGTTTGATTGGTGTTTTACGTCATTCTCAACACATGCAAGGTTACATATGACTGTCGATTTTTGTTTTGTGGTGGAGGCAGACTACCAACTTTCCCTGGGTAAAACCAGTACTGTATACCTCCCGCCATCCGTAAGAATCGACACTTCCTCACTTACAAGTCGAGCTCACAGTGGGTTTCGAACCCGCAGCGGCGAGAGGCGAGAAGGTTTATATCGCAATGTCATTAACCTCGGCCACGTAGACACTATATGAAAATGAAAGATATATAACTAAACAGTGTGCCACACATATTTAAATCGAACTACACATACACATTTATGTATTTATTTAATAAACAATAAAGGACTCACGTCTGACGTAAGGCCATAATTAAAATTATATTTGTTTGCCCGAACGCGACCGGTCTAAATAAATCGGCCCGATTCCAAACATTTTGATCAGTATTTTTTGGCGATAGCCATATGCTATCGCTCATAGACCGGATACATAGTGTAAGCGCACCACACGGATATTACCATATTTTTCAAGACCAGACCTGTTTTACTGAACGCAGTATCTCAGTCCGACGATTTGTCTAGGTTTTTGCGACGCTTTTAATGTTTGTATTTAAAACAAGCGTCGTAGATGATAAAGACTATTGCTCAGTAGGCTTGCAATCGTGAACGCTTTGCCAATCCCGTTATTATTCCCGGAAGGCAACGGCACAGAAAATAGAGCACTGTTGCTTTGTAAACAATATGGCCTCTAGCCAAACGTGTTAATATATAATTTGCGTTGAGTGTTTGTTTTTTACAATGCAGATGACGGTTTTATCAATGCTTTCATGTAACTTAACTATTGATGGAGCAATCGGCTGAATAACATTGCAACATTTGGATGATAACTTTGATTTTGAATGCAAATTTGTTTTTGCGGGAATCTTAGGCGCGATTATGTAACCAATATGGAAACCTGCGTATTACATTCGAGTAATGCTGCGAAGCAGTGTACGATATGTTGCGAATGAGTAGGCTAGCTGCTAAACGATTGCTAAATCAATATATACGCATAGTTATTACATTGAATATAAAGAACGATAACTCTGCGTGGAGATTGCAGCTAAATAACACTAGGAACGTGCACCTGTTTTGGATGGTTTAATTTGCTGGACCCGGTACGGTTTTTGACGTGATTTGCGGCGCGATCCTAACAATATAAAAGACAATAATATTGTTTTTGTTCTATGATGCAATGGATAAATAAAAGGAAAATAAAGGAAAATAAAACCTTATTGTTTGATTCTATACACATGTGTATTATTAATTAATTATAAATAAAACAAAGTAAAAAGGCGAAATATTTAATATCAAAACCCATAAATAATATTGCTTTGGAACCTTTACTAAAATGCCTGGCATGACATGTAGTTGGTCCTACACAAAATGCATTTCGATTCGATGTCAAACATGGTCACCAGCGGCCATCTTCGTTTACATAGAGTTATATAGGAAAAACTTGTGGCGATTAGTCTAAAAATACTTGATGCATTTTCATGACACTTTATAGGCATGTTGCTCTTGATGTCTAATTGATCCCAAGTAAAAATCGGGTCGGCCGGAAATTCAAAATATAAGCTAAAAATATAAGTTAATGGCGACTACTAAAAAATGAAGATTTTAACCAACTATCTCAAACAATAACTTGCCACTTCCTACACCCCTTACTCATGAACTTCAGGTGAGGATTCAGCGGCCTCTTGCTCAGTGGATAAGGACGCCTCGGCTTGAGAGCTCTATAACATTAAACAAGAATCACTCATAAAACATCATACAATCTTTAATCTTAAGTTCTTAACTATAGGAACAGCTCAAAACCATTGCTTACTAATGTTTTCGCCATTCAGTACGCAGTACTTTGGATTTTGTTAACATTGCCCTCTCACTCTTCTACCTGGTCAAACTTCAATGGCCCTTAGACATTAAAAAAATAAACCACACGGTGTTGTTTGTTTCAATGCGTGTTTTGTTTGACTGTGATCCTTGAATGCTACATTTACTGTTCGACTTTTATATCTACTTGTAGTTAAGATAATAAAGTATGGATCAGAAGTATGCGGATTTAATCTTGTTTGAAATTTTACAAGAGATGTTCATAAAAAAAATGATTATAACTAGAAGATCTTGAAAGGACGTTGGGATACTTCATCAAGCAGAGCAATTTTGTACACATTGATAGTAGATACTTATGTTTTGAAACCTCCCTGGTTTGTTTTGAATAGTATACCAACATACACTTTCAAGACCAAAACGCCCATCTCTTAATGTACGAACAGAAGCTGGAAGATGCCATAAGCCGAATAGCATACGATTAAATGTTCATGTATCACATGTGCAAACATAGAAAGATGAATATCACTGGTATGGAATGTTTATTATATAATGAGATAAGAAAATAATATATCAAGAAATAACATTGACAAAGATAAATATGGTTAAAAGTTCAATCCGTAAAAAATAAAGTAAAAAAAAAAAATAGCTTTCTGATGCTTTTTGATCAGCGTACAAATATATAAAAAATTAGATTTACCGAACTGTGAATTTGCCATCTTCAAAATAGCTGACCTGAGATGTTAATGAATGGTAATTCAATCCGATGAGGAATCTGAAATATGAAAAAGAAAACATTTCTATAATATTACCCATATCGCATACAGTACTTGCACCATTTCCACGATCGGGATCAGTATGTACAACAACTGATCGACCTAATTTAGGATCAACGGTAGGGGTCAAAGCTATAGATGTAGATGCAGCGAAAACTGTAGGTGCGCCTTTGTGTGTTATAGGTACACCTACATATACTGAAAGAAATAAGTTTAGCAAGTAAATAACATGGTAAATCCCACTGCTCATGTTCTAGACTATGCGTGGCAGAGGTCCCAGGGCATTGTTTTCAAACGATATTTGCGGGGGAAAACAAATCTTATTTCAATGCAAGGGTGGGAGTGCGAGGGTGGGGGTGAATGATAAACTTTGGTTCCCTATATCTTTATAATGGCAAGGTTATTGTCAATAGGTTTTGCGGGTTTTTATAACTTGAGACCCAGAACAGTTATTTAATAATGTTTAATCAAGCTCTTTACCATAGTTGTATCTTTTAAGTGTGAAATATGCTGTTTGAACTAAATGGGAGATAACTCTGATACTTACATTGGAACACAAATAAAAGATGAAAAAGAATATCACCCTATGTCATTCCAATGTTTTCAAATACTAGCTAGATATCCATATTTACTTTCTAAACTTATTTCTTTCAGTATATGTTATGGGTGCACTGTAAACAGAATTCAAAGTGCACACCCGAATATGGGCAAAATAGAAATTTACAAAACGAGGATTTGACTGAGCGCACGCACACACGCACGCACGGACAGTGGTAATTCTTAACGCCCGCTAGCGACAATACTTAACGACATTACTTCACCATAATGCCCTGATGTGTTTTAGCAGAAGAGCTCAATACGAATTGACCATGCCTATCATTCGAATAAAGCTACCTGTCTTTTTGGATTTCAAGGTAGCTATATCCGAACGGATAGAGCTCCCCAGTACGGTTAAAGCTCCCTGGGGAGCTCTATCCGAAGGGAGCTGTATTCGGTCCAACAGTGCACCTTTAATATATAGCTAGGTAACGACGAATACAATGTTGGTAAAAACGATAAATGTTCAGTTGTTATTCATACACTTGAGGTTTAAACATATAGACCGATTGCCAATGCTTTTTCTGTTTAAAAACGTCTTGCTCCTTTCAAACCAGTTTTATTATTGAGATTTCTGAAAATCTGTCATAGGTCATATCTCCTATTTCGTAACTCCTAGTTTATATTTCCGAACTCTTAGTTCATATGTCATAATGCATATCCTTTATTTTCTAATGCATGACATACTAGGTAAAGGACCATAAGCAAATGATACATGCAAAATATGAAAGCTGTATGCTTAGTAGTTTCAGAGAGGAGATTTTAAATATTTAACATCAACCTAATTAGGCGACAGAGCAGAACACTTTGGGTAAAATTGAAAAAGTGTAACATGTAAAAATGTTTCATGTGAACCATGTCTAGAATGTCCAGAGATATCGCTGGAAGCTCAGTTGGGCTAACACTCCTTGTCGTTATACTAACCGTATCGACGGTCTAAAATTATAAGGTGGTAAGTAAAAAATCATAGTTTTCCGCAAAGTGAAAAAAACTGACTGACATTATAAATTGTGTTAATACTTTGAATAATCATATTGTGACATAAGCTGTAGTTTGCTCGCTTTTAAAATATAGTATTTCTTATTACAAAATTTCAATTTTGACTTTGTAATCAGAGAAATTGCACTTACGACCTTATGTTATTAAGTAATCGATAATTAAATAATTTTCGAATATAAAATATTTATGTTCTTAATTTATTAAAAAACACCTTCATTCAACAAGGTAACGTAAATTACGGTAACGTAGACTTAATAACGTAGGTATCAAAGGTATAAACATTCTGTGAAACGAAATTTTGTAGTTTAAAAAGCGTAAATAATGTTCAAAATGAATTGTTACAATCAATTATGTTTAAATGAATGCTGCAATAAAATGTTAATAGTTTATTGGATGATTTGTTCTATTATTTCTTTTAACATGCAGAAAATAGAAAATGATTTAAAAACACACAATGTAACGGACATTACAAGAACCAAACATTATTAACATCATGGGCACGTATGTCTGTGATATTTGTAAGGTTTGTAATAATTTTCGGATGTAACAGCATTAATGTTTTAAATGTCTTACGTTAAATTTTTTAATAAAACAAGGTAACGTAAATTACGGTAACGTAGGCTTAGTAATACAGGTATCCAAGATATAAAATGTAAGTGAAACGAAAGTTTGTATTATAAAAGGCATGAATATTGAAGACAATTTAAAATACAAACCCTTTCTTCCATACATTTTAAGTCTTCAAAATGCAGTGAAATTAATTATTACTTTATAGGTAACGTATTTTACACACTGTAACACGATAAAGCCCCAACGCTCAGATGGCACACATGTTCCAAAATACTCTACACATAATGGGCTTTCAGAAAAATAGGGTGTACAAAATTCCCCCTGGGGAAGAGGGGAGTGGGTAGGGTTTCTCCTACCAGCTTACAGCCTATGGTTATACTTATCATACATTAGATGGTAAATATAGTTTTACCTTTACTGTTAGTACTATATTACAATTATAAATTACAATAACGTCCATTCATTCGTTAGCCAGTCATTTATTTAAAGAATTGTATATGTTTAAAAGTATATGATGTTAAACATAATCATAACATAATCATGATCTAAAGAATTGTATCATATTATTAAAGCTAATACGAGACTCGGTGTAAACGATTTTGTTAATCTACGGATCTACGGATCTACGGTTAATTTATTCTTCATAGCTAGTGCAAGACAATCAACCGCCTTTGTTTGTTTTGTTTTGTTAAGGCGTTAAGGCGTGACAATCGTGACATTCAAGTACATTGATAAAAATGTTGGCCTACTGTATGGGTGCATTTCCTTTCAAATAATTTAAAATAAAGAAATTTAATACGATTATGTGAATATCAACATTTAAGAATTATTCTCCCTTTTGTGGAATTCCATTCCGACTCAAACAATGCTAAATAAGTTTACATGTAACTTGCATTTTAATATGTTTACACACTTTCATTGTATTGGCCAAGTTATGCATCATAGCTATGTTTGGCTTGAGATGAACAAGAGTTACAGGCTAAAAGATCTCGTGACACGAAGGTTATATAACTCCGGTACTGGAACCAGGCTAATGGTCTTGCTTGCTCCAAACTGTGATTTGTCAGGCCAGTTTGGACAGCTTTCAATCTGTTTTAGAGGTCATGTGCAATATACTTAATTGCACGTGGCAGTCAATAGCTGGGTCATCATGATGCTATATAACTGTGGTGCGAGCCACAATTGAGATTCAGAGCGAGATGGACTGAAGGTTTGGTTTCCATAAATGGGATGCTTGGCGTGTCCCGGTCGGGAGGAGATTCTTTTTGATAGACTAAGTCGCACACCGTTTAAACTAGTAGACCGCTTGCATTGCACAGAACGATATTAGATTTATTCAGTTAGACATTTTACTCTGGTTTCTTAAATTGTATATTTTGAAAGTGAATTAATAGACAGTAGTTTAATAAATATATATTAAATACTATTACTTGTGTTAAGTATTTCATGTCACTATAGTACACTATCAGATAAAGTAGTTTTATTTACCACTAAATTGTCCGTTTATTGATATTTATCTTATTAAGATACTAGTCGAATTTTGTCTTAAAAGTAAAACAAAATGGCTGAAACAAGCGCCCGAACTATTATTATTACATCTAGCGTCAGCTTTTTACATTTAACATTTTCGTTTTCAAACCATATTATTATATTATTTTAAATTCAAGTTTAATAATTTCATCCAGTACGTGACGATGTTTTTTCGCTGCCGGAACGGCAGCGACTATTGTATTGTTTTATTAATTGCACATGGTAAGGTAGTGATGAATAGTTTCTTGGAGTTTTTTCACTTTGATAACGCAATCTTATAATTACACATGGTAGCAATGAACAGTTTATCTGTGTTGTAATGCACGCTAACGCAAACGCATCCCATACATGTGAGTAATTGTATTTCTTTGCTGATGTGTACTTTAGCACGTCGTGCTACAAAGGTGAATATGTAATCAATTTGTAAGGCATGTCAAGGATTCGCCTACCTTGATTAAAATGTTTCCTAGCACATATTGGGAAGAAATGTCTGGTAAAAAAAAACAATCATGGTGTGTTTACGTCTCCTAGACAACTCTTTTTTTTGAATATTGTTTTAACACCCGTGACTTGGTCTGTTATTATGTTAAACTTTGTTCCCCGTTCCTACCCAGAAATAATGCTATTTTCTCTCGGCAGCTATTTTACGCTTGCGTAAAACCTTACTTGTTTATTCGCTTATATGGTTTTCATTATTGCACATGGTAAGGTAGCAATGAACAGTTTCTTTGAGTTTTTCACTTTGATAACGCAATCTTATAATTACACATGGTAGCAGTCAAATATTTATCTGTGTTGTAATGCACACGCTAACGCTATTGTACTGATAACTACGTTTTAAAACACCAAACAAACAGAAGTTTTTCAGAAATCTCAATAATGAGATTGGTTTAAAAATATGCCTTTTATATTACATTAAAAATTAGTGTATTTATTGAAATGTTTACCTTTTTCTATATTTCCTTTTCGATGTAACACTAGTAAAACGACCGCTATACACACCTGTCCTTGAAAACGTCGAATAGATATTGAGGGACTTCGATCACTAACTATAGTTTAAATATGGTCGTTGGTCTGCACATGTCTAGTCAAGGTGTAATGCGAACTAACTCTAGTTAAACAATAGTTTCTATAAATGGATACACGCGGCATAGTGTAAAACATGGAAGGTGTTTACTTTATGATATAGACATGTGAATCAAATGGGTGCGGGGGAGGGGTGCAATGTTCAGAGTGTATTGGGGTGTGGGTGGGGGGGGGGACAATGTTCAGAGTGTATGTGGGGGGGTGTGGGAGGTGGCGAGAATGCTATTATTGGGGCGTGGGGGGTCAGTGTTCAGAGTGTTGGGGGTGGGGGCGAATATGCTTTGGTTTCCCAACAATTTGAAAAAACAATGGTTAACGCTCAAAAAGTAGTCTCGTACCCTTACCCTACTGCGCTCGCTACTCTATCTCCGTGGGTCGTGCATAGAGAGAGAGAGTAGCGAGCGCAGTAGGGGAAGGATACCAGACTACTCAATATATAATGTTGTATGTTTTGGTGTAATTGGGCGTGGATAAAGTGTTTGTTTATTTTGTGAAAAAGTAATTGAAACACACTATTTTTTTGATTTTCAGATATATTTTTGAAAACGTTTGCATGAAACAGTATGAAAATAAGTATGACAGCCGGCCTGGAGTTAACTCCACTAGAAATTCAGGGACGAATTTCAACCTGGAACTGGACCACTATTAATTTCCCACAGACTTACATCATAGCCTAAAATGGTGTCACACATGCCATCATACTCCGTCGTACTTGAAACTGTCAGTAAACCATCTTCAAAGCCAGCACAACACAGACATAGCAGAAAATCAAGCTCCATTTCGGCTTTCAACTTCAGAATTTTGCTCAAAGTGAAAGTAGTTATCGATTATGACGAATTCAGGTTAAATCTGATGAAGAACACAAACAAATATTACCTCACAAAAAGTAGTGCCATTCACTTGTCTCAGCTCTGATTAACCTGATTCTTACAGCAAAACATCTGGGAATCTACTCTCTACACACAAATATTAATCTACACTACCTGTGGAGTGCACTTTCATTCACACAGCATCTCAAATAACACTACTGTCAGCTGTATATGGGACTACTCTCGGCAACTACCATTTTGACCCCCTGGTTCCCGGTCCAAGTCCATCTGGTAGGGGTGTATGTAACCGGCTACAGGTAAATAAATGGTGAATAATCGATTCCTAAACCGTATCTCCTCGATAGCTCAGTTGGTAGAGCGCTGGTACGGTAAACCAGAGACCCTGGGTTCGAATCCCGGTTGTGGAGCGATTTTTTCACCACCTGTTATATTTGGGGGCTCGTCCTTTGGTTACGCCTCATGGGGATAACATATTTCCTGGACGTTTCTGCCAGTGATGGATGAACTACAGATGGTTCTGTCATCGTATCGTCTTCCGAACTGCTGTCAGAACTGTCCAAATAACCATCATCTTGGCTTTCGTCTAGACTCTGAAGTGGAGTCTGGTCCTTCTTGCAGGCATATATTCTGTGTCAGGACAAGGCAAACCAATGAACGGAAGAAGCATATTCCGATTAAGAAGCTTTGACTTCGAATGAGGAGCAATTTCGGCCTTTGTACCTCAAACGCGGGAATGTCTAGGATCGGTTGCCGGCGGACAACATAAGGCTGGACGTCCCAAGTATCGGCCAGCTTTTGTTTTCCCTTATGGCCAACCTTTCGTATCAGTACACGATCACTTTCTGATCGTAGTTCTTCTTTTGCTTTTGACCCGCTTGTATGACTGCCTTAGATGCTGTATCGTATGCATATGCCAGCCTTGACTTACGTTTGTCGCAGTAGTCTAGGTGGCTGATACGCTTCTCCCTGAAATTCTAGTAGAGTTAACTCCAGGCCGGCTATCGGACTTATTTTCATACTGTTTCATGCTAACAGAAACGGTCATGGATCCCGGACGAGCCCTCAAATATAACAGGTGGTGAAAACATCGTTCCTCAACCGGGACTCGAACCCAGGGTCTCTGGTTTACCGTACCAGCGCTGTAACCACTGAGCTATCGAGAACATACGGTTAGGAATCGATTATTCACAATTTACCTGTACCCATTTACACATAGAAACAACTTGTTTTGGCCTAACCAACGAGCTGATACAGGCTCTATCTTTTTTGTAGTACGGTATGCTGTACATAGTGACCCTGTCCGCGCGCTGTCAGTACTCTAACTTCCATAAATTTAATGAACGTTAGAGTATGTGAAGCGCCGCCCCGTTATTGTTTGTAATGAATTAAAAAATGTAATGCTATACATTCATCAAAGGCAATTTCACCGACCATACTACAATGCTACGTATGATAATGTGCACTGTCTTTGTTAGTTTGTGTATGTGTATGCCATGTACATATGTCAATGTTTGTGTGTGCGCGCTCACGTGTGTTTCGGTCCGTCCGTCCGTCCGTCAAACTCGTTTAATAAGTTAAATAGTAAACGGGCACTCATGTAAGATCCTCTATAAGTATAAGTGATCTCTTAATTGTTCACTGGCAGTTACGATACCTGATTTATAGTTTTATAATTTCTATATTGTGTATGTGCAAAGGTTTCCTTCCTGGGATAGCTTTTTGGTTTTGAATTATTTTATAAATAAAACATGAGAAAATGGTCCTATAGAAATCACAGCGTCCACACGCAATGGCATCGTAGGCCCGCATAGTGCTACAAACACAGAGCAAATTTATTATACAACGAAAAGGACACTACACAACACAAAGAGTGGTGAAGACTGCGTTATCGACTTTGAACGGTCAGTAGGTAATAAGGCCTACAGGTTAAGGTTAGCTTGACTCGATTTTATGTGTCCACAATCTTCGCTATTATCTTGTCTTCAGTGCCCAAATTGACAAGACGATGTAATTGAATTGAATTGAATTGGGGTTTTAAGGCGCACCAACACATGAAAGGTTATATGGCGCCTGACAGGAATGAACATGCCAGGTTCATCCCTCATGTACATCGAGATAAAACTAAAACGCTAACAATAAAGACCACATCCGTAGAAATTAACAAAATATACACTAAGATATTGTTGTAAAGCTATATAAAAATACATAATTAGAAACACCCCAGGTTGTGGTTGTTCAGTACGATTCTGGATACATGATGTATCCAGAATTGTACTGAACAACCACAGCCGGGATACATGATGTATCCAGAATTGTACTGAACAACCACAGCGGGGATACATGATGTATCCAGAATTGTACTGTACAACCACAGCGGGGATACATGATGTATCCAGAATTGTACTGAACAACCACACCGGAGATACATGATGTATCCAGAATTGTACACTACTTAACTTTTATACTCGGTCACCCAGATTGTTTTAAAATAACACGAATACCAAAAATGGAAATCACCGAAACACATACCAATATTTTATTAAATTTATCAACAATGTAATCCGAAAAAAATAATTTCAGATTACATTGTTGATAAACTTAATAAAATAATGGTTTGTGTTTCGTAGATTTCCAGTTTTTAGTATTCGTGTTATTTAAAAAAAAGATTATAAAAGTTGAGCAGTGTACTGAACAACCACAACGGTCTCAGCTAAATAGGGTACGACCAGACGACTGAACAGAATAAATTAGTTTAATGCTAGCTAATACTACCTACCCTCTCATATCTAATATTACTTGAATAGGTTAGAGTTTATATATGTATTTAGAAAATGACAGATCTATTATTACACATTGAATTTGTGTTCCCATGCTTTCCTGATAATTAGATAATCAGCTAGACCCTTAATAAGCATATTTCACATTTTTTAACTGTGTTCCAATTTTCTTCTAGATTCGTTCCATATTTTATTCTATACATGTGTCACAGACTTAAATATGGAATGGGAACCTAGAGTAGAATGGAATGGAATGCGATTAGAATCAAATTCTCATACCATTCTATATGCCGGTACATGGTGTATTTAAACCATACGTTTTTTACCTTGACACCGGAAACGCAATTTCTCAAATAATTCGCTGTAAAATAGTTAATTGTTGTTACAATGTGTATATTTGTATCGAGTAACTGACTACATACACATAGCACGTTTATAACTCAAGTCAAAGGTCTTTAAATGCAAAAGATACAACAAAGTTTGCGAAAATTTATTTTTGTCCGCCATGTTTGAACCAGAGCAACCATCCCCTTGCCGTGGGTTGAACGAAAGTAGACTGGTGACGTCATTCTGGTTAAACCATTGCGTATTCGATCTGACCATAGTTAAACTACGGCTACTATGGTTCGTGATCAAAGTCACTCATTGTGTGATGGTACACTAAATTACAGATAAAACCTGGACTGCCTGCACTTGACACAGTTATAACTACAATATTCACCCTAGTTGGCAGCGATTGATTGAAGCAGTTGGCAGCGATTGATACAGTCGGTAGTGTCTATAACGCAGTGTATGACTAAGGTAAGTATTTCAAGTATTTTGCACCTTTGTGGGGAGTCTTTTCTAAAAGAACTACATAGGCTTAATGTGCACTAATTTCAGAATATGCGTGCCATTTTTGGTGAAATATGAAGGTATCTTATTTGAAATAGAACGACTGACAGATAAGTTTTTGTGCAAAGAAATTGCTTTTTGACATAAACGAACAAAATGCTCGTACACGTTTGAACATTCAGCTCATTTGGGCTTGATAGCCATAAAAAAACAATCATCCTAGCATACACAGTCAAAATTTTAGCGCGCAAAATGCAATTTTAAAGAGTTGTGAGAATTTTTAAACGAGACTAGGGTAAGAAAAAATGCAGCGAAATGTAGCAGTTGTAAAATAGTTAAGCAGCGATTTGAAGCAGTTGATCAAGATTTTCTCGACATCAAATGAAATTGCGATTTTAAAGCTTATATTTATCCCAAAGCGTTTACGAATGTATTTCCAGCTTACCTAAGAACAAACAGCTATTACTGCAAACATTTCTGAACACTTACATCCTCTGTCAACGTTTTTACTAATTATAAATTTTTCTTAAGAACAATACCAAATCATTTAAATTTCTGCATAGATCACTATATGATACTGCTTTTTCTGTTATAAATAGGACACAGGTTATTTAGTAACTAGTTTAAAAAGTAACGCGTTCAACGTCATATGAACGATTGCACGTTGTATTACATTATAGTACTACAAATGTAGTTCGTAGTATCGTCAATGACAATATTTTGGTGCTCTCTGTACTTAGGTATTATCCAATTAAGCATTTGAACAGCATAAAGAAACAAAGAATGAAGCATAAAGAAATAAAGAATGAAGCATAAAGAAACAAAGAATGAAGCATAAAGAAACAGATTGCAACGCTTTTCAAACTTTTCTAACTTTCGATTAAATTGATTGCTACGATTTGTTAATTATAATCATAAATAGTGCATCAGTAGATTTGTTTTAGCAAATTGCATACGGTCATATTAATAACATCTTTTGTTCATTTTGTCATCTATGAAACTGCGGCTTAAACAGTACATATGTGACAATTCAATAAATTGTTCAGTCTTTTCAGCACTTCAATTTGACATTAATGATATGTGACCTTGATGTAGTTGTAGTTACGTCCCTTAAATATAAGTAAGCCATGTAAACATTTGTTAAGGTCTGAGAACGTATTTGTTTTGTAAATTACACCTGCACTCTTAATAAATATTCATGCAATTAAATACTTTATTATTTATCAATGGACGGCACAAGATTGTATATGTTTTTCCATATTGATTACTGCATGTTCACATATTTGCACAAAACTATTATATTCTGCATATAAACAGCAAAAGTACAGAAAGCACCAAAATATTGTCATTTACGATAATAATTAAGATACATACGTAATATTATAATGAAATACAATGTGAAATCGTTCATATGGCGTTGATCGCGTTACTTGTTAAACTAGATACTAAATAACCGGTGACCTATTTACAACAGAAAATCAGTATCATATGCATGTAGTGATCTATGCAGAAATTTAAATGACTTGATATTGTTCTTAAGAAAAAGATCAATTAGTGAAACCATTAACACAGGATGTAAGTGTTCAGAAATGTTTGCAATAACAGCTGTTCGTTCTTAGGTAAGCTGAAAATACATTTATAAACGATTTGGGATATATATAAGCTTTAAAATCGCTACTTCATTTGATCGCGCAAAAATTTTGATCAACTGCTTCAAGTCGCTGCCAAAATAGTTTACAACTGTTGCATTTCCCTGCATTTTTTCTTACCCTAGTCTCGTTTAAAAAATGCACAACTCTCCAAGAAATGCATTTTCCGCGTTAAAATTTTGACAGTGTATGCTAGGATGAGTGTTTTTATGCATGTAAGCCCAACTGGACTGAATGTTCAAACGTGTACGAGCATTTTGTTCGTTAATGTCAAAAAGCAATTTTTTACACAAAAAACTTATCTGTCAGTCGCTCAATTTCAAATAATTTACCTTCACATTTTACCAAAAATGGCATGCATATTTTAGAATTAGTGCACATTAAGCCTATGTAGTTCTTTTAGACAATTCTCCTCATAAGGGGCAACATACTTGAAATACTGACCTTAGTCATACACTGCGTTATAGACACTACCGACTGCATCAATCGCTGTCAACTGCCTCATTCCCTGTCGGTATACTGGGGTGATACTAAATCTTCACCTGTGTTGATAAGTACACAGGAAGTAAAATTCACTTTGGTATTCATTTTATTGGTATAGTACTATTATCCCTACCCTTTTCTGCGATAAAATGCATTTTTTGAATCTGTCTTTTCCTTTATTTTTCTTTTTTCTTTTTTTTTTCTTATTTTTTTCTTTTTTTTTCTTTCTGACATACCTTCATTTACTTAATTTTGAGAGCTAAGAAACATCCACATGGTTGTATGATGATTTTATTTATCAACATGAAAATGTTGAAAGTGAAAGTAGATTGCACGTGAGAGGTGCCGAATGAATGCAGATTTTTACGGTGTCAAACATTATCGGGTGAGACACGTCATACAATTGTTATCATCTTAATAGAGTGTGATGCAGATTGTGTATGCATATACTTTTTAACTGGGATTGAATCTGTCTGTAGACTGAGTTATTGTTTTTTATAATGGAATCATTTGAAAATGACAAATCTGTATTACACTGTTTTAGTGACATAATATATAACAGGTGCAGAGTAAGTGTGTCAGTGTATGTCCTAGAAATGGTGGGACGTGGGAAGGGGAACACGGGGGCGGCGTGCGAGCATACCACTCCGAGAATTTGACTGTTCAAGATAATATTCGTACTCCCACCCATAAGGAAGGATGTTAAACCCAAAATACACCCTCACTGGAATTACACATCGCCATCCAGAAAAATCTATGCAAAATAACCCTTGGACTATTTTTTCCTTAAAGATACCCCGCTGGAAATCATTACACTCCACTCCTAGAAAACTCTACAAATCTCTACAAAATATCCAACCACACATACTCCGCCCCCCACCCCCACACACACCTCCCCAGGATTAAAGAAATAAAAGAACAACAAATACCACGCAGGTGCAAAAGCGTTGAAATCCCGAACCCCTGGAAAATACCCCCCACTCCTTCCGAAAAAAATCTTCCAACATCACCGTCAAACACATTTTTTCCTACTTAGCGGGGTACGGATATTTCCTGGAATAGCCCAATTTGATCAATAACGTTTGACACAGGGGTAGGAATTTAAGAACAGAACATGGTATGGTACCAACATGGGACTACCCTGGAAAATGTTGCTCCTAGGGGAATTTAATAGTACACTTGTCTAACTCCCTTGAATATATTCCTGTCACTCCTACCTCCCACAATCCTAACCCGACGAAGGGAAATATTTGTTTTGCGTGTTTCTCCTCAGTAATAGTTGATATTCGTGCGAGCGAGGATATATCGTTCCGACTTTTGCTCATAGATGAAAATCTTTATTAATTTGTAATATTACTTAAAATTGCATGTATTCAACAATCATTTCAGATTTGAGCAAAACTTCACATTTAATGTTAAACTTATAGATAGGAAAAGGTACTTAATATAGATATAAAAATCGAACAGGAAAAGCAGCATTCAAGGACGACAGTCAACCACAAACACACAGAAACAGAAACAAAGATGAATAAAAGGACAAATAAGACATCACAAACACAAAAGGGTTGACAATAGGGCTACCGCCTTGGAACGGTCAGTGGCAAAAAAGGTCGCTTGGGTTTAAACCAGTTTCTAGGGTGCACCAAACCTCAAACTATTGAGGGCACGACAAGACAAGACTGCAGACAAACATCAAACGTCACCGTCCTTTTTGACTTTAGGTATGTTTTGTATGAAAACTCCATGTTTGTTGGACAGTTAGACTAAAAAAGCGCTAATTAGAAGTTCCTGCAAACGTTGCTGCATTTTGTAATCAACCTCTGATAAGACGCACCATTGGTCAGCTGGTTTCTGATAATAATGTGTTTTTTATTTGATTTGACTGGCGGGTCGGAACTATGTATTTAGTAATCAGTAGGGAAAGTCATATATTATTATAGAACGCAGAACAGACGCTTGGTTATGGTCGCAATTGAAGTTATCAAAGATGCTGTCAAAAATTGTCTTCTGACTGTTGCTTTGTTTTAGTTTGAAAAAACGGGACCTTCATGGTGAAGCAGTCTGAACATATATCATAATTGTATTTGTTTAAATGCCACATGACCCTACTTTTCTCAGCAGTTTACTAGAGAGGAAGAGCATTATCTCTAAGAATATGTAAATGTAATTCGTTTTGAAAAATTACAAACCAAAAATGTTGGTAAATTTTATATGGAACTCATCTGGATGTTTTACTACCGGTACCCATTGATAAGGCAGGTATTTTCCCACTCAACAGATAATTCTTTAAGTAGTCCTTTTCCAGTATTCCAGAAATTTGTTTCTCTCCTGATCGATTCACCACAAATTATAATGTTGTATATGATGATAGACTGTATTATGCAGTGTTTTAATCGTCTTACCATCACTTAAAATAGTATACATTCGCCAATATGTTTTCCTCTTTGATTGTGCAATGAGTTGACAGATTGTGGAGCCTTACATCTTGTCTTGTTGAACTCTTAATGTTTGTTCTCTTGTTGCTCCGGCTTCTACTAAGTCAGTAAATACGTGCTCTGTGGCTTTTTGGGCCATTTCTATATTCATATAAGGTCAGATACCACTATTGATTTGGTAAAAAAAGTATATGGTAAAAAAAGTATAGGGTCTATTAGGGCATATAGTCAGATTGTAAGACAGATTCTGATTGTATTAAATTACCCAAATCATAACAATTCCCCATAAAACATCAAAATATTATATTTTCATCATAAAACATGTTAATTTAGGATATTTTGACTGAAATTTGCATTTTTATGGATACAATTGTACTGAGAGCATATTTGCAAAAAGTAAAATGTATTTACTGTCATTCTGGATGTGGCCTCCTTCAGTGAAATATTAGAGGCTGAAAGCATCAAATTATCCCCAATTTGCTGGTCATTTTTGAGTGTCTCTAAATATAAGATAGTTCTTTAAAAAAAGTTAGGTTTTATTATCCGTTCGGATATAGAAATAGGGGTTGTAGGCCAAAAGGCTATAATGGAGGCCTATGGTAAATGCAATAGTGGTATATAACCATAAACATAATCATCTATGTGTTATACTATATTGCCTATTAATGCTGCCTAGTTTGTTAGAGAATATAACCTGGGGAAATCATTATTTACACTGTCTCGTTTTATTGGGATGACAATAGGGTGAGCGAGGTTTGGTGCGCCCTAGAACCTGGTTTAAACCTTTGCGGCCTTTCAAGTTCCAAGGTGGTAGCCATATTGTCAAGCCGTTTGTATTTGTGATGTCACATGCCTTGCGTTTTAACATAGTACTGCGTGTTTGTTTTAATGCGTGTTTTTCGTTGACTGTGTTCTGTGTAAGCTTGTTTTCCTGTTTTGTTTTTATACCTACTTTAAATGTAAATTCATATGTTTGATGTAGTAACTATCCATCAGGCGCATAATGAATATTACAAACGACGTAGGCGTCCTATTTCGTCCTCGGTAGATCATTGGATAATGCTTTGAACTATTTTTTCGCTTCTGTTCACTCCCTGATGGAAGCATAACTAACGGGAATCTTAATCATTAATCTCATCTTCCTCTGAGGGTTTTGTCCGAATATTACCTAATAAAATGTGTTAAAGCCCCAGTTGATAGTTATTAATTTCGTCGGTTCAGCCGTTAACCATTGTCAAACAGGTGGGTTGGGTAATATTTTAATGTGGGTATTGAATGTTGTTTGACGGCTCACCCATGTAGTATATTGAGTAATGACTGAAACACGCTTTTGACTCCTATGAACTTAATCTCAATGTGTGACCTTGAACTTTGATGTACTGACCTAATTCTTGCGTGTTATAATTTGCAAGTTTCTGTCACGTGCTTTCAAATCTCTCGCCATCATCAGATTTAGGAAAACCCTAAAAGGTACCAGAATTATAATCAAAGAGGACCTCACTAAACAGACAAATGATCTTCGTAAAAGTGTGGTTTTACGTTCTAACGCGTGGAGGGAAAAGTGACAGTTATGATGAAGAATGGTGAGAAACTGAAAATTAACAATGTTAACTTTAAACTTGATTCTTTGGGAACCGTTACAGAGGAACCTGCCTGTAGAAGGCGATGAACATGTTTTTGATTCCATGTAAATCAAACTACAGACTAGATGTGGTGCTCTTTTCTGTGTGCATATGCTTTTTATATATGTCTATTACTTCACAATAAAAAATGGCCAATACTTTTAGTTCATCCAGTACATGGATACAAATCTAAGTAGGCCTATATATGTATGTAGGTCTGTGTCCAGTGTTAATAACTATTGAGGTATAACATGATAGAGCCAATCTGCTCTTTCATGTGTTTATTAATTTCTAAATTTCTAAAGTATGTGTTTTTTAATTTCTAAAAGAAACATTTAATTTAGTTCAATATTTTACCAATGTTACACTTAGTACATGCTTTGTTTGTGTGCTTTGTTTGTGTGTGTGCACACTCTTAGGACATCTCAAAAGTACTTTGCTTTGGTTACATCACGTGATATTGGAATGTGTGATCTAGTGGCCCAGTTATTTTTCCAACAGTCTATTTTTAGCAATATCATGCACCAGTTTTGTTGCAATACTGCACAGATTTTAGTCGACCCAACTTTAATCAATTATTTTTTGTATTGAAAAGAAAGAATGTTTCATTCATTTTATAGCAGTTCGACGTCTAAATGTATACTCGCGCGTATCGTCATTCATTCCTCTGTATTAGCCTCCAATCGTTGGAACACCCCTGTGTCTAGGATAATGTTTAAACGCCATGTTTAAATACACGTATCCATTAGAATCTTGATACAGTTTATATAAGATTAGTATTGAGAGGACCCGTATTATGCCCCTGTTTCGCGCTGAACTCGTCTACCTCGCGTATGATACTGATTCTTTAAGATGAAACGCGTTGCAATCTACACGAGCAATGACCTGTTTACGCGTGACGTCATCAAAACCGGGATTAAAATAATTCTTAGTACACGCTTTAAAGGCCAAGCGTAACAGGCTGTAATACATTTCTAAGCGCCAACACATACTTTGAGGGTGATAATTTCCGTTTAGAAAAAGTTTTGTAAACAAAGGCGTGTTTATTATTGATTAATTTCGTTACTTTTTTGCTTGTGTGCACCCATTTACAGGTGTGTTGTACACGAGTACACTAGTACTTAATCAAACAATGCCTGCCGGCAACAAACAATATGCGTAATTGTTTGTTACATTGTTATTGGTTTACATTTTCGTATTTTATGCGACCTACTTTCGTTTTGACAATTACGAATTTGATGTTTATATTACACCCGATCCGTTTCGTATTTACTTTGCTCAATCAACCATTTTCCTTTAAGCTATTAATACTCATGTTAGCTACTGACTATATGTTCAGGTTCAATATTGTTTCTGTGGTATAAGGAGTTTTAAAGTGGCCAGTACTTCCATGTTCACAATTTAATGAATGTGTATTTATAAATAAATATTCAAGCAGACATGACTAAATGACAAATAATATAAAGTGCTGTAGCATGAATTGCCAAGGTTTCGCGGATGTCTCCAAAAGGTGTGATGTTTTAAACTTTTTAAAAAAGAAGACATATGATGTATACTGTTTACAAGATGTTCATTTTTTGCCAAAATATGATCCATATATTAGATCACTATGGGGTTATGATTGTATTATTAATTCAGACTCGTCTCAAGCGAGTGGTGTTGCCTTTCTTTTTAATAATACTTTTGAATATAAATTACATCATAAAATTATGGACGATAGAGGTAATAAAATAATTTTAGATATTACAATAAATGGTAGACGAATGTCTCTGTGTAATATATACTGACCAAATAAAGACGAACCAGACTTTTACACTCAGTTGAAGAACGAATTGCTTAAAGTTGGGAATGACTACACTATAATGGGAGGCGACTTCAATTTTGCAATCAATCACGATCTAGACACTGATAATTATTTACATGAAAATAACAAAAAAGCAAGAGATGAAATGATAAATATTTTATCTGAGTTAAATATGCTCGACATATGGCGGGATTTGAACTTAGAAAAACAACACTTTACATGGTTTAAAAAATCCCCACTAAAGAGGGCAAGATTAGACTATTTCTTTATATCTGATAACTTATATACAGACGTAAACAACTCATACATAGCACCCGGTTATAGAACGGACCATTCAAGGGTCATATTCGACTTTACTGTAGGTAAATTTAAACCGGCAAAATCTTTTTGGAAATTTAATAATTCATTGTTGAGAGATTTTGAATACATAGACTTAGTTAAAACTATTATAAAAAAAATACAAAAGAACAGTATTCAATTAACCAATTCATAGACGGCACGCCAGACTCTGATATACAGTTCTCAATAAGCGATCAATTATTTTTAGACACCCTTTTAATGGAAATTAGGGGTAAAAGCATATGATATGCAGCTTATAAAAACAAAAAAGAATAAAACTGAAGAAATGCTTATTAAAGAAATTGATATTTTGGGAAAACAAACATTGTAGATGGAGACATTCTTGGACAAAAACAGAAACAAGTATTTGAATTAAGACAAGAAAAAATGGAGGGAGTCAAAATAAGATCCAGAGCACAATGGATTGACCAAGGAGAAAAAATAACTAAACACTTCTGCACCTTAGAAAATATTTTTTTATCTGTAAGTCAATGACAAAACTTCAGTCTAGTAAAGGTAACACTTTATTTTCACAAAATGAAATAATTAATGAAACAAAAACATACTTTGAGAATCTATACAGCTTTCATGATGTGGAAAATGTTGATCTAAACCAACTGTTTACCAACAATAATATAAACAAATTAACAGATGAGCAACAACTTTCTATTGATGGCAAAATTACATACCTAGAAGCCGGCCAAACGTTAAAGGCATTCCAGAACAATAAATCCCCAGATTCTGACGGATATACAGCAGATTTCTTTACAAAAAATGGAAGGATTTGGGTCACTTTATAGTCAGATCCCTAAATTTCGGTTACCAAAAAGAAGAACTGTCAAGCACCCACAAAGAAGGAGTAATTACATGTATCCCAATGGGTGATAAGGATAAAATGTTACTGAAAAACTGGAGACCCATATCACTACTGAATACTACATATAAAACATGTAAAATAGGTTCTGCTTGTATAGCAAACAGAATAAAACCATCTTTACCATTAATTATTGATCCAGATCAAACAGGTTTTATTTTAGGACGTTATATGGGTGAAACCACAAGAACTATCTATGACCTTTTTTATTTTGCAGACAAAAAAAAGTTGTGGGTCTTTTACTTATGATATATTTTGAAAAAGCATTTGACTCCCTCTCATGGTCTTTTATTCATGAAGTTCTTACTTTTTTAATTTTGGCAATTCCATTAAAAGTTGGGTAAGAACGTTTTATAATAATATTAAATTATGTGTTGTAGTAAATGGCCATGCATCACCTTTTTTAATATACATAGAAGTTGCAGACAAGGGGATCCTTTGTCTCCTTATATATCTGTAGCATGTGCTGAAGTACTGGCCATCTTGATTGGAACAAATAAAAATAGTACAGGTATTAAGGTAGATGGTATTGAGTTACTGGTAAATCAAAATGCGGACGACACCAGTCTTACATTAGATGGCTCTGAAAAGTCATTAAAACATACAGTATTGATTTTAAAACTGTATGTAAAGATTTCTGGTCTTAAATGTAACATTGAGAAAACAAGAGTTGTCTGGTTTGGAGCAAAAAAGGGAAGTAATGAGGTATTATGCCCAGAGGCTCAATTAAACTGGGACCAAAGCAATTTCAAACTACTGGGAATCATTTTTCAACAAGTCTGGCAGATATGATAACTTTAAACTATGATAATAAGATTAAAGAAATCAAAGAACTTATATCTAGATGGTCAATAAGAAGGCTCACCATATGGTAAAATCATTGTGATAAAATGCCTTGCTCTGTCAAAAATCAATCACCTCATATTAACCATCCCAAACCCACCAAAAATAATAATAAAACAGTTAAACTCACTATTTTATGAATATATAATAAAAAGAGACATTATAAATCAGCCTTATAGTGAAGGGGGACTAAATATGTTAAATATAGAATATTTTATGAAATCACTTGGATAAGAAGACGGAACCTGGTCAATAAAAAATGGTGTCACCTTTTTGAAACTGTGTACCCTTTTGCAAAAGCACATGCTAAATTTGGACATAACTTTATAGACAACAACCTGAACAAGATAGACAACCCATTTTGGAATGAAGTATATAGGGTCAATTAAAAAAAGAACTTACTCTAAATTCATGGAATGATATATTAATGGAACCAGTTTTTCTCAATGATACAATTAAGACTGGAAGTAATTGTTTATATAGTAAACATTATATCAATAGGAAAATTATTCTTGTTAATGATTTTGTAGATGAAAATGGTGATTTTCTGTCTTTTGACTTGTTTCAAGAAAAATATGGATATTTGTCAAACTTTATTGAGTATGAACGTGTTATAAGGGCAATACAATCAACAATTAGCCGCTTAGAAATAACGAAAGATAAATATAAAATATTTTGCCCCATTCAAGACTTAGTCTTACATCTAATTAAGAAAGATGACAAGGGGTGCAAAACTATTTACAAAAGTCTGAATAGAAAAGCAACTGAACCAAAAGCAATATTAAAATGGAATCAAGAAAATTTAGGGGGAAAAAAGGAAGAATGGAGAAATATATTTTTACTCCGTTTTAACATAACAAAAGACACTGCACCTATTTGGTTACAGACAAGATTATTACACCGTATCTTTGCAACAAATAAACTTCTTGTTAAAATGAAGATTACTAACAATGACAGATGTTCTTTCTGTAATGCAGACACAGAATCATTAATTCATTTATCATGTTTATTCTGGCACTGTAGAAATGTGCAATCTTTTTGGAATAGTGTTTGCAACTGGTTTAAAGAACGGTGCAGATATCTTAATAATTTAACATTCGATATAAGTAAAATTATGTTCGGAGATATTACGCTAGATAATACTTTAAATCATCTTATACTAGTAGCCAAGAAATGTATTTACTTTTGCAGAATAGATAAGAGATTACCATGTTTAACCATGTATAAAAACTCAGTTAACTCAGTTCTTTACCAACATAACACAGAAAAAGTAAAAGCTTTCAGAACAAATTTAATGAGAAATGGCAACATTACACTAGTCTTTTCGAACGAGGTTAGAATAAGGGTCTTGTAAACAATTTCTTACTATTCTTTGTTTGTATTGTCACAAGGAAGGGAAACAATCCGTTCGGGAAAATATGGACGGAATATAACATGAAATACCTCCCTTCCTTTTAATAAGGAGTAGACTATTTTATCTCAGGATGGGGCCTGACATTTTCCTGCGAGTTCACCAACTTTCTCACCCAATTGTTGTTGGAACCAGATTATTTGATTAACCTTTAGAAATTGGTCTCCTACTTACAAATTGACCATAAAGGGAATAAAAAAATAAATAATCCATCATGGCAATGGTTAAATTGAATTGTAATGTTAATATGTGTATATTATGACATATGCTAGCCGAAGATAAATCATCTTAATACTGTGAGGTATTCATCTTTTAACTTATTCGTATTTAGGGCATACAATAACAAAAGTGTGATCTTCGATATTGTACTTATTTATTTATCTGGCAAGTATTATGAATGCTTTGTTGCTCAGATATATAATGATTTATTACAATTATCGACTATTGCACGGTACTACGGGGGATGATTCTCCGACCCCCATGGACCTTTGACGGGGAAAATAAATGGGCCGTCTTTGTATATAAAGATGGCAGAAAAAAATAATTGAATATCCCAACGTTCTCGTGAAATTGCATGGCTAACAGTGATTTACAGTTACCTATAGAAATTCTCTCCCCAAACCCCACAAATACAATAGGCTCGAAATATGTCCTTTAACGTGCTCATAGGATGTATATACTCCGATACACGAGTCTGCTCGATTTACGTTCCCATCCGACGGACTAGGTTAGGGAAGTGTCTTGCCTAAGGGCACGCCGAACACGCCGAAGTAACACAGTGGAACCATGTCTTGCCTTACGGAATTTAGGAGATATAATAACAACAAATAACGGATATAGAATTTGAGTGAAGGTGTATGTGTTTGTGGGTGGTTGTCTGGGGTGGGGGAGGGGGAGGGGGAGGGTGTTACAGCTAAAAATAAACAGTTGGCAGGAACCCGCCCCTGGAAACCACACTGATCAACCGGCTGCAGAGAAGTCAGACGGTTGCAGAGAAGTCAGATTGCCGAAATTGTTGGAAGTGAATGGTGGTGTTTATATACTCCGGCCGATAAAAGGCTCTGGGTATTGTTTAACCACTCATAGGATATGTTGTCTGCTTTTATACGCAGGCTTCATAACCGCTGCTCCCAACTAAATTCCATTATGTTTATTTCGCTCTTCGGGGCATTTCATTTTATTAGATACTGGGACCATACGCCGTACGACAAGGGGAAGGAGTATACTCCATGTCCACCGCCATATGCATGCCATCTTCATAATGGTTAAAATTGTGTACTATGGATTTTATGAATATTGAGTTCTGCTCAACCCGGGGCTAGAGGGCGTGAGCTGTAGCTAGCAGATTTCACTACCGCTCATGAACAGTCTCAATCAAACCGAGACTGCAATATTTCGTATATGTCGTGCTCGGCTGTTTCCAAAGGTACATTATCATACTTTTTAGTATTTTTGTTTTCTGTTGCGTATTTTGCTAAAATGTTTGAAAAATGATTCTGTCGGTTTGAAAAGGAATGACACGGAAAGCTTTCACTTTAAAAATCCGGTAATAAAACGACGTTAGTGCGTATAGCACCTTGTATAAATGTCCAAAGATTTGTAAAAACAATGAACATTTTCAGAATAAACACAAATAACGGACTGATATTCGCAATTGCAATTCAATTTAAAACGCTTGTCAAGATCGTCAATCCTCTCTGTATAACATATGTAAAGCCGTAAATTTGACAAAATGTATGTATACATTCTGAAAAAATGTATACATTCTGAAAATGTTAACGTTTTTTATTATAACAATCTAAGATTACATTCTGAAAAAATGCATACATTCTTAAAATGTATACATTCCTAATATGTTAAAAAAACATTTTTATTATAATCGCTACATGCAGTAATGCTATTATGATAACAAACTCAGCGCCTTTATTATAATGTTCGCCACATTATTATAACCTCCCCAAAAATAAAACCCCTAAAGTCGAACATTATTATAATTATAATAATCACACACAAATAAGAAATCTCGCCAGAAGCCAGTTATAACACATTTTTTTTCGTTATTATTCCCGGGAATAAAGGAGTATGACACGTTAGCTTCCTGTAACCTCGTCCCCGCCCCCACCACCCCCAACACTCACACACGCATATATTTCTTCTCTTAAACCTCCTGTCCACCCGCATCCCTTAAGCTTCCTGCTCCCCACTCCCCCCACACACATTTCTTCTCGTAAACATACAGCCCACCGCATCCCTTAAGCTTCCTGCCCACACCCCACCCCACCACCACCAAACACACACATTTCTTCTCTTAAACCTCCTGCACACACGTATCCATTAAGGTTACAGCTCCTCCCTCCCACACATACACATTGTTTTCTTAACCCTCCTGCCAACCCGCATCCCTTAAGCTTCCTGCTCCCCCTCCCCCACATACACAAACCTCATGCCCAACCGCATCCCTTAAGCTTTGTGCACCCCACCTCAAACACACACATTTCTTCTCTTAAACCTCCTGCCCACACGCATCCCTTAAGCTTCCTGCCCCCACTCCCACACACACACACACATTTCTTCTCTTAAGCTTCCTGCCCTTCCCCATCACTCCTGCTGCCCATCATCAGCTCATCTTAATCCTCTTGTCAATCCCCATTCATTAATCCTCATGTCCATCCGCATCCCTTAAGCTTCCTGCCCTCCCCCACAACACCACCACCACACACACACACATATTTCTTCTCTTAAACCTTCCTGTCCACCCGCATACCTTAAACTTTCTGCTTCCATCCCCTCGCCACACCCTCACCCCAACCACACTCATTTCTTATCTTAAACTTCCTGCCCATTCAAATCCATCACTCCTGCTGCCCATCATCATCTCATCTTAATCATTTTGCCAATCCCCTTTAATCCTCCTGTCCAACCCGCTCTCTTAAACCGCCTGCCAACCCATACAGCTAAACACCCTGCCTCCTCCCCCCCCCCCCCTCCCCTCCACCCACCCACTAGCACATGCATACTTTTATGCTGTGATTATAATAATCAAAACATTTTACCAAGTCTCCCGGACATAAATTGTCTCGCGAGATTTAGAGAATTATAACACACACAGCTAAACATGTATCGATTTTCAAAATGTATCAATTTTCAGAGCACAACATTTTGCCAAGACTCCCGGACATAAATTGTCTCGCGAGATTTAGAGAATTATAACACACACAGCTAAACATGTATCGATTTTCAGAATGTATACATTTTGTAAATGTATACATTTTCAAAGAGCTAAGGGAGGTTACACGTGTGGGTTTTAATCAATAAAATCGTAGTGGGGTGTGGGGGGGGGGGGGGGGGGGGGGGTGGGGGGGGGGTATTATTTTGGACAGATTATAATAAAAATGTATCCATGTGTTGGTTTTTAAAAAAAAATGACATTTTTAATGCGATAAACAATTTTAACATTTTAATCTTAATTTTTTTTTAAAAATGTGGTAATGTGGTCATTATGATAAAAAACGTTAACATTTTCAGATCGTATACATTTGTTCAGGATGTATACATTTTCCCAGATTTTCAGAGAGCTAAAAATGTATGGATTTTGAGAATAATGATAACACGTACGAAATCGTAGAAATGTGATGATTATAATTATTCAGTTAAACATATATATTGAAATAACGAAAACTTTCCGAGTTATAGCATGGTAAAGAAAACATCGAACCGGAATGTCAAATATGTTTTACAAGTGCGAACGGTGCAGTCAGAGTGAGCATTTCAGATGCGAACGGGAAGGTCAGATTGCTTTAAGTAATTCTTTTGCGTTTTTGACGATTGCTAGGGTAACCACTGTACATTTTGGATTGAAAGACATGTAATTACCTATAGATGTTTTCAGTGCACGCGTTTAGTAAACATTGCGTTACCTTTTGACATATTGGTCATATATGTATTGTGGTAAATAGTAAAGGCAATGCCCCCGTAGGGTGGGCATATAGCAATCGAACAGTCCGTCCGTCCGTCCCGTTCTTCTGTCCGTCACACATTTTATGTCTGGTCAATAACTTTGACATTTATGGAGGGATTTTCACGTGTAAAAAATCCAGGTCCGTAGCTCCAAGGTCAAGGTCACCCTTAGACGTCAAATCATGCTATATGACCCTATATTTGATGTTAAGACAGGCCAAATAAAAAAAATACCTATGTTTCCGGTGGCCCTACCGACCCTAAATTTAATAATTAAACATTTTATGAAAAAAATTAAAAAAAATAATTGTTCCGAACAATGATTTATTACATGGCTTATAACTTGGAAGTGAAACATAATATACATTATATATTTTATGTAATCAACTGGGCACTGGTACTATACGCACATTATTTACAAATTACACAGCGAAAGTGGAAAATATTTAGATAAGCCATATGATTTGCCTGGAATGTCATGATACATTCAGAGTTTAATGGTTTTCTTTCAGGTAAACAATGCAATGCTAATTAACTAATTAGTAAAATGCATGTTAAACAAAGGTATTCTAGTTTAAAGTGTCCTATTATTTGTAACTGGAATGCGTAATTTAACTGGGGGCGATCTTATATCTTGGGAAACTGACAACATCACCGAGAAACTTTCAGTTGTATCATCAACTTGTATGGGGTTTATGAGATAAATCTCACCATATCTTGCTCAAAAAAAAAAAAAAAGTAAGAAAGGAAAAATAAAAAAAATAAAAAAGAAAATGCCTACCGACCTACCCTATTCTTTTTTTAGAGCATGCAATAGGAAATACATCTATTTTATTTGCCTCATGTTGGTCTTGTCCGATCGATAACTGTCATCCATTGAAGGATTTTCATGTAACCTGGCACAAGTATTCACCACAACAAGATGTCGTATAAGGCTCTATAGTCGATTTTAAGTCAAGTAAGTAATGTCCGATCTATAACTTTGACATCCATTGAATGATTTTCATGTATGCATGGCACACGGTTTCACGACAACACGGCGACGTGTCGCACGCAAAATCCAGGTCCGTACCTTCAATGTCAAGGTCACACCACCCCATGCTCCCCAACAACTGTTTTTTGTATTTTCATCAAAATAATATATATTATACTTATAAAAAATAAAAGTGTCCCCTGCCCCACCACTCACATAAGGGTCACCAACCCCTACCTCCGCCTGCACTGACATTCATACTATATACTGAAAATGGACCGCAAAACTTACCAAGATCCATCCATCCTTTCGGGGTGGTAGGTGGTGGTGGGGGGGGGGGGGGGGTAAAAATCCTATAGTGAAAACCGGGATATTACTAAAAACACACAGTCATGCACTTTCAACGATGCATCGGGGTCGACTTTTTATGATAATTTAGCTTAACAGATCGATCAATTAATGTGTGTTATACCAAGCTGCAATGATAAAACGGCACTTTTATCGACTGTAGTGACACAATAAAACATTTATGTTTTGAATTAACTTGTATTTACTATATCATCCATATTGTCATTTCGCATTTTAATTAAATTCCCGATATATTCTTGCGCGAAGTGAAAGCATTCATATTCCCCTCATCAAATAAGCCCAGTTGACAACATCGAGGGATTTTTGGAGTGGAATGAACTCTTCCCGGAGCATAATTAGGGTCTAAACTTTAACGATAAATAATTAGATGTTGTTTAGAGAATTGCGAGTGCCAAAAGAAAAAGTTGACATGAATAATAACAAATATTGGAAATTTAATATTTTTTAACTTCTTCTGAAAAGGTTGACTGTTGCAACTTTATTAAGCTTAATATAGCACATAATTTGGTTCAAATAGGTAAATAAATATATTGATAGTCGCTTTAGATGCCTGAAATGTTAATTCAATGCATACTTTCGTAGATATATTTACTTAAAACAAAGAGAGAAGCTCCTCTCCCTCGCAGGAGGGGAGATCCCCATGATTTTACTATAGGAACTGCTCTGGCCATACACAGCCAGATGAAATATCAAAATCGTAAAAAGGGCTGGTTGGGTCAGAGAAGACTCGGATTACAATTGAGGTTGCCTTGCCTTTACTATTTACCACAATACATATATGTCCAATATGTCAAAAGGTAACACAATGTTTACTAAATGCGTGCACTGGAGACATACATGTATATAGGTAATTACAAGTAAGTTTCAATCCAAAATGTACAGTCGTTACCCTAGCAATCGTCAAAAACGCGAAAGAGTTGTTTAAAGGAATCTGACCTTCCCGTTCGCATCTGAAATTTTCACTCTGATTTCACCGTTCGCACTTGTAAAACACATCTGAAATTCCGGTTTGCTATTTTTTTTACCCAGTCGACTTTAAAATGCTATAACTCGGAAAGTTTTCTTTATTTCAAGGAGATACTTTGTACAGTTATACAGCAAGGATTGACGATCTTGACAAGTGTTTTAACTTGAATTACAATTGCGAATATCAGTTCGTTATTTTTGTTTATTCTGAAAATTCATTGTTTTTACAAATTTTTGGACATTTATACAGGGTGCTTTACGCACTAACGTCGTTTTATTACCGGATTTTTAAAGTGTAAGCTTTCTCTGTCATTCCTTTTCAAACTTGCATAATCATTTTCCAAAAATTTTAGCAAAATATGCAACAGAAAGCAAAAATACTAAACCCACCATTCACTTCCAACAATTTCGCCAATCTGACTTCTCTGCAACCATCTGACTTCGCTGCAGTCGGTTGATCAGTGTAAAAACCCCTTCTACGTGTTACTTAGTGATTTTAATTGTCTATAAATGGTTTATATTAATACACAGACGTAGGAAAAGGGGAAAGGGGAGTGGACAGGTCCTTCAAAATCTGACATATATTGCCAAATTAATTTTGATCCACAGAAGTGTACTTGTGTCGTCCAGAAATTGTACATCACAGGGCATGACATTAATCATAAACTATAAGAGAGAAAGAGAGAGAGAGAGAGAGAGAAAGAGACATACAGACAGACAGACAGACAGACGGACAATTTTTCAGCACCTGTAAATTTACTATAATCTACTGCAATATGGTTGTTAAAAAAAGTCGCTCTTTTGATGTTTGTTTTACGGGTTTGCATGTAAAATTTTGTCATACTGCAAAGAAAATTCTCGGAATTTGATTGGTCAATGGGCCGTGGACATGAGCCCATGTCTACGTCTCGCGACGTGAACATAGGACAATTCCCCCGTAGGTACCCCATACCTGCAATAAACAAAATGGCGACGATAACGTTGTCGATTCGTTTTGGAAACCGCCGATTGTTTCCTTTCTATTGCTTTTCTGAGCTTTCCATTGTGTGTAAAGGTCTGAAATAATCGTAAGTATATTCTTTTTTTAATTTTACAGATAATAAAACATTAACATAATGATAAAATACGTTTATTTTATGAAAAAAAAACCCGCAAAATATAAGACGTTAGAACGATGACGTCACGAAAATAAACAACGTCTGGTTAGAGGCACATTACGGGGAAATTGACGCAATAAAAATGAAAACGTGTTTTTGGCTGGTTGTTTTTCTTAAATAAATGGTAACAACTTTGAAGTATGACAAATTCGTTATTAGGATTCTTGACAAAGAACACGGGCTCACATTCCCTTCCTGGACGGCTCGGGTGAATATATATATAATTCCCAGGCAGGGAATGTGAGACCATGTCCCCTGTCAAGAATCCTAATAACTAATAATGTACGGATCTACGGTGCCATTGCGTTTGCGTGCTGTGATTTGTATAGGACCTTTTTTTTCTTCTCATAATGCTTTCATGATAATGACAATTAAGATGTTTTCAGAATTAAGGTTCTTTATCTAGAATATGTAGAACATGTTGTTAAGCATGATATATCAAGCCTTTGATTCACCGTGTACGGAAAACAGTTTCGTTTTGACACACAACAAATTAGTGATGATACAGTATAATTACATTTGTCTCCCATATTAGACACCTGACTGGAACAAAATAGAGTTGCGACGTCATTAGCCTCTTTTCTAAACTACCTCGAGTACTGGAGTCATTTTGTTAACTGATCTAATTTTGAATAAAACGGTACTTTTTGAACATTTGAAAATAAAAAAGATGTGAACTTTATTGGTAACTTTGGTGTTTTAATGCAACGGCTTATCGCGGGAGGAAACAAGACGGTAAGGCACGTATTTGTGTTCATTTTGTATTGGCGAACGCTTGGACCATCGATAACTGGTAACGCCAGGGTAGTTATTGTTTACTTACTTTTGAAATTAACTGAAACGTCATCTCATCTTTGTGTGTTTGTGGGTGTGTGGTATTGAGTCGCAAAAGAAAGAAACACAAACTTTGTTATTCACCAATAAAATATCAGCGCGTATCTTATTGACCCTGAGTCAAAATATAGTTTCAAATTAAGACAAATCAAAACGAGACTGTTACGTTGCTATGACAATAACTCATTGGTATTACGATCATTAAGAAAGCTGACTTACAAGTAATAGATAGAGTCTGGTCTCAGCGAGTTGGATTATTTAAACACCGAGATGGGCGTAGCATGTTGTACGTAGTAACACTGTGACGTCAAAGTGACGTCCGTACTCTAAATTCCTCCATCTGGTAGCTGTATTACGGTATAGCCGCGCCCCATTAAACGATTTAATGCATTGCATTCATCAAAGGAAATGTCACCGTCCATGCTACAACACTGATTGCAAGACTACAGGGCCGATATCAGCCACCTCAACTTGAAACTGAACTTAATATCAGTTGCATGTGATACAATAGCTAATTTACACACGCTTTCAGTACATGTAGCAATATCATACTTATATTATACGTGAATGCATTTTGTAACAAGAAGCTTTCCAGATATGTGATCATGGTTTTGGACATACCGTTTTAAAACTTGCCATGACTGTTTATGAACCGGTGCTGCAGACGATATAATTCAATATAATGTAAGTTCTTACTGAGATGTCTGCATATCAAAAAAAATAAGTATAAAATGCAGCTTTCACAGAACACAGTAAACCCAAATAAACGCAAAACGACAAACATGAGGCAAAAAAGGCGGTCAGTGGCAAAAAAGTCCGATGGAGTTTAAACCAGGTTCTAGGGTGCACCAAACCTAACACTTACCCAAATGTCATCCGAATAAAATGGGACAGTGCAAATAAAAAATTCCCCACCATGAACTATTCTTTAACCAACAAGGTAGCATTAATAGGCAATATAAGTAAAACTGTATATATAAATACAAAAATCAATAGCCTAGAACACTTCAAATAGTTTTCAATTGATGATGCAGATGACATAATTCAATATAATATACTGAAAGGTAAAAGAAAAGCATATTCAAAAAATTGCCTATACTACACTATTATATACACTTATTTCCACGAATTATTCCAAATAAATCTCAACGTGTTTTGTACAAAAAGGGGCTACAAATAATTACAGAAAGGGTAACTCTGTCATGTAGTAGACCTTTTGTTATTACACGAAATTCATAAATGTTGAAGTTTCGCTTGAAAGTCAAGCCATTTCAGTATTGTGTTTAATGTTAAGATATTGCAACGTTTAAAGCCTATAAGTTTGTTCACCTGCTTGAGGCAAATGCGCGTTCTGTCGATAATGAAACTTTAAAGGGGTAACCATAGGTGTGTTTGGTGCTGTTTACACCTTCTTTTCGAAAGGACAGGCCTGAAGTCGCGCTATACAATGCGATTAGCAGTAGCATATTAAGCATACAATATATAGCGGAAATACCCATTATGCGTTTCTTTTTCCTTTCAGTATATATGTTCTTACTTAGATGTCTGGATATCAACACTGCACATAACTAACTTTCAATATAATGATATCGACATAATCCAATATAAAGTATGTTCCTATTTAGATGTTTGGAACAATGGAACTGCATGTAGTATATATTCTAACTGAGGAGATATTTCATAGGTTGTATGTTCGCGATACTTTTTTCAGCTATTAAGACGATTTTTAAGCCCTTATGTGATAAATTTCTTTGCTAACTCGCCGTAAAGTCGCGATAATGCTCTGGAATGACAGAAAAGTTAGACTGCTTCACAGCATTGAGTGAAACTGGACATGCGCAGTGAAACAGTCTTTCACCTCCCTTAAAATCCGAGTATTCCGAAGATTAAAAACTAACGCGACATATTAACCGAGTCACTTCAGAGCATTATCATGACTTCATGGATAAAGTTTGTCTTGATACTTATCTAGACTCTGTTCTTGTAAGTCGACTTGTAAGGGCTTAATAGCTAAAAAAAAAAAAGTATCGCGACTAAATTATCTCGACGGCAGTTATATGCCACCATAAAAATATAGTTTTCCAAATAAATGAAAGCATTTCCTCATAATACACACATCTGCTAAATATCTAAACTTGGGCGTGAGTGTGTGCGTAATCGATTGCGTTACACGTATAAGTGCGTATCTGCAGGAGCTGAAGCTAACTCGAGGCGAGTTATCTGCAGTTGCGCGCTTACGCGTGTAACGCAATCGACTACACACACACTCACGCCCAAGTTTAGACATTTAGCAGGTTTGTGTATTATGTAATGCTTTCGTTTATTTGGAAAACTACACGCTTATTATCGGAATTATTTGTTCATATTGAAGATCACGAGAAGGCACATACAGTGGAACATTAAACAATTTAAAAGTATTTAATGTACACGGATAGCAACATAAACATACTCGGATACTTATTGGGAGATGGGGGTAAGGAGCCTAGACTTAAACAGGTCAATACATGAGTGACTGTAGTTCATTCCAATATCGTATGTTTTTTGTGAAATTGGAGTGTTGGTGGTAGTTCGAGTTTTAGGGTGTGGGATGACAAAGTTTTTGTTTCGAGATGTTTACAGATGGTGATCATAAACACCTCAATAGGTTATTTAAAATTTTGCTGACGATTTTGAGAAAGGTCAACTTTCGTGTGTATTCTTAGGTAAGCCATCTGAGTTATTTTATAACTGAAGTACGTTGGTAATTATAGTCGTTACAAACAAATCTAGGAGTTCGCCTTTGTATCATTTAGATCATTTTTCCATAGCTGCCATATGGTTAGCAGCTTCTAACTTGGGTTTGACATACGTTTTATAACCTGGTTGTTTCTATGACCTTTGTATTTCTAATTTTAATAGTTCTTTTTACACACAGTTTAGTGTGTTGTTTGCTTTGTTCGTAATATTCGTAATATTACTTAAGGGTGGGTCCAATTTAGATTTAAGTATTTAGCATTAACAGTAGATTTTAATGTGTTTCTGTGTAACTTGTAGGGGTATATTATTTCATTACTGCTGCGTGATATACATTTTATTTCACATTTATCCGTATTAAATTCCATGAGCTATTTACCTTCCCCTTTTCTAATTTTACAAGGTCAGAATGAAGAGTTTCAGTGTAATAGAAAGATAGACAATTGTGTCATCAGCAAAGTGTTGAACAGAGCTATGTCTGTCTAGGGGAATGTCATTTATGTAACAGAGAAAAATCCTGGGCCTAAGCCAAAGCACTGTGGCACTTCTAAGATGACATTTCATCCATAAGATAACTTTCCTTTTACTAGGACTAACTGTGATCTTTGTGACAGAAAATATTTTATCCAGAGAATGGTGTATGGCTCTATACCGAGAATGTGAAGTGATGATATAAGTATATTATTAGTTATTTGAATTCCTGACAGTGGACATGGGCTCACATTCCTTGCCTGGAAATGATATTCACCCGCGCAGTTAGTCGAGGGTGAATATACTTTCTAGGCCAAGATTGTGAGACTATTTTTTAAGACCTTTACCCACAATGCAAAGCGCAGAAAAGCGGTAAGAAAGAAACAGTCGACGGTTTCCATAACGAATCGACAGCGTAATCTCCGCCATCTTTGTTTTTATTGAAGTTATGAGACATCCATGGGGAAATCGTCAAATGTTCACGTTTGTACTCACGCGAGAAGTAAACAGTGGCTCACGTCTACGGAGCATTGACCAATGGAACCTCGAGAACATTATTTGCAGTATGACAATGTGTATTACTTTATCAAATGTGTTGGAGAAGTCATGGACAATAAGGTCAGTATATATGCAAGAATATATTTCTTGTTATCTAGTTTAGTAAATATTCCTTGAATGAAACGTATCAATTGCTTATCGCCACTACGCTTTGAGCGAGACTCAAGTTGAAAGTTGCAAAAATGGTTATTTTTGTCTAGCTGGTACATCATGATGTGTTCAGTTATTTAACTGGGGATACACATTGGTGGTATGGGATGTGGGTACATTTCTGTATATACCGGAGATATATGCTGCTTTTCAATATTTTCCTGTAATTTCTTGATGTGTTAACATGTTGTTAACATTGGATCATGTTCTGTCACAAGTTCATTAAGCATTTTGGTGTGATGTGGGCTGGGACTACTGCTTTGTTTGTTTAACACAGGTATTTATGGAGCAATACTGTTAAAAAGATTTAGTTGTATTCGTTCAGCTAGATGGCTGACTGTATTGACAATTTAAAACATTTGCTTTGTCGTGCGAATAGGAATTGAAGCTATTTTATTGACCTGGGACTGTTCCAGCACTTTCTGTTTTGTTATTTGTAAAGAAATGATTTTATTTGCGTCTTCATTATGTATGACAATATTTTCTATACCACAAACGCAGACGGATTGACAATAGGGTTCGGCATTGGAAAGATCAGTGGCAAAAGCCATCTAGGGGTTTAAACTAGGTTCTAGACTGATGTCCAAAAATAAGTTGTTTTTATTTCCCACAACAAATTGCAGTCTAAATGATTGTTATGCCCCGACACGAAAATGGAGCGGGTATTTAATGTTACCATTGTTCATCCGTCCGGCCGATCGTGCATATAAAACAGCTTTACATTCAAGAGTATAGATGTCAAACTGCAGCACATGTCTACATCTACTTAACAGCAGTATGCTCCGAACACACGTAGGTTAATATGATTGAACTTTTTCTACGTTGTGCACTTTGTTACTTTACATTCAAATACAGTTTTTGATTCAAGTCCATTATTCAGTTACCAAAAGCCATACAGCTTTCTAACTTCATACACGCTAACAGCTTTATGGCAGCAGCATGTTCCAGCCGAAAGTAGATTAGTATGGAATGCATTGACCTAGTTTTACTACTTGGTTAATTTTACATTGAAGTTTAACATTAAAATTTTACATCCAAGTTTGTTTAAGCCCATTATTCAGATATTAAAATCCATGCAGCTTTCAACCTTCATACACGTTTACATCTTTATGACACAAGTATGTTCCTACCAAAGGTAGATCAATATGAATGTCATTATCTACGTTTCCCACTTTGTTAATTTAAATTCAAGTTTTACGTTCAAAGTCTACATTCAAGTGTGTTCAGACACTAACATCCATGCAGCTTTTAAACTTCATACACGCCTACATCTATATGACAACGTTATGTTCCTACCAAAAATGTGTCACTATTCGTGAATGATATTGACCTACACTTTCGCACATGGTTGATTTACATTAAAATATTATATTTAACCTTTCTATTAAGGCCTTTACATAGATGCAGATATAGATGTCGAACAGGAAATGTAGCATTCAAAGACCAAACTCAATCACAAACACGCACAGAAACAAACAACACCTACAAAGATGAATAACAGGCAAGATATGACATCACAAACATAAAATGGTTGACAATAGGGCAACAGCATTTGAACGATCGGTGGCAAAAAAGGCCGCTGTGGTTTTAAACCAGGTTCTAGGGTGCACCAAGCCTCACACTTACCCTATTGTCATCCCAATAAAACGGGACAGTGTAAATAAAGACATCCCCGCCAGGTTATATTCTATAATAAACAAGGCAGCATCAACAGGCAATATAAGTATAATATATAAATTATTATGTATATATAATATAAAAAAGCCTAGAAAGCCACAAAACAGGTATTCAGTGACTTGGCAGAAGCCAGAGCAACAAAAGAACAAACCGTTAAGGATACGACAAGACCAGATTTAAAACAAACATCAAACGTTACCGTTCTATGAGGATTTAGGTAGACGTTATCATCGGGTCCACAATCTTCCCGAAACTGAAAGTCATACAGCTTTTCATTTTCATTACCCTTATATCTACATGCCAGAGGTATGTTAGTTACTGCAAAACGAAGGTCCATAAGAATGGCATTAACCTACTTCTCACACTATGTTAATTTAGAGTTAATTAAGTTGATTTCTCACACAATAACAGCGATACTAACAGATAATCAGTGCAAATGGCCTTGGCCGACTTACGCACGTTATTTAATTTTTTGATTTGACTTACATCGATTAAGCGGGGCATCCGTGTCCAACGGACATATCTTCTAGTTTTAGGTCACCCGTCTATGGAGGCTGATTTCTGCCATGAATTCTTTCCGTTATTTCGCCGTGAAAAGACGACAGAACGAAAAGACGCCAAAATGCAGCGCGAAAAGACAACAGAACGAAAAGGCGACAAAAGACAGAACGACAGAAGGAAAAGACGACATTTCTTGGGCGAAAAGATGACAGAACGACCGATAAAAAGACGACACTTCAGCCGCGAAAAGACGCCATTTTATATTGTCATCTTTTCGTTATTTCGTGTGGCCTTCTGTCGTCTTTTCGCGATGCGTTTGTTGTCTATTCGTTCTGTCATTCTGTCTTCTTTTCGTTCTGTCGTCTTTTCGTTCCGTCGTCATCTTGTCGTTCTGTCGTCTTTTCGCGATGCATTTGGCCACACGAAATAACAAAAAGACGACAATATCAAATGTCGTCTTTTCGCGGCTGAAGGGTCGTCTTTTCGTCTTTTCGCGTGGCGTTCTGTCATCTTTTCGCCCTTGAAATGTCGTCTTTTCATTCTGTCGTTCTATCGTCTTTTCGTTCTGTCGTCTTTTCGCGGCGAAATAACGAAAAGACGACAAATGGCAGAAATCAGCCACCATACCCGTGAGAGTTGAGCATGTAAATGCAGACAAACATAGGCTGAAATATAAGATGTAACTCATGTTAATCAGTGTTCTTACATTCGAATTGTAGAGTATTAAGATCAAGAGAAATAACTCTTTCTGCAAATTTCAAAATAATACAGTATCGGTTATGGTTATTGATAAAAGTTACCATGAGATCTATCACATACCAAATTATCTGAACCAATCAGATTGCATATCGTGTCATTTGTTATATACTATTTAATACCGCAACAAACCAACTGCGCCTTTAACTTTTGGCGCTTTCGGTTAGAGCGTGGTCTACTATGTGTCTACTGAACAGAAGTTCGAGGGTTCGAGCCTTATATAAGGCAACCTTTTTTAAACCATACAATCTTAAGATATTTCAAAAAATATTATACGAAACTACTACGGAATAAATCTGATTCCGACAATTTGGCATTTGAGTACTCTGCCATAACTGTTTAATGGGATATTTAATACTCACTTAAGTGTTCTTATAAACATCAAATCTGGCCTATGGAAATACCAGCAAAAAAGTCGGACGTTTCCTTTTTTGTTCAGTATACGTTCGACTCTGAATCCTGAGTTCAAGGGTTCGATTCTCAATGACGCACCTGGGTTACTTCCCTGTGTGTTTAGGCAAGACACTTCCCCATGGTTCCAGTGTTACTTCGGCGTGTCTTTGGGCAAGACACTTCCCCTAGCCTCGTCCGTCGGATGGGGACGTAAATCGGGCGGTCCCGTATCCTCCGAGCACGTTTAAGAAACATAGTAATATATTCGATAGTAAGAGTATGGAACGTTTCCGGATTTCTATGTATCCTTCACCTCTCTCTCCAGGGCGGCTCAAAATAACCTAAACAATGTGTTTTATGAGCCGTTAAACAACAACTTGCCGTGCCTCGTTATAACATGCGTTTCATATTGTTACGAGTAAATGTAAAAAGAAAGAAAGCAAAATCAGCAACACAAACATATAATTAACACATTTATTTACATAAAATATTCACTTACAGAATACACAAATCCAGTTTTTCATTAATATTCAATTTATGAATTAAGTCCAAATAAAATTATCCAATATTCCTTTAATTTTCATTAGCAAGTGTCTCTTTAATCCAAAACAGTAAGTGTCTGTTTAATCCAACACAATAAGTGTCTATTAAATCCAAAAACAGTAAGTGTCTCTTTAAGTCTAAATTAATTTCCAATATTTCCGGTTTAGTCCAAATATCTAATTTCACTGTTATTATGGATGAGCAAAAAAAGTATTATATCCTCTCACAATTATATTTTCTAAAAGCATCCAAATCTAAATTAACTTTATTGAAGAATACTGAAATTGATCTAAACTCAACTGCTGGGCTGCTCTCAGAGTATGTTTATATACCGCCCAAAGAGTGTTCCAAAAGCTTCCCCGCTAATATAGTCCAATGAAAACAGTCCAAAGTTCATCACAAATTAATTTGCGTAAAATAGTCCAATGAGAACAGTCCAAATTTCATCATATATGAATTGCATAAATAAGTTGCATACATTGTAAACATGTTTACATCTATACTATGTTTAACTTTCTTCAGGGCCAAATCATGCAATGCAACATGTACACACCGAGACACATGCAACAATACATGTAAACATTTAGATATAGGTAACAATATATACATGCACGAGAGGCAGTCACACAGAGTTCGTAGACACCCGGCTATTGTTCAAATATTTGTTTGAATCCAAGATATATCATTAGCAAACGGAGAGAAAAATATCTGTATAAACACATGAACAAACATGAAATTCATAATACCAATGTCTTTATGCATTTACCAGATGGTTGACAGCATTTGATGTAAAGTTATGACATAGAAGAGAACATGCTAATTAAGGCCTTTGTTTTCTACCACTATTTGTAATTTGGTAGGCTCCCCTTGGCTCATGAACCCTGATGCTCGGAAATCCTCAACTGCAATGTTCGTTTGATCAGTGTTATGCCAGCTGATTACACCCTCGCTGAACCACAGCCTTTTTCTTCTGTCCATGTCATTACAAAACGACCGATTTATCTCTGTCCTTGTGTCTATCCATTTAAGACCAAATCTGTTCCATCCCACAAATGGGTTGCAGAAATAGATGCACAGACGACGTTTGGGTTGATGCTCAACATCGTACGTTAGTACTCCCTTACATCCATACCAACTAAATGGTGTTTTATAAAATCCCATACAGGCCATCGTTTGCGGACGTATTTGCGTCGGTAGAATACTGTACACCCTGCCACCTGTCGTACACACTTGAGGATTGATCAGTTTTGTGTCTGATTTGTTCTTAATCAATATACAGACGTTCCGTATCTGTAAGGAGAATTAACAAAATGAGTGCACAATGAGAATGTAACAAAATGAGTGCACATGGAGAATGTAACAAAATAAGTGCACATGGAGAATGTAACAAAATGAGTGCACATGGAGAATGTAACAAAATGAGTGCACAATGAGAATGTAACAAAATGAGTGCACATGTACCCAAAGAGTTTTAACTGTTTTTATCGGGGCCTCATTTTCCCTGATTTTGAAGAGGAATTTTTTTAGATTTTTGTCAAGCGCGTCACTTAAGCGATGTGTATACTGGAAATTGTTTCTTTTTTTTTGTCAACGCTTTAGCATCACAGAGTGTTAGTTTAGTCACATACAATTATATTTTATATCACACTGTTAGTCTTGGCGAGACCTTTTAATCTTATATATAAATTATATCATTTAAATTAGGCTGTAAACTATTATTTATAGAATTTCCTATGTCTTTCGCTGCTTTTTTACCAAGGAATTTTAAGAAAAAACAACATTAATGCCTTTTATCTTTTATATGGCTCGATAAAAAACTGCAAAATTTTAGTATTTTTTAATGAATTTAATTTCCTATTGGAATTTGAAATAAAATTTGCTGATCATCGGAATATTTGTTTCAGTATACTTCCTTTATTGACCCCAAACCCATTCGAAAAAAATACGTCTCTTTTGACGTCGTGTCATTACCATAACGACGTCGACGGTATTTATATTAAAGGTATGTTGTACATGTTGGTGATATATCAATAATTATTTTTAAATAATCAGCTGTCCATAGTAATAGTGATAGTAACCTGCTAGACGGAATGTACATGCTATTATTCAACATAAATTGTTGGTGGGTTGGTAGGGTGTTCCTACATTCAGCTTCGCATGAAGTGAAGCCCTGCACATTATAGTACACATATCGTAATAAGCTTCTCGAAACGAAGCCCCACGTATCTTCAAACAATTTCAAGTTTTACAACGTTATTATAAATAGTTTGGTAACATAGCGAAATGGAGTTGCAAAACCCAAAATAATGTCGAGATCACCGTACCAAGCTAAGTGTCCCTCGTGAAGACGTATTTTCGCATATTTATATGTTAAAGAAACTAACCGCCAAATAATGGCAAAATTACACTACACAACCGTTTATCAAAACTCTATCCAGGTATTCAGGTCATATAATAATGTATATGTACCAATTAAAAGTATAGGTTTATTCACGGGTTCTTACAATAATTGTGTTATTGAATATGCGTAAATGAAGTATGACTTGGTAACTATTAATTCGGCGCTCCAATTTCGGGGTTTGGTATGGCTGGTCAAAACCATTTATATTGTGTCTATAGAGTTGGGATTCAAAAATATGTAGGTTGTATACATATATATGTCGGTGAAGTCCGCAAATGAGATTGGGTTTGATTGCTTAAAACATGTTACTAATGTATTCATTATTAAACAACTAATAAGCAGCTGAACATTTACAAAAAACTGATATTAACATATGGACACATGCATGATAAAAACAATTTAAGAATTAAATACGTTTGATGCTCTATCCATTAACTTTCAGATATCATCTTGACGTAAGTTGTGGTGTTTTGTTTCAGATAATACAGACATTATCAGATCAAAAATGTATGCTCGTAAGATAGAATGATGACTGCAATAACCTGAAACATTCAGGATATATTTGGGGATAATAACTGCAATCATCGGATTGCAAGTATGATGTGATTAAATCTTAACTTAATAACATAGAGTTGCATGACAGATATCATCTGACACAATGGTAGGACGCCTTATGAAATGTTAAACCATCTGAAATATTTGGGAATCTTCCCTACATCTATTTTCCCACCTGCATGTTACTGTATTACGCTACATGTTCAACAATAAACACACAATTAAGATATAAATTCCCTTCAATATAGCAATGAGACAGAAGAACACAATACAATAGCAAATAATTTGAGGATTTGGGAAAGTGTGTGTGTTAGTAAATGAGCCGACAGATGAGTCTTGACCGAGGTATTTTGCATATGCTAGTTTGGTATTTAAATATGTGAATGTACTTACTTAAACATATTGTTTAAAAACATTTCCAAGTACAAGAAAGTATGGAAAGCTGTTTGGTTTTTAGCGGGGGTCCCAAACGGCTTTCAATAGAGAAAGACAATTTAACAACACTGCTTAAAATCAAAATAATCTTTGACAAAACATGTGTTTTACACTTTACCATGAGTTATTACCGAAATCACTTTTGAGATTTCACAACGTGTACGTTTGGAACAAGTTTTGTTCCCCTGCGAGCATACTGGTAATTGTTTAGTAAACGAATATGACCAATGACAGATAGACTGGATACGAAAACCATCCTGTATTACTGCGATACGACAACTTTTGGATTTTTTCTTCAGATGGCGGGAGGTATACAGTACTGGTTCTACTTAGTAAACAATACGGTGATCTGCCTCTACCACAAAACCATCGACCGTCATATATGGCCTAACATGTGCTAAAATTGACGTAAAACACCATTCAACACAAACAAAACCAATTAAAAACAAGATATCTGGATAGACGGACGGACGGACAGACAGAGACACGGACCTCTCACTGCCCTATTTCATTGTGCGATGTTTCATTGCAGTCCGTTAGTAGTTTTTGAGTTATTCTCAGCACAAGAATTATAACTTTACAAAGGGCAATAACTATAGTGAATGACGATAGAGTTGTGGTACTTATACTCGGCACTTCCCTTTATTACCCTCTATCATTGTATGAAGTATAATTGCAGCCACTTAAGCAGTTTTTGAGTTATGTCCGGACAAGATCGACAAAACGGTAACTATATCATAAACATGGGAAACTGAGTTGGCTCAGGTTCTTGACACGACCAGGACACTGTATTGCAAAGTTGAAAAGCTTAACCGTGTAGATAAAATTCCTATCTAAAACTGTTCATAAACACTGTCTGCATTTCCCCCCAAAAACTACACCATTAAAACAACCATACCATTTAACAATTATATCATTAACCAACCATACCATTAACTAACACTGTACGCAAACATATCATTAAACAAGCATACCATTAAACAGCCACATCATTAAAGAATCAAACCGTTAAACACTTTTACCATTAAACAATCATATCGTTAAATAACCAAACCATTAAACGACCATACCATTAAACAATCATAACATTAAACAATCATACCATTAAACAATCACATCAACAAAAAGATATACCATTAAACCGTCATATAACAATCATACTATTAAATAATCATACCATTAAACAATCATACCCTTAAACAAGCATACCATTAAGCAATCATACAATTAAACAATCATACAATTCAACAATCATACCATTAAACCACCATTTCATTAAACAACCTTACCATTAAATAATCATACCCTTAAACACTCATACAATTAAACACCAATTAAAACAATTATACCATTAAAAAACCATACCAATAAACAATCATACTATTAAACAATCATACCATTAAACAATCACACCATTAAACAATCATAATATTAAACAATCATACCATTAAACAATCATACTATTAAATAATCATACCATTTAACACTCATACAATTGAACACCAATTAAAACAATTATACCATTAAATAAACATACCAATAAACAATCATACTATTAAACAATCATACCATTAAACAACCATACCATTAAACAATCATACTATTAAACATACCATTAACCAATCATACCATTAAACATTCATAGCATTAAACAATCATACTATTAAACAATCATACTATTAAACAAGCATACCATTAAACAATCATACTATTAAATAATCATACCATTAAACAATCATACCATTAAACAACCATAACATTAAACAATCATACCATTAAACAATCACATCAATAAAAGTCATACCATTTAACAGTCATATAACAATCATACCATTAAACAATCATACCATTAAAAAAATCAAACAAACAAATTCAACAAACAAACATGTTTTACTGTAAAAAAGGTTTGGAGCGGGCCGATATTTTGGGCAAACAAACCTAATTTTAATAATGGCCTAAAATGCAATTCAATTACTTCTCTGATAATGACAAGCAAATTAAATAGGACAACAAATAACTATTACCTAGAACAATGTGTCCATGCGATACCAATGCCCCGCTATAGTCAAACAAATACTGTAAATTAAAAATGGACATTACGGGTGGTCGAAAGGACGGAGGGACTGACAGACGGACGAACACGGGTAACACTAAATGCCCGCTCCACTTTCGTGGCTGTCCAGCAGCTGTGCTTCTATTTCTTGTTCACTGAACAAATAAAGTCCGTTCAGACAGCTTCCTAACTGCTTAAGCCGTTTTTTCTCCCTGGTGTTTAGGCGTGCGCAGATGCGATCTATGTTTTTTTTGAATATCCAAAATTAATCGACTTAACTAAGAAATTAAAAAATAACAAAGTTAATTAAATGTAAATTAAAAAGCACATAAACTTTATTTTAAATACATATTCACATTATTTATTTTTGGAATGCGGTTATGATATCGTAATGTTGTCAAAGAGATGCAATTTACGATCAGATGAAGGTGTCTTCTGAAACACTTTTAGGCGAAGAGGTCTTAATTAAGTCATCATAAACCATAAGGCCGATATACGTTTCCGTAGTAATGAGTTTAACACTAAAGATATACTTACTAGTAATTACATGTTCCATAGTTAATGCGATATTATGCTAGCGATTCGAGCGAATCAGACATGATGCATTAAAAACAAATACAATTAAGATTTTTCATATTAACTCCTGTAAAAAAGAAAAAATAATACGAATAAAGAAAAAAGAAGTTGAAAACAGTATTTACTACGTATTAAAATCATAAATGTATCAATGTTTGTTTCCAGTGTTTGCGTCATGGTCGTTATTATTATGTACGATGCGACGTCGACAGTTTGTTTGTTTGTTTGTTTGTATGGTGTTTTACGTCATTTTCAACACATGTAAGGTTATATATGACGGTCGATTTTTTGTGGTGGAGGCAGACCACCCACTTTTCCTGGGTAGAACCAGTACTGTACACCTCCCGCCATCCGTAAGAATCGGCACTTCCTCACTTACAAGTCGAGCTCCCAGTGGGATTCGAACCCGCAGCGGTGAGAGGTGAAGGTTTACAACGCAACGTCGTTAACCATTCGGCCACGAGGACGCTGCGACGTCGACAGAGACGTCTTTTTCGTAAGGGTGTTGTGTTCATTTAAATAAACATACTGAAACAAATATTCCGATGACCAGCAACTTTTATTTTATATTCCGATAGGAAATTAAATTCTCGACAACATATTAAAATTGTGCAGTTTTTTATCGAGCCATTTAATAGATAAACGCCTTTAATGTTGTTTTTCCTTAAACGAAAAAGGGTTAAAAGAAATAGGAAATTCTAGAAATAATAGTTTACAGCTTAATTTAAATGATATAATTTATATATCAGATGAAAGGTCTCATCATGACAAACAGTGTGATATAAAAAATAATTGCATGCCACTAAACTAACGCTTTGTGATGCTAAATACATTGACAATTGAGTACAAACACTACTTTTATGAAAAGCGTCAAACATAGCCATATTTGAGACGTTATTATTAAAATATTGTTTACATGACGAAAAAACTAAATTCAGATTCAAATCGCAAATATTTTCAAATTTACAAATACATATAGTTTATATGCGTACCCTTAAATTTTCCAATAGGTCAATTCCCCCTTAAATGTATAAACAGCTTACAGAAGATATAGTTCAAAGCCACGTGCAATACGGACAACTCGAGGTATATTCCATTTACAAGCATGGCGCGTTCAATCAGGTTCACGTGCGTTGGGTCTATATAGACAGTAAGTGGATACGCGGTGTCACACCTACATGAACCGTTCTCTGGGTTTGTTTGTGGCCGGTACGTGGCGGCAGAATGAGTGAGTTATCTTTCTTTTTATTTTTTTATTTCTTGGTTAAGTAATGACAATTTAAATTATTGTTCTGAAGTAAATATCTGCCAGATATGTTGACAACAATTTGAGGTATGACATTTCAATCAGAAAAAAATTCTCAAGATCAATTGCATATTTATTCAATATACCATCACTTGTAATTGTTACGATCATCTTACAGCAGTAGTTATTGTGTTGTTTAAATGATTTCTTATATATGCAATTTGACATCTTGATTACCGATGTATTACCTACGTCAGTCACAGTATATGCACGTGTACAATGTTCACTTTCTTGACAATATGTTCGTAATTTTTAAGTTTTAAAATGTAATTCTTAAATTTAATATTTATATTGTTAAAAACATTTATTACATTTCTATGGATGAAAGACTGGGATTTCTCAGTGGAAGAATATTCATAATCGCTAAATATTAATAACAATAATAACTAACTGCAACGTTGAGTTATGACGTCAATAACGTCGACTTCATCCGCCGATAACGCTAAATAAAGCGAATCATTCTGGTTAAAATCATACAAAATCTGATTATAAATGTAATAAATAGATTATTTAACTGTTGTGCTAGATAATATGAAATCCTTTACTCGATGGTAGGCGTGTGTTATTTTTTCACTCACTCGTTCGTGAAAAGAACCACACGTCTACCATCTCGTGAAGGATTTCCCTATTATCGATCCCAGAAGTTAAATAATCTCTATATACACTTGACGACTTTCAAACATTAGTTTTATATTGTATACACATCACCTAAAGGTTGAAGTATTCTTAGTCATTGTATCTCAAATACTACCTTTTTAGAAAAATCATGAAGTTTCTGGACATATTTTATTCTTTTTGTACCATTGTATTAATCATGTTTGTATAAACTGTAAATATATTCTATTTTGTCTGAGGACCATATGTTAGACTGGCTTGTAGCCCAAATATGTTATCCTCTTGAAATAAAGAAATTATTTTTATTATTATCAACTGAGAACTCATGTAATTCATTCAGCAGTAATAATAATGTATTCGCCAAAAACAAAACCGCGCATCTTAGTCTCTTGAATAGGTTAGAAATAACTATGAATTATAAAAGTGCTATGGGTATGCGCCTCGTAATAATGTAAATATTTGCTGCGTAAATGTTACACTATAAACAAGCTTAAATAAGGATACAACGATTTTAACAAATTTCCAACAAAACCAAACCACATACGTAAACAAATTTGACTTCAATAAATTAAGAAAAAGAACATATCTCTAAAATAGATAATATATAATATTACGCTGTTTTAGTCAATACATGTATAAACATACATCCGTTGAATATGACATAACTATAAAACAAACGAAGGCAATGGTATCAAATTGCAAGGAGAACATTGTTTTACTGTTCGATCGTCTCGCAAGCCAAAAACAAACATTGACTTGTATGGTGTGTTGTAGGTCAGCCATCTTCGTAGTAGATATTAAACTGCATATCATTTATAATTGGTAAATGTTTAACCATTAGTTAAGAATATAGTTTGACATTTGATCTTCGGCATTGTATCTTAATAAAATTACCGTGATTTCATTTTTAATGTCTCTACACAATCCCACCAGAAGTTGACCGCCTGCATTTTCACTCGGGCCTATATCGATCGTTGTTCCTGTTTATAAAATACATAGTTTTAGTAATATTCTAGTAATGTTAATGTTTTCCTGGCACAGATCCAGCAAGGCGCTGTCGTCGCACTGAACTTCAAAATAAGATAAAATATGAAAATTAATTTTGTTTGTTTCATTGGTGTTTTTAGTCATTCTCAACACATGCAAGGTTATATATGACGGTCGATTTTTGTTTTGTGTTGGAGGCAGACTACCAACTTTCCCTGGGTAAAACCAGTACTGTACACCTCCCGCCATCCGTAAGAATCGACACTTCCTCACTTACAAGTCGAGCTCCCAGTGGGATTCGAACCCGCAGCGGTGAGAGGCGAGAAGGTTTACAACGCAACGTCATTAACACCTCGGCAACGTAGACACTATATGAACATGAAAGATATAAATCTAAACAGTAGTGCCGCGTGTGCTAAGCATTTTTAAATCGAACTACACATACACATTTATTTAATATACAAGAAAGGACGATCGTCTGACGTAAGGCCATAATTGTATTTGTTTGCCCGAACGTGACCGGTCCAAATAAATCGGCCCGATTCCAAACATTTTGTTCAGTATTTTTAGACCGGATACATAGTTTTAGCGCACCACGCGGATATTACCATATGTTTCAAGACCAGACCTGTTTTACTGAACGCAGTATCTCTGTCCTACGATTTCTCTAGGTTTTTGCGACGCTTGTAATGTTTGTATTTAAAACAAACGTAGTAGATTATCAAGACTATTGCTCAGTAGGTTAGCAATCGTGAACGTTCGGCCAATCCCGTAATTATTACCTCAATGCAACGGCACAGAAAATAGTGCACTGTTGCTATGTAAACAATATGGCTTCCAGCCACACGTGTTTAATATATAATTTGCGTTGAGTGTTTGTTTTTTGCAATGCGGATGAAGGTTTTATCAATGCTTTCATGTAAATAAACTATTGATGGAGAAATCGGCTGAATACCATTGCAACATTTGACAATGGATGATAACTTTGATTTTGAATGCAAATTTGTTTTGGCGGGAATCTTAGGCGCGATGACGTAACCAATATGGAAACGTGCGTATTACATTCGAGTAATGCTGCGAAGCAGTGTACGATATGTTACGAATGAGTAGGCTATCTGCTAAACGATTGCTAAATCGATATATACGCATAGTTATTACATCGAATATAAAGAACGATAACTCTGCGTGGAGAACACTAGGAACGCGCACCTGTTTTGGATGGTTTAATTTGCTGGACCCGGTACGGTTTTTGACGTGATTTGCGGCGCGATCCTAACAATGTAAAAGACAATAATATGGTTTTTGTTATATGATGCAGTGGATAAATAAAATGAAAATAAAGGAAAAATAGAACCTTATTGTTTGATTCTATTTACATGTGTATTATAAATTAATTATAATTAAAACAAAGTAAAAAGGCGAACTATTTAATATAAAAAACATAAATAATATTGCTTTGGAACCTTTACTAAAATGCCTGGCATGACATATAGTTGGTCCTACACAAAATGCAATTCGATTCGATGTCAAATATGGTCACCAGCGGCCATCTTCGTTTACATAAAGTTATATAGGAAACACTTGTGGCGATTAGTCTGAAAAAACTTGATGGATTTTCATGACACTTTACAGGAATGTTGCTGTTGATGTCTAGTTGGTCCCAAGTAAAAATCGGGTCGGACGGTTATTCAAAATATAAGCTAAAAATACAAGTTAATGGTCTTGAAAGTCCACTTATGTATGTTGGTATACTATTCAAAACAAACCAGTGAGGTTTCAAAACATGGGGCCTGGGATTTTTTCTGAAAAAATATTCTTACCCTTGAATTGCTGAAAAAAATATCCTGGCTCTGACTTGTAGGAAAGAAATAAACAGTCCCTCAAATTGTTGGAAAAAAATAATCAAGCCTTGTCTCACATTCTTGGAAAAATATAATCTGGCTGTAAGTCCTATTAGAGGAACAAAATAATCTGGCTCCCTCTTCAGTCTATATGATCAATGTAGATCCACTTGATCAGCCACTGGATTCAACATGGAAAGGTTTAACCATAATCTGGCTACATCCACAACTTCTGCTCAGAAGTTTATCTAAATTTCCAGTTGAAATGAGTTGTAGAAGACAGTGATAGTATTCATGGTTGTAATAAATGTGATGTGCATAGATCATGGTAGTAATACATGTGGTATACATTAGTCATGGCAGTTATAAATGTGGTATACACTGGCAATGTTGGTAATAAATGTGTTGTATAAAGTGTTATAAAGTGATCATGGTAGTAATTTGGTATACATTGATCATGGTAGTAATGAACATGATATTCATATAAAGTCATGGTTATAATTAATGTGGTATACATAAGTCATGGTTGTAAGTCTTATTTTTTGATAATTCGTTTTACGAACAAAACAAAATTATGACAAACAAAATTAGGTATTTTATTTTTCCATAGGGAATTTAATAGTTTATTCTTTTCCCTTCCTCCTACAGCTATTCTCTGACTTGATGGCTCTTATTAAAACAAATAATGAAAAATAATGGCCTAAATGTGATATACATTGGTCATGGTAGTATGTAAATATTGTAATCCTGTGAGGGTGACAGTGAATATTTGTCAACCTTCTAAGGCTATTTATTTTATTATACTGAAAAATATGTTTGAAAAAGATATTTGGTTCTGCTAAATATTCCTTCGAAATAAAACATGAGAAAACATGGTTACGTCTCTCTGTTCAAAATCACTATTCCCAGCACCTAGAAAATATTTTTTGGCGGATGGTTCTTCGTGTTCGTTCGGAATCTTCAGCTGTGAACTCACGAGTAAACTTCAAATCATCTTCAGAAAGTTGTGCAAACTGTGTCAGCCAGTTTAGTAAATGTTCACTGATTTCATGAACTTGCCTAAAATACATACACTTTTCAGCACAGGACATCCCAATACATAATTATAAACTTGCTTTGACTTCACAATCATAAGACAGTAATTATACTGGGGTGACATTACAAAAAAAACTATCATTCATTGAATCACTCCATGGAGACATTACAAGCGATATAAGATATTACAAAAATGGGAAAATAACAGTCTATGGACATTTAACATGAGTGTTTGACATGAGGTATATTATTAATAAATATGGTATCATGGTCATGGTAGTAATAAATGTAGTATGCATAGCTCATGGTAGTAATAAATGGGGTATTCAGTGATCATGGTAGTGATGAAAGGGGTATTCAGTGGTCATGGTAGTAATACATGAGGTATTTAGTCTTAGTAGTCATGGTAGTAATAAATGTGATATACAGTGGTCATGGTAGTAATACTTGCAATATACAGTGGTCATGGTAGTAGAAAAGGAGGTTAAGAGTAGCCATGCTAGTTATACATGTGATGTTCTATGGACATGTTAGTAATCAACGTGGTGTTCAGTCATGGTAGTATTACAATACAAGGGTCCTGGTACTTGTGCGATGGACTGTGTGAATATCATCAACAAGTAAGTGGACTTAAGAAGCAGCTTCAGCCATATACAATGCCATGTTAAAGACAAAGCTATGCGCTATATGCCAGTGTTAATAAGAAATGTATGGAACATGGTAGTCATTGCCCAGTACAAAACGACCCCCTACACCACCAAACAAAACATCCAATCAATTCATAACTTAGAAGAGCAAAAGGGGGCTCACATAGAAAGCAGTCAAGTACAAGCATAACTAAATAGTAACACCAGCAGATGAAGTACTGTCCACTAAATATGGAAAGATCCATATTAAACAAAAGAGCTGTCGAAAGGACAGCATTCTCAACTATTCAAAGTCAAGTTTAAACAAGGCCACTGACACTTCTGTCTCACCGACCATGGTGCCAGTTCATTCACAAGGTCAAGTCTTGATTGTGGAGGTTAACAGGTGGTGGTAACTGAGGTGAGCGTGTAGGGGTGCGGGGAGCGGGTGATCAGTAAACATATATACCAAATATCAAAGCAAGACCTTTAATACCCCAGAAAGAATATGAACTTGAAGAGGGTGGAGAGGGGAAGTGAAGTGTTACTTAAGGGCCATAATGTTGCTAAAATGCAATACAAAGTGTACATGTGTCTGCTAGCATTCACGCTTTACTGAAGTTGTAGTAATAATTAGCAATAACCTATTGAAATAAAGGACTTGCCTAAAAACATTAACCAGAATATTTAAGTCGAAAAAGGAACATATCTTTGCTGAAATGCAATACAGAGTTAGAATGGAACATGTGTCTACTAGTGCCCTTGATATTCTAAGCTTTATTGAAGTTTTGTTGATGTACGACTTTCAGTTGTTAAAATAAATGGACTTGTCAAAAAGGAACTTAAACCAGAAATTCAAAGTAATAAAATAAGTCATGCTTTTGCTTAAATGACATACAGAGTTATGGAACATGTGTCTACCAGTGTCCTTGATGGTACTGATGACATAGTTCAAGTTTCACTGACCAGTGGTTGCATAAATAACAGGACTTGGCCAACAACTGAAAAGAAACCTCAAAAGCAGGCGTTGAGTAGACCTACAACAGCTCTTCTTATTCGACGAAAAGTAAAACTAAAAAAAAAAAATTCTGGCTTTCAAGTTGACGAAAAAAATAATCTGGACCCGCCCCCCACACCCCCCCGCCCCCCCCCCCTCCCCCAACCCCCACACACACACCAGAAATCAAAATGGTTGGTCCCTAATGTACGAACAGAAGCTGGGAGATGCCATAAGCCGAATAGAATACGATTAAATGAAAGTTAATGTATCACATGTGTAAACATAGAATGATGAATATCACTGGTATGGAATGTTTATTATATAATGAGATAAGAAAATAATATATCAAGAAATAACATTGACAAAGCCAAATATGTTTAAAAGTTCAATCCGTATAGTAAAAATAATAAACTAACCGAGTGTCTTTGTTTTTAAAGCCTTTAATATAAGCTTTTTGATGCTTTTTGATTAGCGTACAAATATATAACAAGAGCTGTCGGAGAACAGCGCAGCTCGACTATTCGATTTTTCAGAGAATAATTAATTATATAGCTAGTATATACCATCAGAAAACAAGGCTAAAACAATGTGGGTTGGGGAATAGGGCTTATATAAAAACTCGGGCCGATATAAAATTATGTGAACTTTTATTATTTTTATCTGTTTTAATCCAAAATTGCTATCATTTTAAAGAAATTTGTGGTCAAAAGGCAACTCGGGGAGGGAGCTGATATCTGGCAATTTTTATTGTGGCCTCATTTCATTTTTTGTATTGATATTTCATCTGTGTATCTGAATTTAATCTAAATTGTTTTATATGTAAATGATTGCGTTCAAATTAAAATATCAATATCCAAATAGTAGAAGAAGAATACAATTCCCATCCCTCTGTCCTCCATGTGAGAGGAGCTAATAAACCAATGCGGGGGTGGAGGGGTGGGGCATCCAACATTCAACATAGCTATATATGTGTAAAAAAAATAAAAACAATTGAGTTTTGAGTGGGTGTGGGGGGTGAGGGGTGGAGGGTGGGGGGTTGGGGGAGGGAAAATAATACGAATAAAGAAAACAAAAGTTGAAAACAGTATTTATTACGTGTATTAAAATCATAAATGTATCAATGTTTGTTTCCAGTGTTTGCGTCATGGTCGTTATACATTATATGTACGATGCGACGTCGACAGTTTGTTTGTATATTTGTTTGTATGGTCTTTAATGTCATTTTCAACACATGTAAGGTTATATATGACGGTCGATTTTTTGTGGTGGAGGCAGACCACCCACTTTTCCTGGGTAGAACCAGTACTGTACACCTCGTAAGAATCGACACTTCCTTACTTACAAGTGGAGCTCCCAGTGGGATTCGAATCCGCAGCGGTGAGAGGCGAAGGTTTACAACGCAACGTCGTTAACCATTCGGCCACGAGGACGCTGCGACGTCGACAGAGACGTCTTTTTCGTAAGGGTGTTGTGTTCATTAAAACAAACATACTGAAACAAATATTCCGATGACCAGCAACTTTTATTCTATATTCCGATAGGAAATTGAATTCGCGACAACATATCAAAATTGTGCAGTTTTTATAGAGACATTTAATAGATAAACGGCTTTAATGTCGTTTTTTCTTAAAATGTTGAAGCCAAAAAAAAGGTTAGAGAAATAGGAAATCCTAGAAATAATAGTTTACAGCTTAATTTAAATGATATAATTTATATATCAAATGAAAGGTCTCATCATGACAAACAGTATGATATAAAAAATAATTGCATGCGACTAAACTAACGCTTTTTTATGCTAAAAACGTTGACAATTGAGTACAAACGCGATTTTTATGAAAAACGTCAAACATAGCCATATTTGAGACGTGTTTAATAAAATATTGTTTACATGACGAAAAAACTAAATTCAGATTCAAATCGCAAATATTTTCAAATTTACAAATATATATAGTTTATATGCGTACCCTTAAATTTTCCAATACTTCAATTCCCCCTTAAATGTATAAACAGCTCACAGAAGATATAGTTCAAAGCCACGTCATAGACGTGCAATACGGACAACTCCAGGTATATGCCATTTACAAGCATGGCGCGTTCAGTCAGGTTCATGTGTGTTGGGTCTATATAGACAGTAAGTGGCTACGCGGTGTCACAACTACAGGAACCGTTCACTGGGTTTGTTTGTGGCCGGTATATAGCGGCAGAATGAGTGAGTTATCTTTCGTTTTATTTTTTATTTCTTATTAATGACAATTTAAATTGTTGTTCTGAAGTTAATGTCTGGCAGAACAGAGAATTCATGTAATTCATTCAGCAGTAATAATAATGTATTCGCCAAAACAAAACCGTGCATCTTAGTCTCTTGGATAGGTTAGAAATAACTATGAATTATAAAAGTGCTATGGGTTTGCGCCTCGTAATAATGTAAATATTTGCTGCGTAAATGTTACACTATAAAGTCAACCACCAGCTTAAATAAGGATACAACGATTTAAACAAATTTCCAACAAAACAAAACCAAATACGTTAACATATTTGACTTCAATAAATTAAGAAAAAGAACATATCTCTAAAATAGATAAAATATATAATAAAACGCTGTTTTAGTCAATACATGTATAAACATACGTCCGTTGAATATGACATTACTATAAAACAAACGAAGGCAGTGGTATCAAATTGCAAGGAGAACATTGTTTTACTGTTCGATCGTCTCGCAAGCCAAAAACAAACATTGACTTGTATGGTGTGTTGTAGGTCAGCCATCTTCGTAGTAGATATTAAACTGCATATCATTTATAATTGGTAAATGTTTAATCATTTAGTAAAGAATATAGTTTGACATTTGATCTTCGGCATTGTATCGTAATAAAATTACCGTGATTTGAAATTTGTCTACGCAATTTCACCAGAAGTTCTTCGCCTGCATTTTCACTCGGGCCTATATCCATCGTTGTATCTGTTTATAAAATACATAGTTTTAGTAATGTTCTAGTAATGTTAATGTTTTTCTGGCACAGATCCAGCAAGGCGCTGTCGTCGCACTGAACTTCAAAATTGGATAAAATATGAAAATGAATTTTGTTTGTTTGATTGGTGTTTTACGTCATTCTCAACACATGCAAGGTTACATATGACGGTCGATTTTTGTTTTATGGTGGAGGCAGACTACCAACTTTCCCTGGTAAAAATCGTCAGTTCCTCACTTACAAGTCGAGCTCCCAGTGGGATTCGAACCTGCAGCGGTGAGAGGCGAGAAGGTTTACAACGCAACGTCATTAACACCTCGGCCACGTAGACACTATATGAACATGAAAGATATATATCTAAACAGTAGTGCCGCGTGTGCTAAGCATTTTTAAATCGAACTACACATACACATTTATTTATTTATTTAATATACAAGAAAGGACGATCGTCTGACGTAAGGCCATAATTGTATTTGTTTGCCCGAACGTGACCGGTCCAAATAAATCGGCCCGATTACAAACATTTTGTTCAGTATTTTTTGGCGATAGCCATATGCTATCGCTGATAGACCGGATACATAGTTTGAGCGCACCACGCGGATATTACCATATTTTTCAAGACCAGACCTGTTTTACTGAACGCAGTATCTCAGTCCGACGATTTGTCTAGTTTTTTGCGACGCTTGTAATGTTTGTATTTAAAACAAGTGTCGTAGATTATCAAGACTATTGCTCAGTAGGCTAGCAATCGTGAACGCTCGGCCAATCCCGTAATTATTCCCGGAATGCAACGGAACAGAAAATAGTACACTGTTGCTATGTAAACAATATGGCCTCCAGCCACATGTGTTAATATATAATTTGCGTTGAGTGTTTGCTTTTTACAATGCAGATGAAAGTTTTATCAATGCTTTCATGTAAATATACTATTTATGGAGCAATCGGCTGAATAACATTGCAACATGTGGATGATAACTTTGATTTTGAATGCAAATTTGATTCGGCGGGAATCTTGGTCGCGATGACGTAACCAATATGGAAACGTGCGTATTACATTCGAGTAATGCTGCGAAGCAGTGTATGATATGTTGTGAATGAGTAGGCTAGCTGCTAAACGATTGCTAAATCGATATATACGAATAGTTATTACATTGAATATAACGAACGATAACTCTGCGTGGAGATTGCTGCTAAATAACACTAGGAACGCGCACCTGTTTTGGATGGTTCAATTTGCTGGACCCGGTACGATTTTGACGTGATTTTTTTATTTATTTTTGTTTAAACTTATTTATTTTACATCGATTGTAACGAAAGCTCTCTGAACTTATTGTAATCACTCTCGATGTCTTCCTGGGTAGAACCAGTACTAAGCAGATGCAGATAAAGTGTCTTGCTCAGGAACACAACACATATGGTCATGGCGGGGATCGAACCCACGACCCTCCGATCCTGGGTTCCATGCTCTACCACTAGACCACAGCGCTCCACGTGATTAGCGGCGCGATCCTAACAATGTAAAAAAAAGACAATAATATTGTTTTTTGTTATATGATGCAATGGATAAATAAAATGAAAATAAAGGAAAATAAAACCTTATTGTTTGATTCTATTCACATGTGTATTATTAATTAATTATAAATAAAACCAAGTGAAAAGGCGATAAACTTAATATCAAAAACCATAAATAATATTGCTTTGGAACCTTTACTAAAATGCCTGGCATGACATGTAGTTGGTCCTTCACTAAATGCATTTCGATTCGATGTCAAACATGGTCACCAGCGGCCATCTTTGTTTACATAGAGTTATAAAGGAAAAACTTGTGGCGATTAGTCTGAAAATACTTGATGTATTTTCATGACACTTTACAGGAATGTTACTGTTGATGTCTAGTTGGTCCCAGGTAAAAATCGGGTCGGCCGGAAATTTAAAATATAAGCTAAAAATACAAGTTAATGGTCTTGAAAGTCCACTTATGTATGTTGGTATACTATCCAAAACAACCCAGTGAGGTTTCAAAACATAATTATCTACTTTCAAGACCAAAACGCCCATCTCTTAAGATACCGACCATTTTGATTTCTGGGGTGGGGGCCTGTGATTTCTTCTGAAAAATATTCTGAACCTTAAATTGCTGAAAAAAAAATATCCTGGCTCTGACTTGAAGGAAAAAAACAACAATTTCTCAAATTATTGGAAAACAATAATTAGCCTTCTCTCACATTCTTGGAAAAAAATAATCTGGCTGTAAGTCCTATTAGAGGAAAAAATAATCTGGCTCCTCTTCAGTCTATATGATGAATGTAGATCTACTTTATCAGCCACTGGATTCAACATGGAAATGTTTAACCACAATCTGGCTACATCCACAACTTCTGCTCAGAAGTTTATCGAAAATACCAGTTGAAATGAATTGTAGAAGACAGTGATAGTATTCATGGTTGTAATACATGTGATGTGCATAGATCATGGTAGTAATACATGCGGTATACATTAGTCATGGCAGTTATAAATGTGGTATACAATGGCAATGGTGGTAATAAATGTGTTGTATAAAGTGTTATAAAGTGATCATGGTAGTAATTTGGTATACATTGATCATGGTAGTAATGAACATGATATTCATATAAAGTCATGATTATAATTAATGTGGTATACATAAGTTATGGTTGTAAGTCTTTTTTTTTGATAATTGGTTTTACGAACCCTCCTATGACAAAACAAAATTAGGTATTTTATTTTTCCATAGGGAATTTGATATTTTTTTCCCTTCCTCCTACAGCTATGCTCTGTCTTGATGGTTCTTAATAAACAAATAATGAAAAATAATGGCCTAAATGTGATATACATTGGTCATGGTAGTATGTAAATATTGTAATCCTGCGAGGTTGACAGTGAATATTTGTCAACCTTCTAAGGCTATTTATTTTATTATACTGAAAAATATATTTGAAAAAGATATTTGGTTCTGCTAAATATTCCTTTGAAATAAAACATGAGAAAACATGGTTACGTCTCTCTGTTCAAAATTACTATTCTCAGCACCTAGAAAATATGTTTTGGCGGATGGTTCTTCGTGTTCGTTCGGAATCTTCAGCTGTGAACTCACGAGTAAACTTCAAATCATCTTCAGAAAGTTGTGCAAACTGTGTCAGCCAGTTTAGTAAATGTTCACTGATTTCATTTGCATATGTATACATACACTTTTCTGCGTAGGATATCCCAATACATAATCATAAACTTGCTTTGACTTCACAATCATAAGACAGTAAGTATACTGGGGTGACATTACAAAAAAGACTATCATTCAGTGACTCACTCCATGGAGATATTACAAGCGATATGAGATATTACAAAAATGGGAAAATAACGGTCTATGGACATTCAACATGAGTGTTTGACATGAGGTATATTATTAATAAATATTGTATCAGTGGTCATGGTAGTAATACATGTAGTATGCATAGCTCATGGTAGTAATACATGGGGTATTCAGTGATCATGGTAGTAATACATGGGGTATTTAGTGGTCATGGTAGTAATAAATGTGGTATTTAGTCTTAGTATTCATGGTAGTACTACATGTGATATACAGTGGTCATGATAGTAATACTTGCAATATGCAGTGTTCATGGCAGTAGAAAAGGAGGTAAAGAGTTGCCATGACAGTTATACATGTGATGCAGTTTGGACATGTTAGTAATCAATGTTGTGTGCAGTCATGGTAGTATTACAATACAAGGGTCCTGGTACTTATGCGATGGACTTTGTGAATATCATCAACATGTAAGTGGACTTAAAAAGCAGCTTCAGCCATATGCAATTCCAGGTTATAGACAGCGCTATGCGCTATATGCCAGTGTTAATAAGAATTGTATGGAAAATGGTAGTCATTGCCCAGTACAAAACGACCCCCTACACCACAAAACAAAACATCCAATCAATTCATAATTTAGAAGAGCAAAAGAGGGCTGACATAGAAAGCAGTCAAGTACAAGCATAACTAAATATTAACACCAACAGATGAAGTACTATCCACCAAATATGGAAAGATCCATATTAAACAAAAGAGCTGTCGAAAGGACAGCATTCTCCACTATTCAAAGTCAAGTTTAAACAAGGCCACTGACCATTCTGTCTCACCAACCATGGTGCCAGTTCATTCACAAGGTCATGTCTTGATTGTGGAGGTTAATAGGTGGTGGTGACTGAGGTGAGGGTGTAGGGGTGCGGGGAGCGGGTGATCAGTAAACATATATACCAAATATCAAAGCAAGACCTTTTATACCCCAGAAAGAATATGAACTTGAAGAGGGTGGAGAGGGGAAGTAAAGTGTTACTTAAGGGCCATAATGTTGCTAAAATGCAATACAAAGTGTACATGTGTCTGCTAGCATTCACGCTTTACTGAAGTCGTAGTACTAACCTATTGAAATAAAGGACTTGCCTAAAAACTTTAACCAGAATTTTGAAGTCGAAAAAAGAACATAACTTTCCTTAAATGCAATACAGAGTTAATATGGAACATGTGTCTACTAGTTCCCTTGATATTCTAACTTTATTGAAGTTTTGTTGATGTACGACTTTCAGTTGTTAAAATAAATGGACTTGTCAAAAAAAAACTTAAACCAGAAATTCAAAGTAGTAAAAAAGTCATGCTTTTGCTTAAATGCCATACAGAGTTATGGAATATGTGTCTACCAGTGTCCTTGATGGTACTGATGACATAGTTCAAGTTTCACTGATCAGTGGTTGCATAAATAACATGACTTGGCCAACAGCTGAAAACCAACCTCGACGCAGACGTTGAGTAGACCTACAACAGCTCTTCTTATTCTACGAATAGTAAAACTTAAAAAAGAAATTCTGGCTTTCAAGTTGACGAAAAAAAATAATCTGGCCAGTGTATTAAGCGAAATAAAAATCCCGGCTTTAAAGAAATGAAAACAAATATTCCGCTCAAAGGAAAATCCCAGGTCCCCTCCCCACCTCCCCACACCAGAAATCAAAATGTTTGGTATCTAATGTACGAACAGAAGTAGGGAGATGCCATAAGCTGAATAGCTTATGATTTTATGAAAGTTAATGTATCACATGTGCAAACATAGAAAGATGAATATCACTGGTATGGAGTGTTTATTATATAATGAGATAAGAAAATAAAATTTCAAGAAATAACATTGACAAAGCCAAATATGTTTAAAAGTTCAATCCGTATAGTAAAAATAATAAATTAACCGAGTGTCTTTGTTTTTAAAGCCTTTAATATAAGCTTTTTGATGCTTTTTGATCAGCGTACAAATATATAACAAGAGCTGTCGGAGAACAGCGCAGCTTGATTTTTCAGAGAATAATAAATCATATAGCTAGTATATACCATCAGAAAACAAGGCTAAAACAATGTGGGGTGGGGTTGGGGAATGGGGCTTGTATAGAAACTCGGGTCGATATTAAATTATGTGAAATTTTATTATTTTTATCTGTTTTAATCCAAAATTGCTATCATTTTAAAGAAATTTGTTGTCGAAAGGCAACTCGGGGAGGGAGCTGATATCTGGCAATTTTTATTGTGGCCTCATTTCATTTTTTGTATTGATATTTCATCTGTGTATCTGAATTTAATCTAAATTGTTTTATATGTAAATGATTGCGTTCAAATTAAAATATTAATATCCAAATAATGGAAGATAAAATACAATTCCCCTCCCTCTGTCCTCCATGTGAGAGGAACCCATACACCAATGCGGGGGTGGGGGAGGGGGGGGGGGGTGTCAACATAGCTATATATGTGTAAAAAATACAAACAATTGAGTTTTGAGTGGGTGTGGAGGGTGAGGGTGGGGGGGGGTGGGGTTGGAGTGGGGAGGGAAATATAGCTATAATATGTGTAAGAATTGACCAAAACAACACAGAAAAAATATGTAAAAAAAATACAAAATATTGAGTTTCGAGTGGGGTGGGTGGGGTGGGAAGGCGGGGCGGGGAGGGGCAACATATATGTGTAAGAAGTTATGTGTAAGAATTGACCAAAACAACACAGAAATATGTAAAAAAATAAAAACAATTATTTCAGTTTTGAGTGTAGGGGTGGGGTGGGGTGGGGACGCAACATAGCTATGTTTAAAAATTTACCAAAACAACACAGAAATATGTAAAAAAAAAAAAAAAAGAGTTTTGAGTGGGGTGTGTGGTGGGGGGGATTAGGGCAACATATTGTAAGAAAGTATGTAAGTGGTTTGAGTGGAGGTGGGGAGTAGGGGTGGGGGAGAGGTGGAGGTGGTGGAAAGGGCAATAAATATGTGTAAGAAGCTGTGTAAGAATTGACCAAAACAACACAGAAATATGTAAAAAAATAAAAAAATATATATTCCAGGAGGGGCGTGGAGGGGAGGGGGTAGGCGCAACATAGCTATGTGTAAGAATTGACAAAAACACCAAAGAATATGTAAAAAATAAAAATAAATATATTCCAGTTTCGAGTGGGGGGAGGGGCGTGGAGGGGAGGGGGTAGGGGCAAGATAGCTATGTGTAAGAATTGACAAAAACACCACAGAATATGTAAAAAATTAAATAAAATAAATGAGTTTTGAGTGGGGGTGGTGGGTGGGGGAGAGGCGGGGGTGGGGGTGGTGGTGGAGGGAGGGCAACATATACGTGTGAGAAGCTATGTAAGAATTGACCAAAACATTACAGAAATATGTAAAAAAAAATAAAAAATAAAAACATTCCAGTTTCAAGTGGGGGTGGGTGGGTTGGGGGAGGGAGGGGAAACATAGCTATGTGTAAGAATTGACAAAAATAACACAGAAATGTGTAAACAATAAAGATATAAAAAATCGAGGGGTGAGGGAGAGGCAGGGGGTGGGTTAAGAAGCTATGTGTAAGAATTGTCCAAAACAACACAGAAATACGTAAAAAAATCATAAAGAAATCTGAGTTTTGAGTGGAGGGGGTGGGGTGGGAGAGAGGCAGGGGGGCAACAATATGTGTAAGAAGCTATGTAAGAATTGACCAAAACAACACAGATATATGTAAAAAAATAAAAATAAAATAAAAATATTCCAGTTTAGAGTGAGGGTGGGTTGGGGGGAGGGGATGCGGGGGGGGGGGGGGAGGGGGCAACATGTGTAAGAATTGACAAAAGCAATACAGAAATATGAAGAAAAAAATGAGTTTCGAGTGGAGGGGGAGAGAGGCTGTGTGGGGGAATATGTGTAAGAAGCTATGTGTAAGAATTGATTAAAACAACACAGAAATATGGGGAAAAAACAAGTTTCAAGTGGGGGGTAAGAGGCGTGTGGGGGGGGGGGGGCTTGGGGGGGGGGGGGGGGAAGGGGCAACTAATATGTGTAAATATTGACTAAAACAACACAGAAATATGTAAAAAAAACAAAGTGTGGAGTGGATTGGGGTGGAGGGTGGAGGGAGTGGGACGGTGGGTTTAGGAGGGAGCCCATGCCCCAATATGGGTGAAGTATGAATAAGATGCATAATGCTATAGAAAAAACCAAAATTATAGATATATACATGCTTACATGCAAACCTAGAACTGCCTTTATTGCACATTTTATGGGCCATCACAAATTGGGTTCCATGGGAGCCCAGAATTTGCTGAAGACAAAATTACTTACCCAACCCTTTACAACATACTATAAGGAAACCAATCCCCAAATTTAGTTCAGCTAGGACAAGAAATGTAAGAGATATAGACCTGTAAACACAGCTTACACGCAACATTTGATGTGAAACAGACACATTTTAAGGGCTATCAGAATTTGGGTTCCATGGGAGCCCGTGGGTTACAGGAATCAAAATTGCTTATGCAGCCCTTAAGATAATGCTATAAGAAAGCTAATGGCCAAAATTTGTTGTGCTAGGATAAGAAATGTAAGAGATATAGACTTGTAAACACAGCTTACACGTAAACCTTGATGTGGAACGCCGACGCCGACGAAGGGGTGATTACATAAGCTCTCTTATTCTTCGAATAGTCGAGCTAAAAACATTAGATTACCGGACATTAGATTTTCCATCTTCAAAATAGCTGACCGAGATGTTAATGAATGGTAATTCAATCCGAAGAGGAAACTGAAATATGAAAAAGAAAACATTTCTATATTATTACCGATATCGCATACAGTGATTGCATCATTTTCACAATCGTGATCAGTATGTACAACAACTGATCTACCTAATATAGGATCAATGGTATGGGTCAAAGCTGTAGATGCAGATGCACCGATAAATGTAGGTGCGTCTTTGTGTTTTACACCTACATATTTTATGAGTGCACCTATAATACATAGCTAGGTAACGACGAATACAATGCTGGTAAAAACGATAAATGATCAGTTGTTATTCATATTGCATACACTTAAGGTTTACATATATAGACCGATTGCCAATGCTTTTGCTTTTTAAAAATGTCTTGCTCCTTTCAAACCAGTTTTATTATTAAGATTTCTGAAAATCTGTCATAGGTCATATCTCCTATTTCGTAACTCCTAGTTTATATTTCCGAACTCTTAGTTCATATGTCATAATGCATATCCTTTATTTGCTAATGCGTGACATACTTGGTACAGGACCATAAGCAAATGATACATGCAAAATATGAAAGCTGTATACTTCGTAGTTTCAGAGAGGAAATTTAAAATATTTAACATCAACCTAATTAGGCGACAGAGCAGAACAGTTTGGACAAAATTGAAAGGTTCATTTGAAGCATGTCTAGAATGTCCAGAGATATCGCTGGAAGCTCAGGTGCGCTAAAGATTCCTTGTTTTTATACTAGGTGTATGTCTGTCTGTACGCTGTTAATTTATATGCATACACAGTACATGTACGCCTTAATGATTATTATTGGGATCACAATCAAATCAACGAAGTACCACCATGTACATACGTTACCCGTTGATGTGGTGGAAGTAACGACATTTTGTGTGCCTCAGTGAGGTGTAAATTTACATCGAGGGTAAGAAATGATTATGTGCTTTTGTTTTTATTTATATATTCCAGAAGTTTGACATAGCGCAAGATGTGGTTCATACATTTTCGAACACTCGTTTGAATGTTATTTTGTCTAAACGTCTGTCGTTTTTTCAAACGTATGGACAAGGTAAAGCATCTGTATCCTTATTGTTTGTACTAGCAAGCATAGCAGAGAAAATATTTTTACCCGGCAATTTATAGTAGTAATAAAAATAAATAAACAATATGAACTTAATTTTCAAAGGCACGTTTTATACTTTAAACCTTATATCTAGAGAAAGCTGCAAATAGAGTATATTATTCGATTATTAACATTGTGTTTATTTATTTACATTCTAAATTAAGACTGCTACAACCATATAGCAGAGAGTCCATCATTTTGACTTGAATTGTCACGTGTTTGTCTATTGATCGGGGTGAATCAAAGGTTGTTCAGTATTAACATGAGCAATTGTTTCAATACATACATACATTATAATATATCATTAGAGCTGGAACTTTTAGGGTAGGTAAAATACCTTAGTTTCGAAAATCGGTTGAGAAATAAATATTGGTGAGGCCTTTTCCATGTAAATTCCTTGTTACTAGTGAGCAGAAAATTAAGAAATCTCAAACAACTTCAGTCAGCCCTAATATTTTGCTATTAAACTTTTAGAGTGTCTTAGTTTTGTCCAAAAACAAATAAATATTTTAGAACTATTTGATGCAGCCACATACGTTTGCCATATTGTCTGATACATGTGAAATATATTGGTCAGCGGTAATGGGGTTCGACTGTACTAAAGGTATGATGCACACACTTGTATATGTTAGTAAGCAAGGACAGGCCATCAGGTCACAGTGAAGTGAAAGTAGTTTAAATGGGTTAATTATGAAACGGTGGCCATACCAGGCATACCACAGAGTTCATTTGTACTGCAAATGCCTGACACTTGTATTGGTCAAGTTATGCATCATAGCTATTTTGGGCTTGAGATGAAAAAGAGTTACAGGCTAAAAGATCTCGTGACAAGAAGGTTATATAACTCCGGTAACAACTGTTGAGATGTGTCAGGCCAGTTTGGAGTAAACAAGACCGGTTTTAGAGGTCATGTGCAATATACTTAATTGCACGTGGCAGTCAATAGCTGGGTCATCATGATGCAATATAAATGTGGTGTGAGCCACAACAGGGAGGGCAAATTGGATTGAGATTCAGAGCGAGATAGACTGAAAGTTTGGTCTCCATAAGTGGGAGGCTTGGCGTGTCCCGGTCAGGCGATACCCGATCGGGAGGAGGTTCTTTTAGATTAGGCTAAGTCGCACACCGTTTGAACTAGTACACTGCTTGCACATTAAAGATAGTACATTTATTGAAAGTTGAACATTTTACTCTGGTTTCTTAGTTTATATATTGTGAACGTAAATTAATAGTTAGTAGCTTAATAAATATATATTATATTAAAGACTATTACTGTGTTAAGTATTTCACTTCACTATAGTACATATAAACGTCTGGTGCCTAACAACCTAGGTTCCGACACAAGAGAACAACACGAGGGAATAACGCGACCCATGGGAACAACGCAAAACACAACGCGAAGGACGACAAAACACAATGCGAAGCACTATGGAAAACACAACGCAAAGGTCAATTGACAAAGAGTGATACTTTGTACGCATTTTCTGTACTATCAAAAAGTCAGTTTAGATCAAAACTCAAAACATATATATTTAATTGGGGCTATATAATATTTGGAGCAAATTAGTTTTTTCATAGACTCATCAAAATGACAAACCTGAATGCAAAAATGTGTAGTATAATTGTAAAGTCTAGAGGATTTACTAATGTCACGAAATGTCTACTACTTGAAACCCAGTGGTCATTAACTTGCGGTAGACGTTAATAGCGCCTGTCGATGATATAACGCGGAAAGATGCAACAACTGTTCAAACTTAAGGTTATGAGAGGTCGACTATACGAAAGTGTAGAGTTATACGTGGAGAAATTGTCAAACATCGCTGACGAGAGATATGAAAACGTTAATGACTAGTAGATATCATTCTGTTTATGTGTATACATGTCAGGACATGCGGTAATGACAAAAAAGAAATATATATATATACTAATTAACAAAAAGATAACATTAGTATTTGGTAGCTTTAAGATACATTTTTACGGAGGTTATGACTTAATGAGAAAGGGTAAACATATATATATCTATATTCAAATATAATTAAATACATCTAGTATTTGTTACATTATGTTTAGATATTTAAGGAAGCTAGGTATTACTAAAAACAACATAACTATGATAAAACAAACTAATAAAGTGTTTGCTTATAGAAATTACTTGTTTGAAAACACCAAAAACAGAATGCTTTGGGACATGTTATACACATTGTTTTGATCGATTAACTTATCATCTTATTTTAAAATGCAGAAAAAGACTTGTTTGTAAACAGCTTAAAGTATGAGCAATGTTTGTTTAGATAATGAAAATAATGTCTATGGTAGATAAGATAGACTAGAGTTGAAATTCGGTTAGTCTGTTAATAAGGTGTGGTCTTGTTTATAAGGGTGATGTTCATCATGCTTTGTATGAATGTAGTTATGCTGATGAGCACAGGCGTACGTTTTTGACTGATACTGATGAAAGATTTGGTAGATCTGTCTTAAATTTACTAAGTAATTGCCAAAGAGCAGAACAATAAGGTATCCTGTTGGGAGCGCCATGTGATAATTTGATGTCATTACTTGACAGAGATTACATTGCATTTCTAGAATTTAATATAACGTATATAAATAAGTTATGGTCATTGTTTGACACTATGTAATGTATATCAGACTCTGATTGCGGTGGCGGGATTTTGTAGATAGGGACAGTCCCGGCACTTGAGCACGTCTTTGTGATGTGTGTTTGTGCATATATTTTATAATAAATTATAATAATTAATATCATCGTGTATGTATAATATATGTTATGCTATAACCTTTCATAATTGTGTATGATTTTGTGTTTATTGTAAATATATTATGTAAATCACCTACTCTGGAGGAAATAAAGAAATAAAGTTAAAGTTGTCTAGGTAATTATATCGTGTGTAGCGATATTGGACTTAAATTAACAGTCATCATATGACGTATCTACCCTCGTTCGAATACACTGGCTACTAATTGAATTATCGGAATATACCTTAAGTCAGGTTATGTGTTTAACGGCATAGTCTTTTTATAGGCACTCGATTAATAGGCAATTGACTAGTTTAGTAATAACTAGTGAAGTAATGTTTACGGAGATTATGAAGTTATGATGTATATGTTATGAAAGGTTATGGAGATGGTAGGCGCGAAAAGGGGGTAAATTTAGTAAATGATAAGCGATGAAATAAGGACTAATTGTCTTTACTGTGAACAATTGAAGTTATACGAAATAATGCATATGATACGAGTGCGACTATAGTTTTAAGTAGTAAGGGTATTAATTAGGTTCACATGTACTACAGTAATGCCATATGACTTATGTCGTAGAATTGACAGACAACTATGTACTTTATGTACTTATGTACTTGACTTACGTGATATTGACCTTGTGGCGGACAATTCATTGATGGACATTTACCTTTTAAGTTCGAAATTGAGTTAATATACATAGTTAACTAAGCGGCGTAGTAAATCCAACGGAAAAAGCAATTACTATAATATGATATGAGAGAGTTTAAGTACTGTTATACAAATTTTCGACAGATATATAAGCTTAAGAGTTAGATGCTATTTAGGAACTGCTATTCAGGAAATCAAAGATATGTCATTGGATGTGCAATACTCAAAATGGGAATACACAGGGTGATTGTTTTAAGTTTTTTCGGGAATTGTAATAAATACTCATACATAGTAAATTTTTGCTACAAAATTACAAAAACGGTTACTCTCTAAACTTAAAAAATGGTCGTACAGGGGGCATATGATTGTCATTCCGCCGCAAAATCAAGACCCCATGGAGATGCCACTTCTGCCTTGTTTGTGCAGCGTTATCATATATATATATAATGATGACTCTTGGATTTTAGAGTCTGGGTCTGATTTTGACTCGAACGTGCAGAATAGCAGATTTTGGGAGTTGAAAAGGGGCGTAGAGTACGTCACATGGATCTGTATAAAGGAAAACGAGACGGCGTTATAGTTTATTGATGGTTCTCGTACTATAGAATCTATATATGTGTAGGATCCAAACGCAGAAATTAGATGATTTAGCAGATTTTCAAAGTCGATCGGACAAACACCTGACTGGCGAATGGAACATGAGACGGGCAAATGGTTTTGATATTGCTGTATCGTGGATTTGACATACAGCTAGCCAACTCTAGCCAAGGATGTTGCTACTCGACAACTGAGATGTACTCAGCAAGTCCAAGTGGATTTGAAGTAGATTAGGTCAATATATGTTTAAGTGTGTTTAATTATATAACCAAGTCCCCTCATTCTCTCTCAAAGGTTTGATTGGTAAAGAAATTACGCGTAAATTAAAAACTGAAAATACATTGGGAAGCGCCCAATGCTCCCTAGGCAGAAGAATATTTTAGACTGAAAGACCCTTAAAAATGTTTAACCCCATAGATAGTTCAGTTATTAGAGTGTTGGACACGATTCGTTTAGGAAGTAGAAACAAATATGCACAACATAGATTTGCTTAACGGGATTAAAAGCAGTAAGGAGAAAACTTCAAGTGATCAAAGTTGAATATTACTTGATAAGGCGTATGTGTGTACTACTTGTATACCGGTACACCGGCGAACCAAGCAAATGACATACAAACATGATGTCATACCAACAGGAGGTCATATCAACATGATGTCATACTAACGTGGTGTCATACCAACTTGATGTCATACCAACATGATGTCATACCAACGTGATGTTGTACTAACGTGATGCCATACCAACGTGATGTTATACCAACCATATGTCATGCCAACCAGATGTCATACCAACAAATGTGCTGAACAATACAGTGATGAACAATGAACAAACCTTATAGACTCTAAATTCTTGAAGTGTACACTTTTTAGTTTTATATTATTTAATTTATATTCTATTTTATGATAACTATTCTTTGATGTGTTGAATTGGATGTTCACGTTTTCTAAGTATCGAGTTTCGAGTAGAGAAACTCGAGTTTCGAGTGGAGAATATCGAGTTTCGAGTAGAGAAAATCAAGAAAATCGAGTTTCGAGTGGAGAATATCGAGTTTCGAGTAGAGAAAATCGAGTTTCGATTAGACAGTATCGAGTTTCGAGTAGAGAAAATCGAGTTTCGAGTGGAGAATATCGAGTTTCGAGTAGACAATATCGAGTTTCGAGTACATAAAATCTAAATTCGAAAATTACCAACAGAATACAGTCAAATATGAGCAGCAATGGTGTTATAGAGGCAGTAATGGTGTTATAGAGGCAGCAGTGATGTATCCACGTATTTCATCTTTATCTTATAATCACATCTGTCTTATTAATACCCTTACATAAACCCTTGTAAAAGTAACATCAAGTTTCCAAGTTTATTTTGTACAGTATATCAAAAATGATGTCTCGTGATCTTACTCCAGGACAAAAAAAGATTGTTTGAGATTGATAATTGACTCTTGATAATTAAAGGTCGAGATTTGTTCTCCTGAGAAACTACGATTCACGGAATCATTTAATCATTTATAATCATTTATAATATATAAGCTATCAGCTAGTGGTTAAATTTCTGCTGAACATACTGATCTGACCGGATATTTCAGTTCTGCCAGATGTTGGATACACATACATAATATATATAATCATGTACTTATATATAGTATCCTTTAAAATTAATATTTCTGAATTAATTTACAAAGTAGCGTTTACTATTATTAGTCCACAACCAGTGTATTACCATTGGGGGTGGGGGGTGGGGTGGGGGGGGGGGGGGGGGGTTAATTTACAAAGTAGCGTTTACTATTATTAGTCCACAACCAGTGTATTACCATTGGGGGGTGTTTGGGGGGGGGGTGTGTTGGAGGGGGTATACGTTAATTTACTCTCCGTCTGTCTGTCCCTCTGTATGTCCGCAAAAACTGGATTGTGATTGTGGACAGTATTAACACCTCCACACATTTTTATGAAATGTGCCCGTGTAAGTTTTTTGTTCCATTTTAATTTGGCCGTTTGGAGCCTTTTTTCTTGTCTTCGATAACTGCATTATGTGATTATGGATTAACGGCTTCAGGTATTATTTACGAAATGTCCCATGTGCATTAAGTTAAAAAAACCATCGCCAAGCGGAGCATATACGCCCGTCGTTTAATTTTTGTAGACCTAATACATTGAATGGAAAATAATTCAAATAAATATAAATCGGAGCGCTAAGGACCTTTATCAGATGTATTCATCGTGTCATGTTGAAGAATTTAGATGTGTACTGTTTTCACATTTTCTAAGTATCGTGTTTTGAGTAGAGAAAATAGAGTTTCGAGTAGAGAATATCGAGTTTCGAGTGGAAAATATCAGGTTTCGAGTGGAGAATATCGAGTTTCGAGTAGACAATATCGAGTTTAGAGTAGAAAAAATAGAGTTTCGAGTGGAGAATATCGAGTTTCGAGTAGACAATATAGAGTTTCAAGTAGAGATAATCGAGTTTCAAGTAGGCAATATTGAGTTTCGAGTAGATGAAATCGAGTTTCAAGTAGTCAATATTGAGTTTCGAGTGGAGAAAATCGAGTTTCTACGGAAGCTACGGAAGCGTATTTGTGTCTCGTCTTGTTGGGTTATATTGAATTTCTCCATTTAAAACAATTCCAGTTGTTATGATATATATCTATAAATCGATATATGTATGTCGACAAAACGCGAAACAACTCAATAAATGCAAAACAAATACGTTGGAAAGGCTCTTTATTTTACAATAAATCGATTTTAGTGAACTTAACATTTTTTTCTATTCTTTATATCGCGTTGAACCAAAACAAATAAAAATATATCAATATAAAGGTACTTGACGTAAAGAGTAGTATCTGTATTACACGAGATATTTATTTAATAAACACGATATATTTATTTCAAGCTATGTACTGTTTGTCGATTATGTGATATAAATATGTCGATTTAAAATCTAAAAAATTATAAAACAATTCGAGTTAACGTCATGTTTTAATTAAATAATATTTCATCGGAATAATTAGCCCCGGTCATCCGGCATGCTTCTGATTTTTTTACTACGCTTTGTTACGTGTATTCTAGTCTCGGACAGATAAATCCGTATGATGTATATGTCTTATCTGCAAATATCGGTCTTGCCAAATTATTCCGATTAAAGTACCCACTAGCGATAAGCCCACTGTATTCACAATTTTTCACGCAAATAAAAGTCAACGTTTGCATGACTCGTATGTTGTGAATAAAGCTACATGAGTTTTCAGCAGTCAAGCAAGTACTCAATGACATGTCAGAAGACAGAGTAACAAGACAATATCCAGTAAGGGCATACAACAACACAAACAAGACAAACAATAAACGTAACCTTCCCTTTCAGGATTTAAAAACTGACTGTACTCTAGCCTTGATCACCCGGCCTGCTTTTGCTTTCTTCGCTACTCTATGCTACACGGAGTCAGCCACGGGAAACCTCATAAAGACCTGGATGAAAATCGATGGTTGAACTTGCCACTAACGTTGTGAGATTTTGGCTAGACTTTGAGAGATTGTATGTACAATAGACATATTTGCATGTTAATTAAACGTTTAAAAATTTAAAATGTCTTTTGCCTTATGAGAAGCAGCACGTGATGGTAACAATACTGTGTAACTAAACTGTTGTGTTATGCTGTAATTGGCGAAATTTACTTTTGTTATTTTAAAATAATATTGATTGTTATCTTTTGGTTAATTTAATGTTGTCTGTTATTTATTTATCTTGTCCCGAACTCTCCCCCTCCATCACCTATCGTAAAATGTAAAATTTAGGATTGCTTTTTGATTTTATTTACTGTGAACTGTTTCATGTATTTTTAATTCATTGTTATCTATTATCTAGAATCACCAAATTCAATTTGCTGTTATCCTGTTATGAGACCCTTAACCCAACCCCATTCCTACAACATAACGTCAAGCAAAGGTTGACTTGTATGTGCGTGAAAAGCGGGCGAAAACAGTTGGCGCTTATTTTATTCTACCCAGACCGATATTTGTCAATAAAAGTAAATATACTAAAGTGAAAAAGAAACGCAACTCGGGAATTTCCGCTATATAATTAAAGAAATGCAGAATGGGCCTGGAACCTTCTCATCTGCAGAACTGTAGAGTTGCTTCAAATTATGTTGTAAAAACTCCATGTTTTGCTAGAGCGACGACCATTGTTTTCTGCCATCACTCAAGCAGCACCTAAAACAATACAAGGGTGATGATGATGCATTCATCAAAGGAAATGTCACCGACCATGCTACACATTCTTAATTATGGCTTAACCTGAAGAACATTTACACGGAATTGTTGAATGGTGTCATTTCCGTTGATGAATGCACAGCATTAAATCGTTTAATTTAGGGTAACTTATGGGAGTGGCTATACCGTACTACAACTACCAGATAGAGGAATATAGAGTACGGACGTCGCTCTGACGTCACAGTGTTACTAAGTACACCATGCTACAAAGAGTATGTCTCAGCTCGTTGGTTATTTAAACACCTCGATGGGCTACACCCATCTCGGTGTTTAAATAAACCAACTCGCCGAAACCAGACACTATCTATTACATATTCTATCTTTAAGCATTTGGATTTCGGCCATTTTGAAATGTGCTAAAATAGTAACAGAGGACCGCCCGGTTTACGTCCCCATCCGAAGGACGAGGCTAAGGGAGAGTGTCTTGCCCAAGAACACACCGACGAAACTCAGTGGCACCACGGAGGATTGAACCCGGGGCCTCCGGTTACAAATCCGACTGCGCCAGGCTAGCCGAATTGAAAATATGGACTTTATCGTGGGGATTGAGGTAGGCAGTATACACCATAATCACGGTGTAAGACTGACAACACAGAAATATTTCCTCTTTTTTAAATAACCGGATAAGGATTGATGTTATCTGTTAAGAAAAATAGATACAAAGTTCATTTGATAGTTTACCCCGCAATCCCCTTCCCCACCCACCATACATCAGGCACCATAGTTATGATGTAATAATAAACAAAAATAACAACGAAGAAATATTTACATTTGCCCCACTCTCGCCCTCCCCCACACTTCCCAAACTCCCCAGCCCCAGAGATGAGGATTGGTTATTTTTAAAGAAGAAAATACCAAACCAAAAACAACATTTGAGAGTACACCCTCCCCCTACCCCCCTCCCACTACTCACCAACTCCCTTACCTCTATGCGAGGCGAGCCAATAACCCAATATGGTTTGAACTATGAATAAGACACGTAAACATATATGTTCAGTATAAATATAAAGGACATGTTCCGTTTGTAACACTTTGGAAGACGAATTTCATTTTATTTTAGAATGTACACTAAATACCGATTTAAGGAATAAATACATAAATCGATATTTCTGGTTTAGGCCAAATATTCCGAAGTTCATTCAGTTAATAACATGTGAAAATGGAACAACTATAAGAAATATATCTGCATATGTATATGAGGGGTTTACACTAAGAAATTCTGTTATCTATAATAATTGATCATAGTATTACAAATCAATTAGTATAGCTCTTGTTAACCATTGTTTGCTACTAAGACTCATTTAAGTATTAAAATCTGTTGATATTTAAAAGATACATGTGCAATCAAACTTGTTTTAGCGGTCACGTAAAATGGAGAGACACATGTCTTAATTTAATATAAGTTACATATATTATTATCTTAAATGTAATTGAAATTATATATATCTGTGTGTAAATGTATGTATATATAAGGGTGAGAAAATACATACATCTACAAAATACCTTTCAAAAAGCACTGGATCCCCGAGGGGATACCAAAATGTTGGAATAAATTAATAGATGGGGAAAAAAACATTTATACAGTGCTACAGTTTATAAAAACCCAAGCGCTTTCGGCTTACGCCTTCATCAGGAGTACACAAACACGAAAATAACAAAAACACTAAAATACACGGCAGTTTAAATAAAACTTTTAAAAAACAACTTATCATTTGGCAGTGTTGCAGAAACTGAAACTTATATATAGGGAGAAATATTTGTGAACTACCAAGGACAGACAACCTTCGGACGAACTACGGCAGGGCGCCTAGCTATGACGAGATACACAGAAATCAAGCGTATGCATTCACTCCCTAAAAAGGATAGCTACAACACACGTTGAGGAACTGTATCTCTACATCATAACACACTCGTCTGGAGGCACAATTAACATATAGACGCATACATACATACAATTATAGTATAAATGGGCCACATTTAAGCATTCAGCCACACAAAGCTATATTGAGACAGTGACAATGAAAGGTGCCGGATCTTGGGGATACTGTGAATTCAGGTAAATATAATAAAGGGCGATAATTTGCATATATATATCAGGTGTACACAAACACGAAAATAACAAATACGAAACAAAAAAACACTAAAATACACGGCAGTTTAAATAAAACTCTTTAAAAAAAAACTTATCGTTTGGCAGTGTTGCAGAAACTGGTTACTTTGAATAGACACTCTGGATTCAAATGTGATACTAATAAAAGAACATATCTGGTTTGATGAGGGAAACTATACCCTGGCATTTAGTTATGAAGAGAGAGTAAAAATGTGAAAAAGATAACGCAAACCATTTTGTAGATAAGGGTGAGAAAATGCATACATCTACAAAAGACCTTTCAAAAAGCACTAGATCCCCGAGGGGAAACGAAAATGTTGGAATACATTAATAGATGGGGGGAAAAACATTTATACAGTGCTACAGTTTATAAAAACCCAAGCGCTTTCGGCTAACGCTTTCATCAGGGGTACACAAACACGAAAAGAACAAATACGAAAAAAAACCACTAAAATACACAGCAGTTTAAATACAACTCTTTCAAAACAAATTATCGTTTGGCAGTGTTGTAGGGACTGGTTACTTTGAATAGACACTCTGGAGCCAAATGTGATACTAATAAAGGACATATCTGGTTGGATGAGGGTAAAACTGTACGCTGACATTTAGTTATGAAGAGAGAGTGAAGATATGAAAAAGATAACACAAACCCTACCTCAAAACCTAAAACCGATACTGCAGCATACAGTATAAAGCAACTCCAAAGCTAATAAAAACAATAAATAAGGCTAAAAAAATAAAATAAAATAAATGGAGACATTAAGATCAAGGGAAGTAACAAAATTACTAATAATAGTAAATCTCTGGTTGGATGAAGGTAACATTGTACGCTGACATTTATAATTAGTTATGAAGAGGGAGTGCGTGAGTGAATAACCCTACCTCAATATCTAAGACATAGAATCGATACTGCAGGAATATTTGTAATACATAATATATATATATTGTCAAGTGTATTGTGTATTTGTAATACATAATATACTATCCTCTTTAACCTCTATATATTTATTTAACATAGCAAATTAAAACAATATCGTTTGTGGATTCCTTTTGAATATTTCTATTTTTCGAACAACAAAGCAAACTGGAATTAATAACTAGTGTTCACATGCTTGACCAAACCATTAAATAGTCAAGTTGTTCAAAATTTGTTGCAAAAAGGACAATAGACGTAACACTATGGGGTTTGAAATTCACACGATCTGCATACGGATAAGTAACATAAACTACAATACCATTGTTATAAATGATAAATGTAGCATATTGAATCACCTTAATCATTTATCGATATAACATCAAAGACATAAACACAGAAGAAATATTATCTAAAATCTATAGTCCTTTGTGAATCAAGTAAAGACCTAAGAATATTAAAAACTAAAGATTTATATGAAGGTTTTATATGATTTTAACGAACCACCTGCAATAATATGTTACGATGAGAGTAAATGGTATACTACGTGTTAAACGGTATACGCGTAGATTCAAAAGCATTCAGACAGATTTGAGCTTCCCAACTTATAAACAGTCGGACAATGACATGGTAGTACTCATCATATTTAACCAACCACATGACAGGAAATGTTTGAACGATTATACGGTTTACGTGTAGCTTCATAACATAACTGCAACAGCTGAGATAAATTTGAATCAGTAAGGGTTCGAACTTTACACCTAAATAATAGCTGAACACTTACATGGACGTTTGGGAACAAACTGGCATCAATCGGGGACGTCATTGCGTTTTGGTCATACGCATGTCAAAAGTATTTGGGTAATATAGAAGTTGTTAAACATAACGCATCTAATGGAATAACACATACGAGACAATATCACTCGTCAGCAGTTTAATTGTCATTTTCTTTTCCTTGCCACAGGAGGAATGTATGCATTATGTTCGTAATATCATTGTAACATGATATGACGCTGTTCAGACCATAAACAAACTGGTATCAGTCAGCGTTCTTCGATTGCTTTCAACAAAATATTGAATGATAATGGTCCATATTAATTACTAAAACTACTGCTAGCATAAACTCGTATGGAGAATGTCCCTATCATCACAGCTTTCACACTGAAATTGTAGTTTTTGAGGTACTACCATTTGAGTATGCATGCTCCTTTGATCATACACACGGACACGCACACACACACACACACACACACACCTAGTGAGTTCTAATCTAATCACAGTTAGATGATCATTTTTGTAGACAAATAACACAGTTGATAGTAACATAAGTATGGTGATAGTGATGATTCATCATATTGATTGACGACGATTATGATTGTTGATGATTGAGTGATATTATGATTAAAAGAGATGAATAAAATGGTGATGATGCCGGATGATGATATATTTGATGATAATGAATGGCAATGGAGATGATGGCGGATGGTTATGGATTTGATTGTAATGAATGATGATGTCGATGATCGCGGATGATTAAGGATTTGATGGTAATTAATGAGAATGTCGATGATGGCGGATGATTATGGAGTTGATGGTAATTAATGATGATGATGATGATGATGATGATGATTATGGATTTGATGGTAATGAATGATAATGGTGATGATGGCGGCTGATTAAGGATTTGATGGTAATTAATGATGATGATGATGATGATGATGATGATGATTATGGATTTGATGGTAATGAATGATAATGGTGATGATGGCGGCTGATTATGGAGTTGATGGTAATTAATGATGATGATGATGATGATGATGATGATTATGGATTTGATGGTAATGAATGATAATGGTGATGATGGCGGATGATTATGGAGTTGATGGTAATTAATGATGATGATGATGATGATGATGATGATGATTATGGATTTGATGGTAATGAATGATAATGGTGATGATGGCGGCTGATTAAGGATTTGATGGCAATTAATGATGATGATGATGATGGCGGATGATTATGGAGTTGATGGTAATTAATGATGATGGTGATGAATGGCGGTTGGTTATGGATTTGATGGTAATTAATGAGGATGGTATTGATGGTGGCTGATTATGGATTCGATGGTAATTAATGATAATGGTGATGATGGTGGCTGATTAATGATTTGATGGCAAATAATGATGATGATGGCGGATGATTATGGAGTTGATGGTAATTAATGATGATGGCGATGATGGCGATGAAGGCGATGATGGCGACTGATTGTGGATTTGATGGTAAGACATGAAGATGGTGATGATGGCGGCTGATTGTGGATTTGTTGGTAATTAATCATGATGGTATTGATGGTGGCTGATTATGGATTCGATGGTAATTAATGATGATGATGATGATGATTATGGATTTGATGGTAATGAATGATAATGGTGACGATGGTGGCTGATTAATGATTTGATGGCAATTAATGATGATGATGATGGCGGATGATTATGGAGTTGATGGTAATTAATGATGATGGCGATGATGGCGATGATGGCGACTGATTGTGGATTTGATGGTAAGACATAATGATGGCGATGATGAAGGCTGATTGTGGATTTGATGGTAATGAATGATAATGGTGATGATGGCGGATGATTATGGAGTTGATGGTAATTAATGATGATGATGATGATGATGATGATGATGATTATGGATTTGATGGTAATGAATGATAATGGTGATGATGGCGGCTGATTAAGGATTTGATGGCAATTAATGATGATGATGATGATGGCGGATGATTATGGAGTTGATGGTAATTAATGATGATGGTGATGAATGGCGGTTGGTTATGGATTTGATGGTAATTAATGAGGATGGTATTGATGGTGGCTGATTATGGATTCGATGGTAATTAATGATAATGGTGATGATGGTGGCTGATTAATGATTTGATGGCAAATAATGATGATGATGGCGGATGATTATGGAGTTGATGGTAATTAATGATGATGGCGATGATGGCGATGAAGGCGATGATGGCGACTGATTGTGGATTTGATGGTAAGACATGAAGATGGTGATGATGGCGGCTGATTGTGGATTTGTTGGTAATTAATCATGATGGTATTGATGGTGGCTGATTATGGATTCGATTTTAATTAATGATGATGATGATGATGATTATGGATTTGATGGTAATGAATGATAATGGTGACGATGGTGGCTGATTAATGATTTGATGGCAATTAATGATGATGATGATGGCGGATGATTATGGAGTTGATGGTAATTAATGATGATGGCGATGATGGCGATGATGGCGACTGATTGTGGATTTGATGGTAAGACATAATGATGGCGATGATGAAGGCTGATTGTGGATTTGATGGTAATTAATGATGATGGTGATGATGGCGGATGATTATGGATTTGATGGTAATTAATGATGATGGCGCTGATGGCGATGATGGCGGCTGATTGTGGATTTGATGGTAAGACATGATGATGGTGATGATGGCGGCTGATACATCATGAAATCCACGAAATAGCGGCATATGCAATTGATGAATATAAAACAGTCACATGAATATCGCATAACATGTTTGTTAAAATGTAAATGTAGAGGAAAAAAATACTCATATCTTTGAATAAATTGGAGATAATTTTATATTACTGTAAAAAAGACACCACCATACGGATGTTCAGCTTTATTTACATATTTAGAAGAAACAAATAGTGTAATATCTAATGAGATATAAAATGTACTTAAGACAGTACTTACCCAACAAGCGCACATTCAACACTGTTTTCCTGGCACAATCTTATACAGTATACTATGTGGCAATGCGAGTGTGCAGTCAATTGATCAATGCTCGCAGACAAACTAATTTCTAACAGTTACACAGAGTACTTACAACGGAGAATATGTAATTTAACCTAACGACCAACGTAGTTATGCCAATGTTATGTATATCATAGGCTCCCTCAGACGCGTTGCACACCACCCGTACTAATGATTCAAATATGCACTATGGGCTACCGAGATATTGAATTATGATTTGAAATGTACAGGTGCATAATATCAATTGAAATTAGTCATAATTGCATACTGTGTATGTAATTCGATAGAATACATGAATAGCTGCCTGCGTGATTATATCACAATTATAACCTTTCTTTGTTTCTAAAGATTTTAGGTGTAAACCATATTGAATTAGATTAGAGGATTTGCAACGTTAAAGGACTGACACATTAATGCGAAAATGAACACAGAGTTTGCAAAATACAAGAAATGTTACCAATAAGTTACATATGCCGCCGAAATGTTGACATATTTGACATTTGGCCTCCAAGTGTGACTTTGACCTTTGATGTATTGACCCAATTCTTGCCCGCGACACACATTCTCATTGTGGTTAACATAAGTGTGACGTTACAGGGAAGCCCTTTAGTTCTTTCAACATTATGGCTGAGACATGATTGTTTCGGACGTAATTGCTTAAGACGGAAGACAAACGAACGAATGAACGAACGGACAAACAGACGGGCGGTTCGATTACTATATGCATCCATGCGGGAGCATAAACATCTCTACATATTAATCTAGATAGTACGGGGGACAAGAAATAGTCAAATAAATCCATATACAGTTAATAAAATACAGTTTTGTCTTTTTTAATGTTATTTTGTTTAAAACACAAAATGAGTTTCCCAATACAAGCACAACGGGCCATTGTTAAATATTGTTAATTTTGAAAAGGATTAGAGTGATGGCAACAAAGGGTGTATGGACTGTTTATTATTGATAACATAGTTTATATATTTTGGTTCGTTAACACTCTAGCTCCTTAATGTTTAATTTCATCATAACCAATATTTTGCAGAATGTTAATTGTTATTAGTTAGAAAACAAGACATATCTGCCAAGAAACAGCAGAGTTATGGCTACTGAATTATTTAAACATTCTATATTTTACTACTTTAACACATTAACACTGTCATGTTTCATCTGATTTTTTTTATCAAACTTGGTCAAAGTGTTTTTATCAATGAAGGCTTAAAGAACCAGCCAAATTTGAAAAGAAACATAATACTTATTACCCATGATGATTAGGTAAAAACTGCTATGTTTTGCTTTATTATCACTGTATATTCTTCATTTTCGACTGATCTTTTAAATATTCTTCATGTTCGTCTGATCTTTTACTACAAAACTTGAATGCTGACATCAATAAGGCTCGGACAAGTTTAAGAACCAGCGTTATCTGATTTCCACCCCCACCCCACTCTACCCCTATCCTCACACCTCCCCCATTCCCCTACCCTGACCCCGCTCACCCAAACCTCACCTCATGTTTTGGTATATTTTATTTTATAAAATCTCGGTCATATTAAAAAGACTGGACAACTTCAAAAATATGTTATGTCAGAATGGAAACAGCAGAGTACTGGCCCTTGTCATAGTTTCAATTTGCCAGATTTTACTTTGGTAACTTGTTAGTTCCTTAATTTTCCTATTTACCAAAACATATTTGTTCAAATACATATAAAATGATGGACCCATAGCTCTGGATTTATGTTTACAAAATATCTGACCTTAATTTAGTCAAAAGTTAATGATTAACATTTTGTATGTATGCTTGTATTTACAACTATTATCCGTTATAAGTTGTTATGAAACGTCACACATACAAGTTTTCAACAAAACAGATGTACCAAAGTGACATAACTCGGCGTTGTATTTTTACAGACGTATTTACATCTGGGTGTTATCCAAGGATTCATTTTATTGTAAAATGTCAGTTGTTTAAAAAGAGATTACGAATAGTCGAACGTGCGAAATAGTATTATACTATCATTCGATGCATGCCATCTCTTCGTGTTAATGCATTATTCTCAAATATTCTTTACAATGGTAATCTAGCTTATCGAAAACAATGGAATTGATCTATATTTTACCAAAGCGAAGATAATAGAGCACAGAATGTACATAATTATAACATTTTGGAGCTACCCCATCCCCACCCTGAAGTAGCTTTATTTACAACATAATGCTGACTTTTATTTGCCCTGAAAACGGGCGAATACAGTCGGCTAATCGCTAGTGGGCGCTTTATCGGCCTAATATGCCCAGATCGATATCTGCTTGTAAGACATATACGACATACACATCATACGGTTTTGGCTGTCCGAGACTAACGTCTCCGTGGCCGAGGTATTAACGACGTTGCGTTGTAAGCCTTCTTCCTCTCACCGCTGAGGGTTAGAATCCCACTGGGAGCTCGAATTGTAAGTGAGGAAGTGTTGATTCTTAAGGATGGCGGGGAGGTGTACAGTACTGGTTCTACCCAGGAAAAGTGGGTGGTCTGCCTCCACCACAAACAAATCGACCGTCATATGTATAACCTTACATGTGTTGACAATGACGTAACACACCATACAAACAAACAAACAAACTGTACGAGACTAGAATACACGTAACATAGTGTAGTAAAGAAATCAGAAGCAGGCCGGACGCCCGATGCTGATCATTCCGGTGTAAATTTTATTTAATTAAAAGATGACGTTAACTCGAAATGTTTTATCATTTTTTAGATTTTAAATCGACATATTTATATCACATACTCGACAAACTGTACATAGCTTGAAATAAATATCTCGTGTATATCCGATAAATATCTCGTCTAATACAGATACTACTCATTAGGTCGAGTACCTTTATATTGATATATTTTGTTTTGTTTTGTTTCAACGCGATATAAAGAAGACAACAAAATGTCAAGTTCACTAAAAACGATTTATTTAAGAAGTAATAAATATGTACCTGTGCTTTATCGGTGAATAAAATACAGTTAGGAGTTCGGATGCGTAATAATTAAATCACGTGTGCGTTAACGACTAACTGTATTTTATTCACCGATAAAATACAGGAATACGTATTTATTATTTCGATTCTAACACAACAATAACCCCATTGTTTACGCTATTGTTAGGGCACTATATATTATCTCGGAGGTCAAGGTCATCAGGCTGCTATGTTTACAGGCTGTTCTATTGGGCGCCCCGTATGCAAAGTTCTGCGATTCAATACACTAGTAGTCACGTGACAAACAATTAAGTCATTGCTTACGTCATTTAGCTTCTCTGTATGACGTCAAACGTTCTCACCTTGTTCAAGATGCTTATTAATGTTATATGTACGTATGCATATGATGGGTTTATATCGGGGGTATGCACGGTTTGGTAGCATGGCAAGTTTGTTGTAATTAACATTTCATTAAAATTACTATTGAGTTTGTCTTCGTGACGTATATTTACCAAGTGACGTCATGTAACGTGGCGCTTCCAACGGATGTAATATACGCGGGGAATTAATGAAACAGCTGTATTTTATCGTAGAATAACATACAGCTGTCTCTCTTCTTTGTGTATATGAAAGACTGCGGAGGTAAATTAAAGAACCAGTTCAACGTATTTGTTTTGCATTTATTGAATTACATCGTGTTTTGGCGACATAAATATATCGATTTATAGATATATATCTTAACAACTCGAGTTATTTAAATTGAGAAATTCAATATTACCCGACAAGACAAGGCACGAATACGCTTCCGTAAGTTTCGAGTAGATAATATCGAGTTAGATGCCTCTACTGCAAACCATCCGCCTAACTGTGACCTTGACCTGTAAGGCACTGACATGATTCTTTTACAAGACACGCCTTCTCATTGTGATGAACATTTGTGTGAAATTTGATGCAATTCCCTTCACTAGTTTTGGACTAATGGCTGACATGAAAAAATGACATTTGAACTCCAACTGTGACCTTGATCTTTGAGGCACTGGCATGATTCTTGCGCGCGACACACCTTCTCAATGTGATTAACATTTGTGTGAACTTTGACGAAACTTCCTTCAGTAGTTTCGAAGAAATGGTTGAGACATGAATTGTTTTACGATTTGTTTTACCTTTGACCTCCAACTGTGTGACCTTGACCTTTGAGGCACTGACATTATTCTTGCACGCGACACACTTTCTCATTTGTGATGTACAGTTGTGTGAAGTTTGACGCAACTACTGACGCAACTCACTTCAGTAGTTGCCAAGTAATAGCTGAGACATGATTTTTTTTACGATTTTTTTACCTTTGACCTACAACTGTGAACTTGACCTTTGAGGCACTGACATGATTTTTGTCTTTACCCATAAAGATAATAAGAATATATCATGGGTATCCGTGAAGATAGGGAGTTCCAGTCGGAGGTATAAGTGTTTTTATCGGAACCGAGGCTCTGCCGAGGTTCCGATTAAAACACTTATACCGAGCGTTGGAATTCCCTATCTGAACCGAATACCCATGATAGATTCTTTTTCTTGCATATCAGAGACACGTTGTGCGTTGACAACGCCAGCTATTAACGTTTTGCATGTTTTCCTGCATACCGGATGTTGGAGCGCGTGAATTTTATCTCGACCCTAGGGTGAGATGGAAATATCTAGCCCCGGTAAAATGACGGATTATAAGAATCTTTCATGGGTATCAGGTGAAGATAGGGAATTCCAACCCGAGGTATAAGTGTTTTTATCGGAACCGAGGCTCTGCCGAGGTTCTCATTAAAACATTTATACCGAGGTTTGGAATTCCCTATCTGAACCGAATACCCATGATCGATTATTTTTCTTGCAAATCAGAGACATGATGTGCGTTGACACCGCAAGCTTCTAACGTTTAACATATGTTCCTGCATACCGGATGTTGGCGCGCGTGAATTTTATCTCGACCCTAGGGTGAGATGGTAATATCTAGCCCCGGTAAAATGACGGATGTCCTTGTCCGGTATGCAAGAAAAGACTGTCCATCCCCCATGTAAAACGTGGAAAGCCTTATCCGGTATGCAAGACAAAGTGATCCTAAAGTGTCTGCGCTACGCAGGCGATACAATAAAGTGCATGCTGCTGTTTCTGTTGTATGAAAAATACATAACGGCACGCCGCGAGATTGAAGAAAATCAATATTGAAGTTTGTCCCTTTAAATTAGTATTGACTTTACTTCTTTCACTGTTAAAATACTAATGACTTAATGTATTCTACAGATAAATTGTAATATATAATTACCGTATTCCTCACCATTCTTACAATGATTTGTTTTCTCAAAACTCGATTTTCTCTACTCGAGACTAGATTTTCTCTACTCGAGACTCGATTTTCTCTACTCGAAACTCGATAATGTCAACTCGGAACTCGATTTTCTCTGCTCAAAACTCGACTTTCTCTACTCGAAACTCGATTTTCTCTGCTCAAAACTCGACTTTCTCTACTCGATACTCGATTTTCTCAACTCGAAACTCGACTTTCTCTACTCGAAACGACTTTATCTACTCGAAACTCGACTTTCTCTACTCGAGACTCGATTTTCTCGAAACTCGAGAACGTCAACACGTCGACTCAAAAATAGATAATGTCATCTTGTGACTACATTTTAATATTTTGTAAACAGATTTCAAAACACCCCAACTATTAAATTAAATATACATTTCAGCCTTCAGCGAACATAAACCGCTCTCTCTCTCTCTCTGTCTCTCTCTCTCTCTCTGCACAATAATCACCTATACGTAGGCGATTGTTTTAACTTATACGTAGGCGATTGTTTAATGTGAAGTTTGGCATATCTAAATCTTTGTAACAGTACACTTTGCATGCTCTAAATGGAGATAAGCATGTCCTAAGTGGATTTGTTGTCACTAGCTACGCTTAAGCCCGGTACACACGGTAAGATTTATCTTATAAGATATGTCTTGTGAGACAAATTGCATCGTGTGTACAGGGGCTTAAGACACAATTTATGAGCTGAAAGATGTCTTCCAGAAATAGAACATGCTCTATTTCCATAAGACAAGATCAAAAGCACCGCCATCCAACCACACATGGTGACACTGTGGCCAAGGTGTACTGCGTTCCAGATTCGACATAAATTTCGCAGCATATGGTCTACATGCATTGTAGATTTGTACACGCGGGTATTTTAGTTCGTATATAGCAACATGGCAGGAAACTGGACGAATGATAAAATTGATGAATTGCTGGGATATTATGAGGAAGAGGAAGTTTTGTGGACAGTCACGCACATAGACTACCACAAGAAAGATGTATGATAAGGCGCTTTCATTCGTTTACATTCTGGAAAGATCCAGTATGCACTTATTTGAAGGTCACCAGAAAATCCCATCGAATTAATCTCACCGTGTGTACAGGCAATTTCATAAGATAGATTGTATCATATTTGTCTTATAAGATTTGTCCTATGAGATAATCTTACCGTGTGTACCGGGCATTAGACACACCGAGGCATTGCATTTTATGAAGAAAAAAACCCCGAGGCATTGCATCTGTACAGTTGGGGGAATTTACGTACTATGTACACCGGTATCTGTATCAGTGTTGGGAACGAAACAAATATAGATTTACAATTAAAAGTTTTCCTGAAAAATTATCCCAGAGTATTGTAGTTATAGACTATAACTACAATACTCTGTACTCTGGGATAATGTTACGCTCCCTAGTCAGCGGACGTATTTACCACTTCGTTCCAGAATATTACATAGTAATTTATAACCAGTGCAAAGGAGATAGTAGGATAATGTTTGTTTTCAACAAATAACATGTTCATTGTGTTTTAATTTTATATAGATCCCGATCTGTTTAGTACCCCGACACTGATACAGCTACCTCTGACTATGTACGTTACATATAAACAACCTCAATATCGATAAATAATCAATGTCGCAGAGAATGCGCATTTGGCTCAAGCGGTGAGCAAACTTAGGCTTTAATGTTGCAGTCTCTTAACATTAAACACAATACTCAAATGGCTTGACTTTTTCAAGCGAAACTTCAACATTTATGAATTTCGTGTAACAAAGTATACTTTGATTAAAAGTCTACTACATGACAGAGTTGTCCTTTCTGTAATTAATGGTAGCCCCTTTTTGTACAAAACACGTTGAGATATATCTGGAATATTACGTAGAATTAGGTGTTACATTATATAATAGTGTAGTATAGGCAATTTTTTTATCATGCGTTTCTTTTTCCTTTGAGTATATAGACGTATATTATACGTCATGATTTACGTCGCGTGAATACGTGTCAAATACCAAAAAAGGATATTTAGGGTTATTTAATTTGAACTAGTTCTTCTGTATAGAGAAACGGTTCTGTTGAATAACAAACATAACTTAAAATAGATCATCAATATTTTACTATGAAAACATGCGATCAAAAAGTTATATGTTTTGTTCTGCTCGCGGTAAAGACGTTAATATAAAATTAGAGTTTGATGTGTGATAATTCATCATCGTGCTAATATATCCGAAACTCTCAAAATGGGCGATCGCGCTAAATTTTGAAACTCGGTATTGTCTACTGAAAGTTACTGAAAGCTTGCTTTTCTCTGCTTGAAACTCGATTCACTCGAAACTCGGATTTTCTCCACTCGAAACTCGATATTCTCTACTCGAAACTCGAATTTATCTACTCGAAACTCGATTTTCTCTGCTTACTCGAAACTCGATTTTTTCTACTCAAAACACGAAATTTTCTACTCCAAACTCGAATTTCTCTACTCGAAACTCGATTTTCTCTACTCGAAACTCGATATTTTCTACTCGAAACTCGAATTTCTCTACTCGTAACTCGATCTTTTCCACTCGAAACTCGATTTTCTCTACTCGAAACTCGAAATTCTCTACTCGAAACTAGATTTTTCTCGACTCGAAACTCGACACTCGAAGAAAAAAAATCCTCATTGAATTGATAGGATGCATGACCATATTTTGTTGATTTCGGAGAAAATTATAGTTGTAAATTATAATTTTACTTTGAAAGGGAGGAATGTAATATAGCCAGTTTGATACATGTGAAATATATTGGTCAGCGGTAATGGGGTTCGACTGTACTAAAGGTATGATGCACACACTTGTATATGTTAGTAAGCAAGGACAGGCCATTAGGTCACAGTGAAGTGAAAGTAGTTTAAATGGGTTAATTATAAAACGGTGGCCGTACCAGGCATACCGCAGAGTTCATTTGTACTGCATATGCATGACACTTGTATTGGTCAAGTTATGCATCATAGCTGTTTTTGGCTTGAGATGAACTTGAGTTACAGGCTAAAAGATCTCGAGACACGAAGGTTATATAACTCCGGTACTGGAACCAGGCTAATGGTCTTGTTTACTCCAAACTGTTGAGATGTGTCGGGCCAGTTTGGACAGCTTTCAACCGGTTTTAGATGTGATGTGCAATATACTTTATTGCACGTGACAGTCAATAGCTGGGTCATCATGATGCTATATAAATGTGGTGTGAGCAACAACAGGGAGGGCAGATTAGATTGAGATTCAGAGCGAGATAGACTGAAGGTTTGGTCTCCATAAGTGGGAGGCTTGGCGTGTTTCGGTCGGGCGAGACCCGGTCGGGAGGAGATTCTTTTTTTACAGACTTAGTCGTACACCGTTTAAACTAGTAGACCGATTGCACATGAAAGATATTAGATTTATTCAGTTAGACATTTTACTCTGGTTTCTTAAATTGTATAGTGTGAAAGTGATTTAATAGATAGTAGTTTTTATTTATGTTAAGTATTTCATGTACACTATCTAGCGTGTAATTCTAGCACGTCTAGTAGGTGAATATGGAATCAATATGTAACGCATGTCAAATATTTGACCAGAGCGAAGCGAGGTCGCCCACCTTGATTCAAAATGTTTGGTAGAAGAACTGACGGTAAAAATGGGAATAAAGTGTCTGTTAAGAAAAACCTGTCGTGGCGTGTTTACGTCTTCCTGACAACATTATTATTTTCAATATTGTTTAAACCCCCGTGACTTGATCGGTTATTATGTTAAACTTTGTTCCCGGTTCCAACCCAGATATAATGCTATTTTCTCTCGGCAGCTATTTTACGCTTACGTGAAACCTTGCTTGTCTTCCTTGTCACGGTAGATAGGAAGCAGGCGATCAGTTTCACAATAAAACGTATTTAAGCTATTAAGGGCAATAAAGGCGTATATTCAAACACCACATTGACAATTAGAATATAAAGCAAAGAACACTGTAAATGAATGTAAATGAATGAAAAATCCCTAGCTGATTATATAAAGTATTATCTCACTTTATTAAACCTAATACTCATTACAGTTGATATGAGTTATTTACCCTATAGATCAATACATTACCATAGAAAAAAAATGTATTCTAAAAGTTTTATTTATTCAAAGTTCTAAAAAAACAGCTTCTACAACCGTTTCAGAAGAATATTCAATTTGTGATATCTTCTTTTTTGATCATCCGATTTAATAATTGTTCGATTTTTATGGATGACGGGAGGTACATGTATACCGTACTGGTTTTACCAGGAATAAACCGGTGGTCTTCCTCACCACTACACATCGACCACCATGCATAGTCTAAAATGTACTTAAAAACTACATTAAACACCAAACAAACAGAAGATTTTCAGAAATCTCAAGAATAAGATTGGTTTGAGTATATGACCTACATTCATACTAAAAAACAAGAATTAATGTAGTTTACTAAATTGTTACAACACTTGTACAGTGGCAACCAGTTAGCTGTTTTAAATGTCGATTCTTACTGATGGCGTGAGGTGTACAATACCGGTTCTACCCAGAAAAAGTGGGTGGTCTGCCTCCACCACAAAAAAGCGACCGTCATATATAATATAGATATTAAAATCCAACAGAAAAAGTAGCATTCAAGGACAGCAGTCAACCATAAACACACACAGAAACAAAGAACAACTTTAAAAATGAATAAAATACCAAATAAGACATCACAAAAACAAAGGGTTGACATTAGGGCTACCGCCTTGGAACGGTCAGTGGCAAAAAAGGCCGCTGGGGGGTTTAAACCAGGTTCTAGGGTGCACCAAACCTCACACTTACCCTATTGTCATCGCAATAAAACGGGACAGTGTAAATAAAGAAATCCCCGCTGTAGCACCGCTAAATGTGAAAATTCCGCTAAATGTTAAAACGTCCGATAAATGTTAAAAATCTTCCGCTAAATGTAAAAAAACTTCCTCTAAATGTAAAAACTTCCGCTAAATGTAAAAAACATACTAACCGCTAAATGTTATAAATGTTAACATATAGCGTTTAGTGGAATCCGTTAACCGCTAAATGTTAAAAGTCACTAAAGTTGCCTGAAGTATGTAAGGGTATGAACAATGCTGTTTTAATCGACTCGATGACGTTGTTATCAAAGTAAGTCATAAAGACAAACTGATGCTGCTGTTACGGCTGCTGTTTTCTGTTACATTTAGCGGAAGATTTTAACATTTAGCGGATTTTTTTACATTTAGCGGAATTTTCACATTAACGGTGCTACAACTGTAGAATTCACTGGTAAAATGTATATACCGTTCGAAAAGGTCGCTTGCGAAGTTGAAATTATATTCAATATTGAACAAACTAGATAAACTAGAACTGTATTCCTGAGAAACGGATACACCCATAAATCCTCCCCCCACCCCCCCCCCCACCCCCCACCCCCCCCCCCCCCACCCCCACCCACACACACACACACGCCCCCTCCCCCTCCCCAACACACAATGAAAACAACCAATACGAAACATAAAATTCTAACGAAGAAATGGCCGTAACTCGAGTTATACAATGTTGATTTTCGAGCCGAATCGATATGCCCATCTTGATATCATATGTAAGCATCCTGTAAAGTTTCGGAACAATCAGTTGAAATATGTAGGATGAGACGCAAATGATATTATAGTATAACATAAGACAAAAAAAGGGGCCATGATAAAAGGCCGATGTTGGCGCCGAATGATATGCACATTTTGACATCATAAGTAATATTCTGTAAAGTTTCAAAACAATCAATGGAAAACTGTAGGAGGAAATAGAAATATATCATAAACCTTTACGAAAAAAGGGCCGTACCTCGGATTATACAAATTTAAAGTTATGTTTGGCGCCGACTCGATATATGCACATCTTAACAGCATAGGTAAGTATCTTCGAAACAATCAGTTGCAAACAGGCCATAGACGAACAAGATATTATAACGTAAACTTTGTTGAAAAAGGGGCAATACCTCTGATAATACATGATCGAATTTGGCACCGAATCGATTTGCACATCTTGATATCATAGGTAAGCATTATGTTTCGAAACAATCACTTGAAAACTGTAGAAGAAGATAGATAGACTCACACGATCTTATAACATAAAATTTAACGAATAAAGGCATTAACTCTGATCATATATGATCGAATTTGGCAGTCGATATGCACATCATAGGCAAGTATCCTATAAAATTTCGAATCAATCGGTTGAAAATTGTAGGAGATAGATGCACGCGGACTGACAGACTGACATGGCCAACACTATATGCCCCTCACCATTCGATGGCAGTGCATAACAAGTAATCTATATCATGTTTAAGCAAAGAGGCTGAGTAATGTCTATGTAGGCTTTATTGGAAAAAGTTCCTTATAGTGGATGCAAAACAACAGTGGATACAAATGTACAGTAAGATATAAAATCATGGATTCACATATATGATTCGAGTTCCATCATTCGATCAAATAAGCTAAAGATACAACATGTTCCCAAAGTTTAAGTGTTGCCGTAGGGAATTGATATATGCACAGACGTATAGATGCAAGAAAACTACTTCCGACAATGAAACGTATTTTAATAATGTTTCTTTTATAAATATGTAATTATTTCAAACAACTGAGTCGATTAAAGCAGCACTGTTCATGCCATCACATATTTCCGACAACTTTAGTGACTTTTAACATTTAGCGGTTAACGGATTCCACTAAACGCTATATGTTAAAATTTATAACATTTAGCGTTTAGTCATTTTTTTACATTTAGCGGAAGTTTTTACATTTAGAGGAAGTGTTTTTACATTTAGCGGAAGATTTTTAACATTTAGCGGAAGTTTTAACATTTAGCGGAATTTTCACATTTAGCAGTGCTACACCCGCCATGAACTATTCTCTAACCAACAAGGCAGCATTAATAGGCAATATATGTAAAACACAAAGAAGCTCGTGTATATATAAATACAAAAAAACAATAGCCTAGAAAGCCACAAAGAAGATACTCAATGACTTGGCAGAAGCCAGAGCAACAAGAGAATAAACCATTGAGGGCTCCACAAGACAAGAAATGTGTTGAAAATGAGTAAAAACCATACAAACAAACAAAACGTATTTATTGAAAATGTTTACCTTTTTCTATATCTTCTTTTCGATGTAACACGAGTAAAACGACCGCTATACACACCTGTCCTTTTGAATGCGTCGACTAGGTCTAGACACTGTGTGATCACAGATAAAACTACACTTGACAAAGTTATAACGTTACCAATCTTCACCCTGCGTTGGTAAGTACACAGGAATTGGTATGCATGCATGGGATAGTCGAATGTTTTTAGTACTATTATCCCTACCATTTTCTCCTGATAAATGCATTTTTAAGTATTAAAGCTCTGTCATTTTGTTTTTTTATTTTTTTACTGAAATACCTTTATTTACTTGTTTTTGAGAGCTAAGAAAAATTTACATGGCTGTATGATGATTGTATTCATCAAATTATTGACTTTTGAAAGTAAAAACAGAATACTTGTGAAAGGTGCCGAATGCAGTTTTTTCACAGTGTCAACAAAGATTTGGCTCTAACTCAGTAGTCAATTAATTAAACAAATTCAAAATAAGAGACATTCATTGTCAAGTGAGACGCGTCAAACAATTGGTAGCATCTATTAGGGACCGACCATTTTAATTTCGGAGGTGGGAGTGGGTGAGTATGTGTGTGTGGGGATGGGGGAGGGGGAAGGGAGGGGGCATTTTGATTTCGGGGTGGGAGTGGTGGTGTCGGGGTGCTGGTTTTTTTCCTGAAAACAATATTATATGACTTGAGGGGGGAAAAAATAAACAGTCCTTCAAATTGTTGAGAAAAAAAATCCAGTCCTCTCCCATTCTCTCATTTTTGGCTGTGAGTCCAAATAGAGCGGAAAAAATCTGGCTCACACTTCAGTCTGTGATAAATGTGTAGATTTACTCCATCAGCCATTGGCATCAACATGGAAATTGAAACAGATTGAACCACAATCTGGCTACATCCATATCATCTGCTCAGAAGTTTATCGAAATCGCCAGTTGAAATGAGTTTAGAAGGCAGTGATAGTATTCATTGTTGTAATACATGTGCATAGATCATGGTAGTAATAAATGTGGTATACATTAGTCATGGTCGTTATTAATGTGATGAATGTGGTATACGTATAGGATAGAGCATGAGTTTTGCACGTGTACGGGGAGATATTGCACGAGCGTTAGCGAGTGCATTATCGTCCGTACACGTGCAAGACTCATGCTCTATTGTATTTATACCACAATAACTAACATATGCTGTGTATATCCTCGGGTATTACACGACGCATAGTGTGCATTTAGGCTATTGTGGTATAATTTGGCAATGGTGGTAGTAAATGTGTTGTATAAAATGGTCATGGTAGTAATTTGGTATAAATTGTTCATGATAGTAATGAATGTGATATTCATATAAAGTCATGATTAATGTGGTATACATAAGTCATGGTTGTAATAAGGCCATTATGTTTATGGACCCTCATACAACAAAACGAAATTATGTAATTTAGTTTTCCGTGGGTAATTTGATAGTTTATTGTTTGTTTTTACCTCCTCCCAGATTTTAATAGAACATTTCATTCTCTTCCTTTCAAATATAATAATTAAACTATGCTTTACCAAATCTTTCTTAGTCCCCTACCAGTGTGTCACCGGAGGCGACAATAGGTTTACCTCCCTCTGTCCGTCAGTCCGACAGTCGGTCCGTCCATCAGTTCATCCGGAAAACTGGATCCTGCAATAACTTAAAATGTATAAAATATGTTTTCATGAAATTGTTTGCATATGGTAGAGGGGCATAAGGAGATTATGCACGTTTTTAATTGGGTTGATATGGCCAAAGTAGTAAAAAAACATCTGTCCGTCTGGAAAACTGAATTTTTAAAAAAAAAAATGTATAGTGGGGGTTGAGGGGTGGTGGGGGATGGGTGGGGTGGGGTGTACGAGTGTCTGACCAAAGAAGAGATTCCAGATTGCCGTGTTAGCGGCCTGCCCAGTTAGCACACTACTCATGGGGGATTTTCTCACCCCCAGGGTTTTGCGATTGTTACTGTTCTTATGCATATTGTACACATAAGTGGTACAATGTGTTTGAGATTGTTTATACCACTAACAACAGTTGATAACGGTTACTTACTACCCTGTATAATTGTGGACAGTATAGTATGGTTATATAACCATTTATAATTACTTTTGCTTTAAGTAAACCGTTAATTAGTTTAACAGTTTTTAATGTTTAAGTGTATATTATGTATACACACTTTTTCTATGTAACACGTATGTTATAGAAACACTATATTTGTGTCAGTCACGTGTGTTTATAGCCCAAGCACAGAAATCGTCTCTGATTTCACTCGGATAGACTATAATCCGAACTGCAAGAGCGCTTTCGGTCTAGGTACCTTCTTCAGTTGCAACATGAAATCCTAAATGATTTCTATTTAATACATAAATTCTCCTATTTACTGATGTAATGAGGTTTATGACGGAACACTGTGATTAACCAATCAAGTATATATGTAGTGTATTCAATCTGTCCCAATTTAAGTTTGTAACACAGATTCAATACTTTATATATGTGTGGTTCTTATTGAAAATAATATTTCAAATATATGCGTGGTTCTTATTGAAAAGAATATTTCAAAGTACAATAGCACCGTAAGACATGTCGGGTTGGTACCGAATGTATTGTCTTCCAATGAACATGCAGCAAGATGTTCAGACACGACTGGGTTGGGTACCGTCTTAAATGTGTCTTATAGATAGCATGTATTCCAAAGAATACAGTATTTATAATTTACTCGTCGGGTTGGTACCGAGAGCAAAATTTGGAGTATATCCAAATGTGAGTAAATATGTTCTCATAAAATATGTATTAGCAAAGTAAGACACGAATGTGTCGTATATTCCGAAGAATATGCATTTTACACGTCGGGTTGGTACCGAGACAAATTCTGGAGTATCTCCAGAAGTGTGTAAATCTTTACTGTATATAGATATAGAGAATATCATGTTAGTGCCTGATCCTATCCAGTTTATCAGGTGAGGCTGAGAAAAAAATGTATCTTCAGTGCCGAACCTGATAAACTGGATACGATCAGGCACTAACATGATATTCTATTTATCCTGTCAATCGTTTAAAATCATTTAATTTACATTTTTTCCGCATGTTTATCAGTTCAAAAATACCCAGACGCTATTAAATATACCCTAACGTCATCAAAAGAGGTGCTGACGTCATCAAAAGAAGAGTGCACCTGACGGGATCGGAACGTAACTGCCGAGATAAGTTTTTATCTCAGGCACCCTGCCCTGTTTCTAGGCAGATTTGTGCAGATCGACATGATAAATGCAGTTTACAAGTCGGATTGGTACCGAGAAAAATTCTGGAGTATCTCCAGAAGTGTGTAAATCGATTGCTAACAGTATGTTTCCAGAGCTGAAAACATGCCTGTGACTCAGCCGATGTAAGGTAGAGGGCATAAGGCTATTATGCACGTTTTTAATTTTGTTGATATGGCCAAAATTGTGATTGCTATGGCAAGACAATAGCAAAGAAATTGCACACAAAAAAGGATAATGCTATAACTTGAAAAACTATGAAATATATTGTCATAAAACTTGGTACATAGGTTGAGGAGCATTTAGAGATTTTGCACACAATTTTATTTTGGTGATATGGCCAAACGTGTGTTTGATATTGTAACAGAATGCAGTCGTTAGTTATACAGCTGAATAAGGGAGCTTAAAGCTTCATCTTTATACTGAATAAATATTCGATAGTTACTTCCCTTCAAATAGATACATTAATCCATGACTTGAAATTGATGTTAATTCCTTTGCGTATATTTTTGTATTATATTTGTAATATGTTTGTAAACTTACTGGATTAATACAAAGTGGGGTATATCCTTTACAAATGCCTAAGGAAGATTATGTACTCAAACTTGTTTTGTTAAGGATGCGAAATGTAGCATGCCTTTGTTATTTGTCTAAATCATAGCATTTTGTTTGGTCTGGTCCAACAAAAAACATTTAATGTCAAACATCTGACCGGTAGGGGACATCATGTTTTTCCATGCAATACTGGAGTATTTTGATTTTATTTGTTTCCTTTCCTCATACAGCAATTCTCTGTCTTGGCGGTTCGTAAAACAAATAATAAAAATACTTAAATGTGATATACATTGATCATGGTAGCATGTAACTATTGCAATCCTGTGAGGGTGACAGTGAATATTTGTCAACCTTCTGAGGCTATTTATTTCATTATACTGAAAGATATGATTGAAAAAGATATTTAGTTCTGCTAAATATTCCTTGAAATAAAATATGAGAAAACAGTGTTACTTTTCTCTGTTCCAAATCACTATTCTCAGCACCTAGAAATAAATTTCTGCGGATGTTTTTTTTGTGTTCTTTCGGAATCTTCAGCCGTGAACTCATGAGTAAACTTTTCAAATCATCTTCAGAAAGTTGTGCAAACTGTGTCCGCCATTTTAGTAAATGTTCACTGATTTTCATTTGCGCATTTATACATACACTGCTCAGCATAGGACATCCCAGTACATACAAACTTGCTTTGACTTCACAATCATAATGCAGTACAAATTATACTGGGGTGACATTATAAAAAAGGCTATCATTCAGTGAATGACTCCATGGAGACATTACAAGCGAGATGAGATATTACAAAAATGGGAAAATAACAGTCTATTGAAATTTAACATGGGTGTTTGACATGAAGTATATTATTAATAAATATGGTAAAAGTGGTCATGGTAGTAATACATCGGGTATTCAGTGGTCATGGTAGTAACACATGTTAGTAGTCATGGTAGTATTAAATGTGACAGACATACAGTGGTCATGGTAGTAATACTTGTGATATACACTGGTCATGGTAGTATAACATGAGGTAAAGAGTAGCCATGATAGTTATACTTGTGATGCACTTTGGACATATTAGCAATCAATGTGGTATGCGACGGTCATGGTAGTATTACAATACAAGGGTCCTTGGTACTTATGCGATGGACTTTGTGAATATCATCAACAAGTAAGAGGACTTAAGTAGCAGCTTCAGCCACATGCAATGCCAGGTTACGTTACAGACAACGCTATGCGCTATATGCCAGCGGCAATATGAATGGCATGGGACATAGTAGACATTGCCCAACACAAGACAATCCCCTACACCACAAAGCAAAACATCCAATCAATACATAATTTAGAAAAGCAAAAGAGGTCTCACATAGAAAGCAGACAAGGACAAGCATAACTAAAGATTAAAACCAGTACATGGAGTTTCATCCACCAAATATAGAAAACTCCATATCAAGCAAGAGCTGTCGAAAGGACAGCATGCTCCACTATTCAAAGTCAATTTTAAACTTGGCCATTGATACTTTTGTCTCACCAAACCTGGTGCCAGTTCATTCACAAGGTCAAGTCTTAATTGTGGAGGTTAGTCGGTGGTGAGGTGAGTGTGTAGGAGATTCGGGAGGGGGTAGTCAGTAAATATATATACCAAATATCAAAGCAATACCCCAGAAAGAATATGAACGTGAAGAGGGTGGGGAGGGGAAGTGAAGTGTTATTGAATAGGAAAAAAACGAAATAATACAATATTTTCATTAGGGGAGTCTAAGGTGGAGAGTGTGTGTGTGGGGGTTGGGGTGGGGATGTGGGGCGTGCTGTCAGAGAACGGAATGCAGACATGATATCTGAATAGAAACCAAAACGAATAGAACAAATATTCGTCTATTGATCTGGAATGATGGTGGTCGTCGTGTAGGAGTGGAAAATGTGTGGGGTTTATATGGGGCTATAAATGAAATTTACGTACTTGATGCATGCAGTGAGTTTCATTGAAATAGATGAAGTTGCTTAAAAAACTTTAATATGAAACTCTAAGTTGAAATTTTTTATCATCTGGCTAAAATGAAATAAAAAATGAACATGTGTCTGTAAGTGTCCTTGGTGGCTCTTGTCAAGTTCCTTTGACAGAGATATATGGCTAGTGGGTATTGAAATAAATGGACTTGCCAACAAATAAAATAAAATAAATTCTAAATAGAAAAGGGGCTACACCTTTCTAAAATACAATACAGAGTTATGGAACATGTGTCTACCAGTGTGTCTGGTGGTACTGATGACATATTTCAAGACTCACTGACCAGTGGTTGCTGTAATAATTGGACTTGGCAAACAACTGAAAACCAACGTCAAAACGTCATATTCTGGATTTCAAGTTGACGAAAAAAACTAATCTGGCCAGTGTACTATGCGAAATAAAAACCCTGGCATTAAATAAATGCCAACAAAAATTCCGGCTTAAAGGAAAATCCCAGGCCCCACCACCCCTCCCACAAACCCAAAAATCAAAATGGTAGGTCCCGTAATAGATTATGTATACATATAATATGTTATAGAGAGTGAATCTGTGTGTAGATTTAGTTGTTGTTTCTATAATGGAATCATTTGAAAATGACAAATCGGTATTACCCTATTTGACTGACATACTGGATATAAAAATATTTACATGTACAGAGTAGGTGTCTTAGTGCATGTCCTAGAAATGGTGAGAGGAGGGAGAGGGAGCAGGGGGCGGCCGGTATACCACATCGAGGGTTTGACAGAAATGAACTCCCGCTAGGAGGGAATGGTCTGTTCCAGCCTATATTCGTACACTCACCTCTTAGGGAGGATGTTAAAGCCAAAATACCACCACACTGGAATTAGACCCCCGCATCCGGAAAAATGTACACTATAACTTCTTGAATATTGTTCTTTAAAAATACCCCCGCTGGAAATTCCGTTCATTACAACACCCTTCTAGAAAAATCCACAAAATACCCAACCCCACATGGCCCATCCCCCACTCCCCAGGATTAAAGAAATAAAACAACAGCAACAAATACCACAAAGGTGGAAAAACATTGAAACCCCGAACCCCTGGAAAATCTCGAAACTACTACCCCTTCCACGCCCACTTCTGAAATAAATCTTCCCCCATCACCGTCTAACATATTTTCCTTCAGTGTCAAAGTACGGATATTACCTGGAATAGCCCAAATATACCAACAACGTTTGATACAGGGGTAGGAATTTAAAAACAGAACCTTGTATGATACCAACATGTGGACTACCCTGGAAAACGTTGCTCCCCAAATCCTAAATGTAGATATAAAAATCGAACAGGAAAAAGGGCATTCAAGGACGACAGTCAACCAAAAACACACACAGAAACAAAGAACAACTTGAATACAAGGCCAAATTAGACATCACAAATACAAAAAGGTTGACAATAGGGCTACAGCCTTGAAACGGTCAGTGGCATAAAAAAGGCCGCTTGGGGTTTAAACCAGGTTCTAGAGTGCACCAAACCTCACGCTTACCCTCCTGTCACCCAAATGAAACGTGACGAAGGGAAATATTTGATTTGCGTCTTTCCCCTCAGTAATAGTTGATATATGCGTTCGTACGAGGATACATAGTCCCGACTTTTGCTCATAGATGAAATTCTTTATTAATTTGTAAAATTACTTACTATTGCATGTATTCAGCAACCATTATAGATATAGACAGGAAAAGGTACTGTAAGTGGTTTTATATGAAAAATCCATGATTGTGGAACATTTAAACTGAAAAAGCCCTAATTATAAGTTCCTGCAAACATTGCTGCATTTTGTAATCAACCTCTGATAAGAGGCACAATTGGTCAGCTAGTTTCTGATAAGTATGTGTTTATTTATTCGATTTGACTGACGGGTCGGAACTATGTATTGATTAATCACTAGGGAAAGTCATATATAGAACGCAGAACAGATGCTTGGTTATGGTCGCAATTGAAGTTATCAAACATGCTGTCAACAATTGTCTTCTGACTGTCGCTTTGTTTTAGTTTAAAAAATAGTTTAAAAAACAAGACCTTCACGGTGAAGCATCTGAACATATATCAGAATTATATATGTTTAAATGCCACATGACCCTACTTTTCTCAGCAGTTTACTAGAGAGGAAGAGCATTATCTCTAAGAATATGTAAATGTAATTCGTTTTGATTACAAATTACAAACCAAAAAATGTTGGTAAATTTTATACGGAACTCATCTGGATTTATTTTTACTACCCAGTGATAAGGCTCAGGTACGCGATATATGGGTTTTCTATGGGCACTAGCTCGCTTGACCCCTTGGCCGTACTCTAGGGTGCGGCTACAGGTATAAACAGGAATAAACAGATAGTTCTTCTAAGTAGTCCTTTTCCAGTTTTCCAGAAATTTGTTTCTCTCCTGATCGATTCACCCCCAATTTATAATGTCATAGGATGATACATTGTATTATGCAGTGTTTTAATCATATTACCATCATTTAAAACAGTATATCAGTAGGACATAGTTCGCCTCTGTGATTTCCTCTTTGGTTGTGCGATGACGTGACAGATTGTGGACTCTATGATGGTGTCTACCTAAATCATCAAAGGACGGTGGCGTTTTAGGTTTGTCTTAATTCTTTTCTTGCTGAACCCTTAAAGGGAGTACATCAGGCTTTTCAAAGGGGTCTAGGGGTCCGACTTAAAATTGACAAATAATGATAGTTTTTATTTTAAAGCGCCTAAACATAATGAATGATCCTAAAAATGACCCCTTAGTTACAAGGAAATTCATTCTGTACAGCAATACATGCTATCCTTGGTTACGCACCAGGGTTAATTTCAGCATTTTATGCCCGATTCCGTCCTAGCTATATGGTGTATTCGAAGTTTAAACCTAAACAATATGGTTCCAACATCATATTTTGATGGATATAAGTGTTTTATCATGAATTGGAACATTTTTATAATTTAAGATATTTCTGGAAAATCATGATGCACTCCCTTTAATGTTTTTTCTCTTGTTGTTCTGACTTCTGCCAAGTCAATACATACTTGTTGTGTGGCTTCTTAAGCTGTTTTTATGTTCGTATAGACATAACATAAGCATCTATGTGTTATACTCTACTGCCTATTAATGCTGACTAGTTTGTTAGAGAATATAACCTGACGGGGATATCATTATTTACACTGTTCCGTTTTATTGGGATGACCATAAGGTAAGAGCGAGGTTTGATACACCATAGAACCTGGTTTAAACCTCTTGCGTTAAGGCATTTTTAGTAAAAAGGGCCATAACTTTGGTATTTCTTATCCGATCTGAGCTTGTATTGATATCGTATAAATTAATAATCACACATGATGATGGTTGTATTCGTAGTAGGACTGACACCCAGAAAAAACGAGAATCGGAATACACCTCTCGCTGGTTTTACTGGTCACATGATGTAGGTACAAACAACTTAAACTGCTACAATGTTTTGCACGTGCAACTTGGAAAATGGAAATTTGTGTTCCGCAAAGTTTTTATTTTAAATTAAAGTTGACCTGTCATGTGTGTACCTATATGGAGAACCAGTCAGACCAATACTTGATAAGGACTAATAACAAACGCGGAATGACATTGATTTCATTTACTATAGTCAACAAAGAAAATCCAAACAAGCAGTTTACTCCAGTGTTGTTGCTGTTTTCAAATAGCTGTAGATCTGAAATAGAATGACATTTTTTATTTTTATTTATTTTTTATTTAAGCATGTCACTTGTCACAGTAAAAACATCTACATGCATGATTATTTAAATTTCTTAACATAATGGTTTAAACTACTCAATGCTGATTGGTTGTAGGCTTGTAGGTTCCAATCAATACGTCTCTGTACGCCTTGACGTCGAATAAAAAAATAAACGTAACCATTGGACGGGTGATAAAACCTGATCTAACATAGTTTATTAAAATACTCAATGCTGACTGGTGACTGAGGAGGTATGAACTATCCTATCAATACCTATGACGTCACATCCATTAACATTTAAGACGTCATTTTAACCGCGTTTAAACATCATCATGCAAAACAAAGTTATTGTTACATATTACAGTACGAGGGTCATTCAATAAGTTCTGTCACTAACGCGTTTTAACAATTATGTGCTCGTTGTGAGTGTTGATGTTTGGTACCAAATGAAAGAGAGTTTCAATACTATTCCATTGATGGTAAATGAATGCTGTATCTTTTGTGTGACGAAAGTTATGGAACATTTAATTCACATCACTTATACATACTGAGGCATTTTCGTCCTGAGTTTTTTTCAGGTATGTTAATTGTTACTTTTTTAAATGCCTGTTTCTCTTTAAGTACTTGTCGAAGACCTTTGAAATGTCTCATACATTACCAGTTATATCTGTGCATAACAAGATTCAGAATGTAAGCATGGTAGATGAAAAGTCATTGTCTTAGAAATTAACATTTTAAGCTAACGTGTAAAATTAATTTAATGATGAATGGACATTAAATGGAAGGGCAGTCTTCTGAAATAGCGTTTTTGGGTGATTAATATTTTCACTAAACATTGTACAAAATTCTCCAATAAGGTGTTGCATATGAAATTTAAACACTGAAGGACTAGGATTTGTAAAAAAATATGAAAACATATTAATACTATGAGAATAATTACGACATTTAAAAGATGTTATAACATTTCCGTAAACAAAATGAAGAAAATCAGTGTTATTTCTGCTAAATATTAAGAGATATGCATTCACGCATATATGGTTTGCAGCAAGACCTTTCCGAATTCTCGATAATCATTTTCATGGATTATGGGCGAATAACAACAGATGGCGTACAAGAAAATTTAAAAGCATAGAATTATTCAAATAATGTTTACAACGTTTTGTAACAAGAACATTTTCAGAGATGCCAGTATCCAAAAGGTGTGGTAGGGGGAGGTAATTCAGGGGTATAAATAACCGGAAATTGTTCATGATTGTTGTGGAATTTAAGAGAGCGAACCCAGTAGTACTATAAATACACTACTTTATCTCAGTGTAATATCCAGTTCAAAGGATTTATGCCTAGTGACAGAACTTTTTGAAGCACCCTCGTATATATGAAGTTTGAATATGAAGCTGAATGGCACTGTGGGGGTTTTATTTCTATTTGAACTGGCCCCCATAATGCTTCCAGATCATCTCCAGTCACTTTAAGACCAACAATTGTGGTTAAAACCGGCTTACCTGGAGTCCGTCAAGCCGACGTCTAACTGCCCTAATCGTCCCATCCTGCCCACCTCTTACAACAGCGCACCTTAACCCAGCTGCACGAGCCGACTCGATACTCGTATATGGGATGGCACCATTTTTTACACGAGCACCATGTAAAGGCTGAAAACATAGAAAGGAAATATGACGTTTCTTTAGTCGTGAATTCATCTTTAATTACATGTTTTACACAGGCAACGGGTGAAGGCTGAACACGTAGCAATACGAAATGGTGTTTCTGTGTAAGTTTCAGTCGTGTATTAATTTTGAGTATTACAAAATCAAAACTTAAAGAACACGTGGCGATCTTGAATAATTAAGCAAGCATTAAAATTAGCATCTCGATTCATTACGTGGTATCGCCTTAATTCATAATTTTTCATTGCAGAGATGTTGAGATTTTGTCTTATTTTCAGTAGGTGATAAAATTTGTGTTACTCGGTTTTTATTCTTAGCCTCTATAGTAAAATAAAAATCTTTGTCCGAGAGAAAAGACGATAATTTTCAAGATTTCTATTTTGAAAGATACATATATTGAACTGTGCATGAAATATGCAGGGTTTTAAAATAATCACTATGTAGATACTTTAATTTTAACAGTAAAATTGGTTGAACATCAAGGATAAAGACCGAGTTTATCACCTACCAGAATGTATTAGGTATGTCTTATTTCTGGTCACTGATTGGTCAGTTTTTTTGATGATGCTCTATCAAAATTATGAATTAGCAGGGTTTTATAACGGATATTTCGACAATTAAACATGTTTAATGCCATAACCTGTTTAAAATTCTATATTAAATGTTTTAATTTTACAATATGCAAAATGTTTAAGCCGAGATTAAGTGTTTTTTTTTCTTACCCCAGCCAACCCTGTTTTCGCTTCTTAGATAAGGTGTTGGATGGGGTATGAAAGTTAATACACGACACGTAATGTGACTTTAAATCTGTGTGCTTATAATCACATAAAACGTGATATAATTGGATATCAAGTTTTCTTTGTTATTCATGTTATTCTGCTACAAGTTTGCATACATTATTAGTGCAATATAATTAATAATTAGTAATATGCTAAAACAATTTGCTTGAACGTAATTATATGTATCTAACGATTTGCACAAATGCAAGTTTTATAGAAAACACACGGGACTCGGCTAGTTTTACAATAATGTATCTACCAAACAAAGTACTTTTGCGGATAGATTTGCAGGGTCTAATCATAATGGCAACGAATTTGTTTTTAAAAAAAATGATATACAATACATTAAGATTTCTTTGGTATTTTTAAAAAAAAATCAATAAAAAATCTAAAGGTACTCTAGCAGTTGTGTTACTTAAATAAATCGTAGTGTGATTCTATATAATTTCCATATCTGCACACATAGTAAACACTTGTACTTGATTTAAATTTCCCCAACATTTAAATATTGATTTTAAGCCACACTATTTTTATTTTCGCACTTAAATGAGATTTTACAGACTTATATTAGTGTATTATAAAACCGTCGAACGTGCACTGAATCACCCGACGTTAAACACTTGATGCATTGTTAACTCGGAATGTCAGATATATATATATATATGCATTGCTATTGCGCTGCCGTTAAAACCCACTTTAACGTATGGAATTTCAATTCCGATCGAAAAGCATTCACTTTCGGGGCGGAGCTAAAACAAACAAGGTTCAGTGAATTCTTAATTAAAAAACATTTTAGGTTTTTAGATAAATTTTTTTCCCCTCTGCATCTGATTTCACAAGTGTGGGCACAAACAAGACAGATAACAAACACTCAAAGTAATTAGTATTACATTCAAACAAACAGTTATCTACGATGTTCCGTTATGGATATTATACCACCGCGTATCGACCTATAAACTCGATGGTACGATGTTACGATTGACTATCGAACCATTGTACCATCCTGTTTACAAGTCGATGCGCGATTGTATACGATAGCGATACATTAATATACCATCATACCAACGCCATCGTACCATCTTAGTATCTTGCAATCGTAACGTCGTACTCATCCCATCGTACTTTCGCCATCGTACCATCGCGTTTACAAGTCGATACGCGAAGGTACGATGACCCTAACGGAACACCATAGTCCGCTATACACTAGAATTATACGCGTTATTGAAAAAATGTTATATTGGAAGTAAACCCCTTACATCATTTATTTAGAATTTGATAAACAAATTAAAAATAAGTAACTCACAAAACGTGGACAGAAACCGTTTCAACGTTACGGGTGAAAGCTTCGTGTTTCATGTTATAGGGTTCGAGCCTCAACTTTCTTTAGTGTGTCCTTAAGCAAAACAATATTACTAATATTTCAAATGTATTCCTTAATTTGAATACGTTCCGTAAGCGCCATCGTATCATCGTGTATTGACTTGGTACGCTGGTACGATGGATGGTAAGATGGCAATATGTTCGATTGTAAGAGTAGGTGAGGTGCATCCATTCCGTCTCTCTCGGAGGGATGGTTATAACCTAATATAGTGTGCTGGTGAGCCGTTAAACAACACCACCTGCTAGTATCAGTATTACGGTACTGTTTGCTCGCATGTTGTATTGATACACACGGTGTACAGGTCTTCTAAACATGTCGCTATATACTGAAAATATTCTGAATGAATATACCATGAATTTATTTAAATTTAGTGACAAAAGAAAACATGCAAACTGATAACAGTATATTGAATTGTTATACTTATTTAAATGTCAAGCTTACCTTCACTCTGTTCGACCATCGTTGCACCTACAAGGCACACAATCAGGATCAAAACAATAGCCCGGTTGTTCATGCTTGAAATGTTTGGCGGACAAAGACGATGAAAACACACGACGCTCCGAATTTATTCCATAACCACGTATATTTGTTGAATTGTATATATACGCTGCGAATGAGAAAAACTAGCATGTCTTGAGTTAATATTTAGAAGTTAAACCGCAAGTTGTCATTTATTGCACTCATAATAATAAAATTATGACCTACATTTTACTTCTTATGTTTAAGCCTTTCATATTCTGGTTAAATATCATTTAAATTAACCGCCGACTGCATAATAAAGCGTATTTTTCTGCGCTTTTCTTTAAAAGAAACATTGCTTGTATTATTTTATTATACTATTTTATTTGAATTATTTACAATCATGACAGTTATATGTTATTTAAATGACATTACTGCAGATATATCTCCTTTGCATAATTAAGTATAGAGTTAACGACGATAGGCTAAACATGCACATATGAAGTATTTCCGTTTGTCGACAAAAAAACAACAATAGCTGATGACATTAGTAATTCAAAATTGACATATTAATTGATTATAGGTATTTCTGTCTATTTTTTGACACTACAGATATACCATACTGCATAATCACACCGTATAACCGGCAATCGCAAAGTCGGGGTAGTTTCAAATCGGTTCCTACTTTCACGCGCTGTCGAAATGGTAGATATGTTCATTTTACTTATAGCTATGCATATTGATTGATACTACAAACACTTAGTATGCTAAGGTTTTCAGATATGCATTCAGATTATGTCAATACGGTTCTAGTCTAGTAGTTGAACATAGACGAGTTATTGTCTGCAAACTTATGAAGATTTACACAACAGGGAACAATGATGATGATTTACACACTTTCAAGCCCAAACTAGTCCCTTTGCACATAACTCTATTTGTTTTTCCACGATATCGATTAAATCCATAACAATTGGAGAGCACAAATGTGAAATTTCAGAGTTTTCCACCCACTAGTTAAGGAGATGTTAACATTTCCTTGAAGGATATGAAGGAAATTTGGAAATCGTTGCAGTCGGTAAAGTAGACGCTCATGTGTATGAGTGCAAGACCGCTCAAAGCGACTTTAAACAACAACACGCACGCACGAACGCACGCATGTACATAAGCACGAACACACGCATGTAGTTTTTATCTTTTTTTTTTATCTTTCCAAGGAAAAAGATGTTCATCTGCGATTACTTCACGATATTTTAATCAGAATATATTTCGATTTGAACGACTGCCTTATAATTCATACACCGAATTTATCTATATCACGTTTAATTTTGAGGGAACAACTCTGAAATGTAACACGTGTGCTCTCCAATGGTTATATATTTAATCGGTATAGTTGGAAAAAATAGAAATATGTGCAAAGGAGCGAGTGTTGCATGAAACTGTGAAATTTGCTTGTTGGGTAAACCTTCATAAGTTTACAGAAAATAACTAGTCTATTTTCCACTTATATTGACTGAACACGTATTGACATAATCTGGATACATATCTGAACATCCTAGCATACTATAGGTTTGTAATATCAATCAATATGCATAGCTATAAATACCTATCATTTCGTCAGCGCGTCGAAATAGGAACTGATTTGAAACTATATCCGACTTTGCGATTGCCGGTTATACGGTGTGATACTATTATAGTTGTCAAGAAGTGTGATTCACCGTACATCCTCCTACACCTTGTGTTCTCTGGTGCAAAGTAGATCATGGATGAGCTGTGCGTGAGGTTGTGGCGTGAGTATGTACGTACGTGTGTATGCGCGTGTATGTTTGTGCATGCGAGCGTGCAAACGTGAGTGAGTGCGTAAGTGTGTCCATGTGTGTGTGTTTGTGCATGCGTGCATGGTTCAAAGGTTATATAATCCCTTTAAAACTGTACCTCGAGAATAAGAGATACAGTCTTGGGCATAAGGCAGTTTATATACTTGTGCACATGCACCAAAATTACCCACGCGCAACTTGTTGTTTGGAATAACTCTTCCTGTCAAATTGAAACTTTATACTATTCGATTGACTCCCTTTGCATAACCCCCACATCTCATTGACCATATTCTATACCAGCTGCTATAGTTGAGATTTTGACATAGTCGACTGTCGAGATTCGATATATCGATATGGCCCGGATGCGACTTGCAACTTTAAAATATGACATTTCCAGAACCTTAATATGTCGGACAATCCTTCGAAACTTATGTAGGGAATATTTTATTTAGTATTTATGACTTGAAAATTGTTGCTATTAACGTTTATTAAAATGCAACACATATCACGAGAAGGACCGCAATCAGTGATTTAGAGTAGACACACATTAAAAGGCATTAAAATAAAAAAAATTACATTATGAAACGGTTCAATATAAGAAGTTAGAACAAAAGCTGTGTTAAATACAAATAGCAATTGAAGGTATAGTGTGTGTGTATGTGTGTGCGTGTGTGCGTATGTGTGGTGTGGGTCTGTGGGTCTGTGTCCGTCTGTCTGCATGCATGTCTACATGTGTAGGTACGTACGGACGGACATACGGACGGATGAATGGATGAACGTTTGGATGTATGTTTGGAGTTTAAATTCGCTCTTAAACTCGCAATAGTTCATATGTCTCGCCGATGTGCACCGCTTGACAGCTTGTTATAACTTGGGATTCCTGTATCAGATTTTGTATAGCAGTCACAAACTATGTATTTGATTTACCGGCCCTCGGTGTCCGCACGCGTGTCAGGCAAATTAAATAATGCATAATGTAATATTATTCATAAACGTAAACAAATAAAAATCATAATAACTTGTTAAACAATGTTTATCTTACTAATTAACAATTTGCACTCAAAGACAACGATTTACCAATTAAAACAATACTGTAGCATCTGTTTGTGGGGAAACAAAGCTCTACATTATGTCGTGATTGGAAAGACTGAATACAAATTGATGGACATTTATGACGGACTGTCTCCTGTAATTAATAGCAGGAAGTGTTTATATAGAAATCTTTTTAATAACCATTCATGCATTGTCTGTATATTGTGATACACGTTAAAGCTATATAGCAATGATAACCACGCGATGGTTTGCCTTTAATTTAAGAAGTTCTCCGGCCATGTTTTGTTTCATGATACACAACAATAGATATTTACAATTCACATATTGCAATATCTGTGAGAATACGATTTTATATGATGACGTAGAAAACTATGAACAGGTAAATTAATCTACAGGTAAATGTATTTATCAATTATCTGGCAAAAGGTGTGCAGCTATACAATACAGATTATCTGATTTCCCCGTGCATGTCACGCAGTGGTAAAAGTAGTATCTACGTCATGCAAATACTACTTATTTTTACATACATATATTAGTAGCGGTTTTAAATATATGTTTCTCTCCGGGAATATCAATAAATGTTCATATGACGTTTAAGAGTTAAATGTGTTAATTGATAATACTACAAAAAGGGTAGCCATTCACCTTTAAGAGTTAAATGTGTTAACTGATAATAATAATACAAAAAGGGTGGCCATTCACCTTTAAGAGTTAAATGTGTTAACTGATAATAATAATACAAAAAGGGTGGCCATTCACCTTTAAGGACTAGTAGGAAATGAGCGACTGAAGCTTAAACACGTGAAACAAATGTCTAACTGTGAACATAAGTTGGCCTAAACTTCTAAAAAGCGTCCAATCGTTAGTTTTTATTATCATGGCCATGACATTCATAAAAGAGAAGATGCGAACATACGTTAAAGACCCAACATCCGATCAGACCTTCGGATGTAAATTAACTCTGCTGTGTGTGTGTATTATCAGTGAGTGGCAATATAATACAGTGTTAGCTAAAATAGATTGGGATTGCAGCAGCCGACAGAAAACACATTGTTGACCTGTTGATTGTTAGTAATTCCCATGAGTTTTAAACAGATACGACATAATTTTCTCTTCCAAGTGATTAAATACATGTCTCATACACTAAACATATACACAATAACTATATTCTAAAACAGGAACACATAATTCAGCCAAATTGATCTACACCAATTGAATGTTTTTCTTTTGAGCACTTTTATTTTATTGTTTTCCTTGACAAATTGTCACCCATTAGTTTATGTTTAATGAATGTGTAATCTGTGTACAGCAACACTGATCCACAAATACCAGACATAATGAGTATATATATGTCAACACCTTTGATAAGGTTGCATTGTATGGATCATGATCTACTGGCCCAATTAGCCTGTATCATAATTGGACAATTCCATTAAAAGTATGGTAGAGTATCCATTTCTGCACTTTTATTTTCCCATTTGTTTTATTCATTCATAAGGTATTTGTGAAATAACTGGTAAAGGTGTTATTTCAGTGCGAGCCATTCTCCACTGCTAAACCAAATTGCTATAGAAGATGTATTTATCCGACTGGTCGTAATATAAATACACACCAAGCTCTGGAATAGATCTGAAAATATACAGATATACATGATCTGACTGACTCATCTACTAACATCACGCAATAAGACACATAAAAAAGGTTGCTATGTGCACCTACAAATCTTTTAATTGACATTTAGTTTAAACATATGTATTTAACATCGATTACGAAACAAGTTCTTACAACTTAGATTAAACACTCTCGATGGCTTCCTGGATAGAACCAGTACTAAGCAATGTGGATTATTAATTATCTTACTCAAGGATAAATAACATGGCCGCGGCGAGGATCGAACCCACAACCTCTCGATCTGTAGTTCTGCGTTCTACCACTGGACCACGCACTCCACAATTCACATAAATTGGTTGAGACAACTATAACTCTTCTGTGCGAATTATTATATACTGAAAGGACAAAGAAACGCATAATCAAAAAGTGCCTATACTACACTAATTCCACGCAATATTCCAGATATATATCAACGTGTTTTGTACAAAAAGGGGCTACAACTAATAACAGAAAGGACAACTCTGTCATGTAGTAGACCTTTTAATCAAAGTAAACTTTATTACACGAAATTCATAAATGTTGAAGTTTCGCTTGAAAAAGTCAAGCCATTTCAATATTGAGTTTGATGTAAAGAGATTGCAACGTTTATAGAAGCCTAAGTTTGTTCACCTGCTTGAGCCAAATGCACATTCTGTCGATAATGAAACGTCAAAGAGGGTAACCATTGGTGTGTTCGATGCTGTTTAAACCTTCTTTCCGAAAGGACAGGCCTAATGTCGCCCTGTACCATTCGATTAGCAGTAGCAGATTAAAACATACACTCTATAACGGAAATATCCATTATGCGTTTCTTATTCCTTTCAGTATATTATCGAATGTTATAATCCTATGAAGTATTACTGAAGAAAGATACTGACGTGACAGTGTCATACAGTAATTCATGTCCTATAGAATTCAATAATGTGACGAACAGCATACACCATTTAAACATATTCAAATATCTTCTTATTATTTCAAGAAATTTATACATTTATTATAACATATGGATGGAACTGTGTGCAATTGTCGTGAACTGTTTCATACGGTGTCCTGTTAGGGCCATGTTACCATCGCATCTTACCATCGTCCATCGACCAAGGTCAATGGTCGATGGTAAGATGCGATGGTCGATCGACCTAGGTCAATGGTCGATGGTAAGATGCGATGGTCGATGGTAAGATGCGATGCGATGGTCGATGGTAAGATGCGATGGTCGATGATAAGATGTGATGTTCGATGGTCCATCGCATCTTACAATATAGGTCGATGGTCGACCATCGCATCTTACCATCGACCATCGACCTAGGTCGATGGTCGATGGTAAGATGCGATGGTAACATGGCCCTAACAGGACACCGTAGTTTCATATGTTATCATATTTCGTAAAATAATAATGTTGTTGTTCGTCACGGTATTATATGTCGATATATGTTATACATGAGGCCACACTAAAACAATTTACTGTTTGCTCTTTCCCGAGCGACCTGGCCCAAACATAATATTTTCCCATTTTAAGAACGTTTTTATTAGGCCTTTCAGTGGAAAGACCTCTTGATTTCGTTCTGTTTATTCTTCTTCTTCTTATTCTTCTTGTGACTGCTACTTTTCATAGTAGTGTTGGTAACAGGGAGTCCAAATGTTACACAGTTGTAGAGATCAGGCTGGAATAGTGTCCCGAAACTTTTGGGGTCAGACGTCATCCAAGATAGCCGCCAGTGACGTCATAAAACAATTATTTTTATCCCTATATTTTATTTATAATTTCGTAAGCACATTTTTTTATTATCATAGTCAAATTAGCGCTTGTGAAGTTCGATATTTTAAACCTCTTGTCATTTCAAGGGTTCTTAAACAATAAAAACTAATCAATATTGTTTAAACCTTTAAATTAGCACGACTTTTTCGAAGAAAAGCAAAGAGCTATTGTCATCACTTGATTGTCGTCTGCGTATGCGTCGTCTACGTCTGCGTCCGGTTAAACTTATGCATGTAAGCGTGTATCTTTGAAACTGCCTTACATAATGGCTTGGAACTTCACACATATATTCAGCATCATTAGACAACGTCATAAAGTCAGGTTCTATAACTCATGCTTTTAATTTAACAACATTATTGCACCTGTTGTACTTAGAAAAACTCGTTAAAAGTGTGTATGTAAGCTTGTATCTCGAAAACTACTTTATCACATCACTTACGGTGTGGGAGTGGAATAACACCATTCTACATTTTCGATATACCACTAGTGTCACGTCAATGTATCTGCCTAAAGGACTAATTAAATATCAAATATATCGTCATGAGTTTTATTAAACTTAACGTAGCTATCCAGCTACAGCCAAATTATGTAAACATATGTACACCGTTTCTTAAACCTATATATAACTTACATAATTTGAAAATACTAACTCTATGAACACAATATATGGCTTTATCCAGCCAGGCCAAAATCCAAAACTTAAGTTACCAACTCATAATTAATTTTACACAAATTCAGTAATGGGTAAAGTATCCACGAATAAACCTATACTTTTAATAGCCCCATATACATTATTATATGGCCTAAACATCTGTATAGAGTTTTGATAAACAGTTTTGTAATGTAATGTTGATGTTATTTGGCGGGTTAGTGCCTTTTAGGTCATACTACACCAATTCATTTTCCATAGGCCTACCTTATAGCTCTAAGCTCTGTACTGAGTTCCCTAATATAGGAAGCTATATTTTCATTACTTGTTTTGAAAGACCTATCTTAGTTTTATCAAAAAAACATACATAAGCCATACGTTGTGTATGTTTTGAAAAAGCTGTTTGGGTCGGATGGTAGCTGACCCACCTACTTGCATGTAGAAACATGAGGAAAATGTAAAATATATACCTTTTTTTTGATTATGCAACACATTAGTGAATACATTGCACAAATGTATGATTTAACCTTTATAAGTACTCTTCAAAAGTTGAATTTTAATTTTTTAGCAAGATTTTTTGGTTTGTTTACCTTGTCAACCAATCAAAATTAAGAGATTCTGTGTTATAGCTACGAATTTACCTGGAACTTTTTCCCTGCCCGCTGATTGGTTGGTAATTGGTGTATTCTGATCTAAACGCATGTACTATAATTAAGAAACATGTTAGGTCTACGGCGGGATGCCCTTTATTCGTCCTAGACTTATTGGCGAGGATAATACCGTTTATTTATATATATATTATCAGTCGCATGCATCTTCTAATAAAAACTATCGAGAAATAGACTATTGCCGGACGGCTGACATTAGCCAGTGTAAGATACATGCTGGCAATTGTGTATAATAGCTATAGGAGATGAGAAGAAGATATGAAAACACGTTAAAATGATTTATAGCTGTGTTAGCCTCATATTTATAATGGATATCGCGTGTTTACATATTGTTGACCGTTTGTTTAAGTCACAGATTGAGAAGATATAACTGGCCTTCGGTAATATGTCGTGACTATTCCGTCTTCAAGCGTGTGTTTTTTTCAGGCATAACTTTTTCCGTAATAATATAGTATTTCTCAGTAATTCAGATACGCACAACGCTTAAATACACTAACCCACCAAATAATGGCAAAATTACACTTCAAACCCGTTTATTAAAACTCTACCCGGGTGTTCCGGTCATACAATAATGTACTTGTGACGTTTAAAAAAAACAGGTTTATTCGCGAGTTCTTATATAACCCGTGATTGAATATGCGTAATCTGAATTATGAGCTGAGTCTTAATTTGACGCTTCAGTTTCGGAGTTTGGTCTGGCTGGTTATTTTAGGCGTTTATACTGTGTGTATAGAGTATGGATTCTCAAAACATGTAAGTTATATATATAAACCTCGTCGTCAGTAGGTTTAGAATCGGTGTACATCTCTTATACAATGTGCCTGTTAAAGGCGTGATAGGGACTTTAAAATGACCAAACTGTAAAACTGTAACCAATGCACGGTTGTATTGTTGTAAGAAAGATAAGCAAATAATGAATGGTGGTATTATTGTAAGAAAGATAAGCAAATAATGCACGGTGGTATTGTTGTAATACAGATAAGCAAATAATGCATGGTGGTATTGTTGTAAGAAAGATAAGCAAATAATGCATGGTGGTATTGTTGTAAGAAAGATAAGCAAATAATGCACGGTGGTATTGTTATAAGAAATATAAGCAAATAATGCACGGTGGTATTGTTGTAAGGAAGATAAGCAAATAATGCATGCTGGTATTGTTGTAAGAAAGATAAGCAAATAATGCATGGTGGTATTGTTATAAGAAATATAAGCAAATAATGCACGGTGGTATTGTTGTAAGGAAGATAAGCAAATAATGCATGGTGGTATTGTTGTAAGAAAGATAAGCAAATAATGAATGGTGGTATTGTTGTAAGAAAGATAAGCAAATAAGATGCATGGTGGTATTGTTACAGATAAGCAAATAATGCATGGTGGTATTGTTGTAAGAAATATAAGCAAATAATGCATGGTGGTATTATTGTAAGAAAGATAAGCAAATAATGCATGGTGGTATTGTTATAAGAAATATAAGCAAATAATGCACGGTGGTATTGTTGTAAGGAAGATAAGCAAATAATGCACGGTGGTATTGTTTTAAGAAAGATAAGCACATAATGAATGGTGGTATTGTTGTAAGAAAGATAAGCAAATAAGATGCATGGTGGTATTGTTGTAAGAAAGCTAAGCAAATAATGCACGGTGGTATTGTTGTAAGAAATATAAGCAAATAATGCATGGTGGTATTGTTGTAAGAAATATAAGCAAATAATGCATGGTGGTATTGTTGTAAGAAATATAAGCAAATAATGCACGGTGGTATTGCTGTGAGAAAGATAAGCAAATAATGCACGGTGGTATTGCTGTGAGAAAAATAAGCAAATAATGCATGGTGGTATTGTTGTAAGAAATATAAGCAAATAATGCACGGTGCTATTGTTGTAAGAAATATAAGCAAAAAATGTATGGTGGTATTGTTGTAAGAAATATCGGCAAATAATGCAGGGTGGTATTGTTGTAAGAAAGATAAGCAAATAATGCATGGTGGTATTGTTGTAAGAAATATAAGCAAATAATGTATGGTGGTATTGTTGTAAGAAAGATCGGCAAATAATGCACGGGGGTATTGCTGTGAGAAAGATAAGCAAATAATGCATGGTGGTATTGTTGTAAGAAAGATAAGCAAATAATGTATGGTGGTATTGCTGTGAGAAAGATAAGCAAATAATGCTAATGTGTTTTTAATTATTAAATATCATCATAAATACGATGTTTACTACGTTATTGATGTATGTTTAGTGAAAATATGTTTTTTGAAGATAAAACTGAAAAAGGCGAACAGCTTTGCTAAAAAATCGAGAAAGATCTAAGGGAGAAAACTCTTCCAGGTATAACTAGTCGTGACGTCATCGGGTTTAAGAGAAGCCATTTGCACAGCAGGAAAGCAGGCAAAAACAGTGCAGTGGATGTTAAAATGTCGGAACTAAGCGATCAAGACGCGTAGTCGGCGGAAATGCCGTGATTAGACAGTTTCACAATGTTCAACCTTGTGATTTTGAGCCAAAATACGTGTCTGAGGATGAAAAAAATACCCGGATTCATCAATCGGCGGGGAAGTTAAACCAAAAAGTACAGACATTGGAACACATATATTTAGTACGGATTTTTCATAATTGATAAATAACCATTCTTAATGAAACAGCATTCTTATTAGCTCGACTATTCGAAGAATAAGAGAGCTTAAGTAATCACCCCGGCGTCGGCGTCGGCGTCGGCGTTGGTGTCGGCGTCGGCGTCCCACATCAAGGTTTGCGTGTAAGCTGTGTTTACAAGTCTATATCTCTTACATTTCTTATCCTAGCACAACCAAATTTGTTCTTGGGCTACCTTGTAGCATTATCTAAAGGGCTGCATGAGCAATTTTGGTTCCTGTAACCCATGGACTCCCATGGAACCCAAATCATGATAGCCCATAAAATGTGCCCCATTTCACATCAAATTTTGCGTGTAAGCTGTGTTTACAGGTCTATATCTCTTACATTTCTTGTCCTAGCTGAACTAAATTTTGGAATTGGTTTCCTTATAGTATGTTGTAAAGGGTTGGATAAGTAATTTTGTCTTCTGCAAATTCTGGGCTCCCATCCATGGAACCCAAATTGTGATGGCCTATAAAATGTGAAATAAAGGCAGATTTAGGTTTGCATGTAAGCATTTATATATCTATAATTTTGGTTTGGGATGTGTTATAGCATTATGCATGTTATAACTTCACCCATATTGGGGCATGGGCTCCCTCCTCCCCACCCCCCCCCCCCTACCCCCGCCCCCACTCCCCTACACAACTTTTTTTTTTTACATATTTCTGTCTTGTTTTAGTCAATTCTTACACATATATGTTGCAACCCCCCCCTCCCCAACGCCCCCCCCCCCCCCCCCCCACAGACTTGAAACTTGTTTTTCTTTTACACATTTCTTTGTTGTTTTAGTCAATTCTTACACATATATGTTTCCCCCCACACCCCCACTTGAAACTTTTTTTTTTTTTTTACTTATTTCTGTGTTGCTTTTGTAAAATCTTACACATATATTTTGCCCCCTCCCCCCGCCCCCAACCCACTCCCGCCTCCCCACCGCACCCGCACCCCACACCCCACACCCCACCCCCACTTGATTTTTTTTTTTTACATATTTCTGTGTTGCTTTTGTCAATTCTTACACATATGTGGCCCCCTCCCACGCCCGCTCCCCCACCCCCCTCCCCCCGCCTCTCATCCCCCACCCAGCCCACACTTATTTTTTTTTTTTTTACATATTTCTTTGTTGTTTTAGTCAATTCTATGTTGCCCTCCCCACCCCCGCCTCTACCCCATCCCCACTCAAACTCGTTTTTTTAATTATTTTTGTTCTTCATATTTTTGTGTTGTTTTGGTGAATTATTACATAGCTTCTTATACATATATGTTGCCCTCACCACCCCCACTCCCCCACCATCCACCCCCGCCTCTCTCCCATCCCCACCCCGCACCCCACTCAACTCGATTTTTTTTTTTTACATATTTCTGTGTAGTTTTGGTCAGTTCTTACACAAAGTTATGTTGTGCTCCCAACCCCACCCCACATTGATGTAGCCTTGTTATACTAGCTATAAATTTATTATTCTCTGAAAAATCGAATAGTCGAGCTGCGCTGTTCTCCGACAGCTCTTGTTTTAGACATAGATTTGCTTTCAGCCATGTGTTACCCCAGATACTTCATTGGAACATCTACTGAACATGTTTATAGCTCACCTGAGCCGAAGGCTCAAAGTGAGATATTGTGACCGTTTTTTGTCAGTCTCTTGCTTAAACGACTTCTCTTTGGACAATTTTGACCAAATTTCACATGGATGATACTGAGGTCAATGACCATATATATGACCATATATTACCATATATGGTTACCATATATGGTCAAAAACCTTAAACAATCTTCTTTTCAAGAACCGGCCATTGGATTTTGACAGTTTTTCGACGTCAGCCGTTTAAGCTGGCTTTTGGTCTCGTAGGAGGTGTGTCTGTGTAAGACTATCAAAACTCGAGTTGACCCTGGGGTCAGAATAAGCCCCTCACCAGGGGCCAAAAGTTTTACATAGCAATATTAGAAAATACATTTAAAAACGGTCTTTTTTGAAACCACAAGGTTAGAGCTTTGATATTTTGCATGTAGCATCATCTAACAGAGTACACATTGCAAGTAGATCGATTCAGGCCCTCGTGGGCCTCTTGTTGGCCCTTTGAATATTTTAACAATGGCCTTCCGTAATGGAAGGCACTAACTTGTTTTGTTCAAATTCCCCACATGGGGTCACAGTTTGACATAGAATTATATATGAAAACCTTTTTAAAATTGTTATTCTCCAAAACTGCTTGTTCATTTTTGTCTAAACTTCAGATGGATGATCAATGATTCCAAATCTGTTAAAACTAGGTCAACGCCACATCCGAGATGGTCGCCGTTGGGGGTGGAGTAGGTGGAGTAGGTGGGTGGAGAGTAAACAACATCTCAGAAACTGCATGTCCAATTTTGACCAAAAACGCCTTCAGAATTATACAAATTAGATCAATGCATTATCCAAGATGACGGCCATTACCATATATGTTCAAAACCTTACAAAATCTTCTTTTTATTAACCACTTGAATAGCTTTCGACAGTTTTTATTTATAACTGATCGTCAACTTTTTTACTATAAAAGTTCTACAAATGAAATTCCTAGGGTAAAAAATGGCTGCGTCCCGGTGTTCCAAAGTTTGTACATGGAGATGTTACATTTTTTTTACCTAGACTTATTTAGGGATTTTAAAAAATCTTCTCTGAAAGCATAATGCATAGAGCTCTCATATATTGTATTTATCATTAGTTTATGGTCCCCTACTAAGTTTGTTAAAACGATGGGAATTGGGTCACATTTTACCCAGCCCTTGAGGGGTCACAGTTTTACATTGAAGCCTATTGAAGGAAAAGAGAAAACGAAGTCTCCACTGAAATCAAAAGGCATAGAGCTCCTATGTATTGCATGTAGCTTAAGTTTATGGCTCTACAAAATGTGTTCAAATGGTGGCTCTGGGTCGGTTTCAAGCATTTTAAGTTTGATTCCATTTAAAATGTATATGTTGAATTCAAATTTTGGAACACAAATTGTATTATCTTTTATTTTAGTAAACGTAAACGTGATAACTGATAATTACTTATCTTCGATGGTTATCCGTAAAATATCTTAAAACATTAATAACGCAATTATTACTAATGTCGAGCTGTCTCAATACCATTTTTCTATTTTTGTTAGTTTCGGTTTATTGCGCCTGTTTTCGGTAAAGTTATACTCTGCGCTTGCAACTCCCTTCAATCCTCATTCTTCCTTCCATTATTACCCCTCCAATCCTCCCTTCTTCCTTCCTTTATTCCCCCTCCAATCCTCTTTCTTCCTTCCTTTATTCCCCTCCAATCCTCTTTCTTCCTTCCGTTACCTTCCCTCCAATCCTCTTTTTATGCCCCTCACAACTGGGGTGGGAGGGGTGTGGGGGCATATAGTGTTACCCCTGTCCATCCGTCCGTGCGTCTATTCGTGAAAATGAAACAGATGACGGCGCATCTCTCTATGGAAACCAAAACACAATAATCAACTCCCTTCAATCCTTATTCTTCCTTCCGTTATTTCCCCTCCAATCCTCTTTCTTTCTTCCGTTACTTTCCCTTCAATTCGCTGTTTATGCCCGCGCAACAAAGTTATGGGGGAGTGGGGTTGGGGGCATATAGTGTTACATGTAAAGTCCAATTCAATCAATCCCAATCTTCACCAGATACCCATGAAACATTCTTATAATCTGAAACCCCATCCTCCCAAAAAGCTGTACAGCCAGTAGAGCGTTACAGGCACCCTTGGGCATCTCGTTAAACTCCCATTACCATTACTAGTATCTTTCACTATTTCAGCATTGAACATTAATGAATTCAAAACAATTTCTGGTGAAAACCATTCCATGTGTCCCTTTAATACAACTTTCTTTTAAATCATACTTTTTTCTGCCTCCTTATCCTTAATTCAAATAAAAATAATACAATTCTCTCATGATCATATGTATGCTTTTGTTTATTTTGTGAAAGCTGCACTCTATTTGAATAAATAGTTGACGCATTTTACATTTATATCTGTACAATTTGTTGTCCACCCCAACCCTCACAACCTATGCCGGGGTGAATACAAAAAAGTTCACATTAGACTGCCACATATGCTCTTGAATCCATAACTATTCAGTTCTTACTTTTAATGATTATTGTTCTTTAGTCATTCTTAAGTCACCGTGCTTAAGTAGATATTGTTCATGTTCACACTATTATGTTTTCATATCTGTCTTTCTTTAGTAAATGACCGCATATTTCTTAAATCATCTCATTCTAGTGTGTCTTTTTAACTTGCTGTGGCATAACGCTTGCATGTTCAAAAACTGATTCACTAGATCATACATGTTATAAAAAGCTAAAAGCAAAAACTTCTTTCCAATATCCTTATTAAATAAAGACACTTCTGAAACTTTATGTATTGGTTGTTTTTTAATAATGTCAATAAAGTCCGTATTTTTTTTCCAGACACGTGAATCTTGACTTCCCAGCCAAACAACCTTCACACATTTCCTATCCGTCCATTTCCATACAAACATTCTCTGTAAAAACGAATAACAAAGTTTTGCAACTTTACCTTATGTCGTACACAGTTTTCAATCTAATAACCACTTGCATGTGTTAACTGCTTTTTCCTCTTTGCAAACATTCTCAGGTGAGCGACTCAGGGCCTTTTTCAATAGATTACTCATGGATACACTTGATCAGGCGAGATACATGTTTTAGACATTGTTGTACCGAAAGCAATATTGAAATTGTCACATTCGATTGACTTTTGGGTTTTAATTTTATTTGTCTCGTATATTAGTTTTATAAACCCCGTCCAGTCTACTTCTCTTCTGCACACTCTAAACCACTCGTACAAAAAGCAAAATCCGTCGATACGTATCCCGATATTTTATCTATATGGCATCCCCTTTCAGACATGCGTTTGGATGGGTGAAGGCGAAACTATTGTAACTGTATTACAAGTAAAAAATCAAGATACAACAGTTTTGCGTCCACCCCTCGGTTTGCTTGCATGTACGGCGGTATACGTTTAACTCTATCAAGAAGATCTGACGCTTTGTATAAGCCATATACGACAATATTCCTAATTGATTTTACCGCTGCCATGGTTACCAATCCCATCAGAAGGGAGATTCAAATTACTATCATTTCAGAAGTTATCAAAAGATCATCTGAGGTCGGGAATATGCGTTAGTCGTCCCATGAAATGTGACCTTAAGCGAACTTTTCCAGACATTAGTTATTTATAATTGATCAAGTTCGATATACCTTAGAGACCTGTTTAGTAATTACGTCTATTAGTGCCTTAACAGCCTCTGCATTTTTCTCTGCTTTTTTTTTCTGTTTACATATGTTATGTGCATTTCGTAATTGTGTTTACCAGAAAAATCATGTTTCTATTAACCCATGACATTCCGCTACCACATTCTCTCTAATGCTTCCGTTGAAATGACGTTTAACCCATGACATTCCCTACCACATTCTAATGCTTCCGTTGAAATGACGTTTAACCCATGACATTCCGCTAACACATTCTCTCTAATGCTTCCGTTGAAATGACGTTTAACCCATGACATTCCGCTACCACATTCTCTCTAATACTTCCGTCGAAATGACGTTTAACCCATGACATTCCGCTTCCACATTCTCTCTAATACTTCCGTTGAAATGACGTTTAACCCATGACATTCCGCTACCACATTCTCTCTAATACTTCCGTCAAAATGACGTTTAACCCATGACATTCCGCTACCACATTCTCTCGCTACCACATTCTCTCTAATACTTCCGTCGAAATGACGTTTAACCCATGACATTCCGCTACCACATTCTCTCTAATACTTCCGTCGAAATGACGTTTAACCCATGACATTCCGCTACCTCATTCTCTCTAATACTTCCGTCGAAATGACGTTTAACCCATGATATTCCGCTACCACAGTCTGTCTAATACTTCCGTCGAAATGACATTCCTAATTTGAAGCTATACAGTTGCGTACCAATATATATTGAGATTCTTAGGTAACTTATGTGTCTTTTTTGTTATTGAAATATTCAGTATATTAAATATTCATGTTATTTATTCTAATCGAATCATATCTCAAATCATATCTCAAAAAAAAATTAAAAAATATCCAAGTTATGCCTATCTATGTATAAGTAAGTCTTATTCATTTATAACCGATCTTTAGTAACCGTTCAAACAATACCATAATGTATTGCTAACACAGTTTGATAATCGAATGTATATTGTTCAAAAACATTTTGAGCTACTGACTCACTGAAAAGTATTATATTTGCACGGGAGTTAATTTTCTAATACTGATACGCAAAGGTAGTTGTGTGGCAATGCGATATTTAAACTAACAATAACATACATGTACAATAATTATTTTGTAACACGCTATATACCGCACAAATAAGTCGTATATATTACACAGATCAGTTACATGTATGTTCATATCCTCGTTCCTCCCCATTAATGTTCGCCATCGTTAACGCTTTATTTTTGTTTTTAATGTTATTATTTATTTTTTATTTTATTTTTTATTTCAAATAGCATGGATTAGACTGGCTCGCATTTCTATAGTTTTCCATTAACCATTTGCAATCATAATGAAAACTAAATTATTGCTGTCCTTATTTTTTTTATAGTTATGTTCTAACACAGATTAATATACTCATACTCATCTTTTATTCAGCAAAATTCCAAAAGGTTATAAGACCCATAAGGATACAAAACATATATATATATACAGGGTTGACAGCAGGTACATGCAACAGTTATGTGTACTTATGCAAAAGTACTATTGTTTCAACATCAACACCATATGTAATTATAAAGCTTTTGAAAGTAACACTTCAAGAAATATTTTCAACCATGCATGATATTGTTATTATTAATACATGTTAAAGTCTTTAATCGCATAATATACGCGGTGAAGATGACAGTCTTCCTCCTAAATAGGAGCTGTCATTTCACCGCGTTATATTAAGCGATTAAAGAATTAAATAAGTAATAATAAAAAAAATATATACATGCAGATATCTAAGAACGTCTTTGATCTCTTGTCTTTTCAAAGAAAATTATTATGCTTAAGGGATACAAGGCCATCCTTATTTTTTAAAATTCGCGGCCTCAGGTTACGGTTTTCCTATATAGCTTGAATTCGTTAAACCCGTTATTCATTATTAATAATTGTTTGAATAGATCTTGTCAAACTATATGTGCATATCATTAATTGGTGATTACTAGTATACTGCACATAGTTACAGGCTACTGGTCCGCCATCTTTAGATACAGACTACTGGTCCGCCACCTTTAGTTACAGACTACTGGTCCGCCATCTTTAGATACAGACTACTGGTCCGCCACCTTTAGTTACAGACTACTGGTCCGCCATCTTTAAAAACATCCTTTAGATCAGACTGGTCCGACATTTTTAGTTACAGACTACCGGTCCGCTATCTTTAGTAACAGACTACTGGTCCGCCATCTTTAAAAAACATCCTTTAGATCAGACTATACCTATTACCAACCAATCAGCGGACAGGGAAAAAGTTCCATGTAAATTCGGAGCTATTACGCAGAATCTCTTAATTTTGATTGGTTGACAAGGTAAACAAACCAAAAAATCTTGTTAAAAAATTAAAATTCATCTTTTGAAGAGTACTTATAAAGGTTAAATCGTACATTTGTGCAATGTATTCATAATGTGTTGCATAATCAATAAAGAAGAATATTTTACATTTTCCTCATGTTACTATATGCAAGTAGGTGGGTCAGCAACATCCGACACAAACAGCTTTTTCAAAACATACTCAACGTATGCATGTTTTTTTGATAAAACTAAGATAGGTCTGTCAAAACAAGTAATAAAACATATAGCTTCCTATATTAGGGAACTCACTACAGAGCTATAAGGTAGGCCTATGGAAATGAATTGGTGTAGTATGACCAACATGGATGGAATCACGGAGATGGAATATGGTCAAGTGAAATATTCATCCAATGAAATATAGCACACATTCAATAAAAACTAAATGGAAGATGACATGGGGTAACTCTAGATTTAAACTGTTAGGAATTATATTCGACACAGATCTTACAAAAATTAATGACTTGAATTACAATGTCAAAATAATAGCTTTTAGGAAAGAAAACACAAGTAGTTGGCAACGTAGATACCTGACTCCCATTGGTAGAATTACGAGGGTCATTCAATAAGTTCTGTCACTAACGCGTTTTAACAATTATGTGCTCAATGTGAGTGTTGATGTTTGATACCAAATGAAAGAGAGTTTCAATACCATTCCATTGATGGTAAAATGAATGCTATATATTTTGTGTGACGAAAGTTATGGAACATTTAATACACACTGAGGCATTTTCGTCCTGAGTTTTTTCAGGTATGTTAATCGTTACTTTTTTAAATGCCTGTTTCTCTTTAAGTACTTGTCGAAAACCTTTGAAATTTCTCATACATTACCAGTCTTTTCTGTGCATTACAAGATTCAGAATTTAAGCATGATAGATAAAAAGGTATTGTCTTAGAAATTAACATGTTAAGCTAACGTGTAAAATTAATTTAATGATAAATGGACATTAAATGGAAGGGCAGTCTTCTGAAATAGCGTTTTTGGATGATCAATATTTTCACTAAACATTGTACAAAATGCTACAATAATGTGTTGAATATAAAATTTAAACACCGAAGGACTAGGACTTGTAAAATAAATATGAAAACATATTAATACTATGAGAATAATTACGACATTTAAAAGATATTATAACATTTCCGTAACCAAATTAAGGGATATGCATTCACTCATATCTGGTTTGCAGCAAGACCTTTCCTAATTCTCGACAGTCATTTTCAGGGATTATGGGCGAATAACAACAGATGGTGTACAAGAAAATTTAAAAGCATAGAATTATTCAAATAATTTTTACAACGTTTTGTAACAAGGACATTTTCAGAGATGCCAGTATCCAAAAGGTGTGGTAGAGGGAGGTAATTCCGGGGTATAAATAACCGGAATTTTTTCATTTTTGTTGTGGAATTTAAGAGAGCGAACCCAGTAGTATAATAAATACACTACTTTATCTCAGTGTAGTATCCAGTTCAAAGGATATATGCCTAGTGACAGAACTTTTTGAAGCACCCTCGTACAGTTATAAAGTCACTCCTTTTACCTTCACATAATCACTTGTTTTTGTCCTTACCTAATCCAACAGATAATGTTATCAATGAAATAAACACATTGTGTTTTAACTTCCTATGGCGAGGTAAATTAAGAATTAAAAACAATGTATTACGTAAGGATTATGAAGAGGGTGGATTGAGAATGACGAATCTTATATCAGCCTTAAAAGCAACATGGATTAGAAGATTACTGTTAGAGGAAAACAAATATGTAAATATCCTAAAATCATATTTTGATATGTATGCACAAGAAATAATAATAAATAATACTGCAAACCCCTTTTGGAAAGATGTTTTAAAGTCACACATACTAATACTATCAGGCCCAAGCCAATGAACACAGATCTATACTTATCAAGCCCAATATTTTATAACGAAAATGTCAGTGTAGGGCCGAAAAGCTATTTCTATAAAATCTTCGTTTGAAAAAGGAATGTATACTATAAATGAGATTTCAAAATAAAATGATGGGAATTTGTATACACAGGAAGAACTAAACATGCATTTGATGTAAACATTAATATTCTACCTTACCACAGTTTAGTAACTGCTGTCAAAAACATAAAAAAGATAACATCATAGAAGCTACAAGCAAACTTGAAAACCCCACCATACCAAATCCTATTAAAATATGCATAAAAACGAGAAGGGAATAAAAGATATGTATCTTCTACTAAACCAAAATCTTGAAATCCCTACTGCAAAACTTTCATGGAATAAACGGCACCAAATCAGCAACCCAGTTTGGAAACAGATTTTACTTGGCCTTTTTCAATAACCAAGATACTACATTGCAATGGTTCCAGACACGCATCAACCATAACATCTTAGCAACAAATAGTTTTCTACATGAGATAAAACATACTTGACAATCCAATATGTTCTTTCTGTTCAACGGCCTCCGAAACAATTATACATATTTTATGAGAATGTGATAAAACAAAAAATATACTAAGTAAACTTAAAGATTGGCTGCTCAAAAAATGTATTGAAATTACTCTTGAAGAAATTACTCTGGAAGAAAAATCATTTATCTTTGGAACATATGACAAAAATGTAGGCAACTTAATCCAGCCCATCCTTTTAGAGTTTAGAGACAAAATACTACTTATATTACTGCAGATGCTCAAAAAATATACACACATTTACAATACTGAAGCACAGAATCCAACTTCTGTATAAAACAAGCAAAGAAATATCTATTGTTGAAAACAACTACAACATATTTTTTAATTTGTGAGAAAAGTTTCATGAACTGTTTAATTAGGACAAATAAGACCCAGATGTGTATTTGTTATTTTTTTTATCTATATAATGCCATATCCTCAACCTCTCACCCCCACTCCCCATATTATTTTATTTAAAAAAACTTTTAACCGCCCCTTCCTGCTCCCCAATCAATAAAGTTAAGTTATACAATTTGTGCCATATTATTATTAATATACTCACTTTTTTTACGTAAGCGTGAATGTAAATTTGTTACCAAAACCATAAAAACACACTTAGAACCAAAAATAAAAATACTTAACAGAAATTTGCTATTTAAAGATTATTTTTTGACATTACGTAGTGGTAATCTGTAGTAAACTAGTGAGCGAGTGATTGAGTGATCTGAGTGAGTATTATTGATTTATGATTTTGTTGTATATATTTTTATAAAACATTGTAAAGGTTTTACACAGTTTCACTCAAAGTTGTTTTTTAAAGGGACACACGGCAATCTTGATTTTTTAAAAACTCACGGCGTCCGGTTAGTTTTTCTCTTCACTTGCATTTGTTCTATCATTAATAGTAATTGTTGGAATAGTTCAAAGCTAATTATTTTTACATATTACTATTTTTTTATAATAGTGCATCAATAATATGTTTAAAAATTTGGTGAAATATTGAAGAAAATTGAAATCTCAATTTTGTATTTAATCATATGCAAGCAGTTTTAAAGTTAAAATGACGCAGGATAACTAAATTGAGGAGCAAATTTTAATGTTTGAATAAAACTCAAGATTGCCATGTGTCCCTTTAAGTGAAATAAAAGGTCCTAAAATAGTCCATTTATCCAGCGAGAGTAGACAAGACGTCATTTCTAAATACAATAAGCCATTTCATTACATCATCCAAATTTCATCCAACATAAGATCTTTCCTTTCGGAATAAAAAAGATTAAAACAACACATAACACTCCAAATATTATCTCTTCAACGTTTCATTATTGATAGAATACTCGTCTGGCAGAAGCAGGTGAGCAAAGTTAGGATGTAAAATTCTGCAAACTGAGTTCAATAAATACAGAACTGAAATGGCTAAAATGTCAAAGCGGAACTTCAACATTTATGAATTTCGTTTTAGGCTATTGTTGTTTTTGTATTATATTTTGTGTTTTACTAATATTGCCTATTGGTGCTGCCTTGTTGGTTAGAGATTAGATCACGGCGGGGATTTCTTTATTTACACTGTCCTGTTTTAATGGGATGACAGTAGGGTAAGTGTGAGGTTTGGTGCACCCTAGAACCGGTTTAAACCCCCAGTGGCCTTTGTTGCCACTGACCGTTCCAAGGCGGTAGCCTTATTGTCAACCCTTTTGTGTTTGTGATGTCGTTTGCATTTTTTATTACTTTTGCCTTCTCGTTTGTCTGTTTGCGTGTTTGTTTTTGTGTTTTGTGGTTGACTGTCGTCCTTGAATGCTGCTTTCCCTGTCCGATATTTTTATCTTTCTTTACAAAGTGCACTGTGATTAAAAATTCTACAACAGCACAGTTGTGTCTTTCTTTTGACATCTTGGTATGTCGTTGCAATATTAAGTTGAATTAAGAGTGCAGTATATACATTATATAGCGGAAATTTCCGAGTTCCTTTAGTATATATGCAAGCAGATTTAAAGTCAAGATGATACTGTATTCAAAGATACGTGGTCCGAATCTTAACTTTCATACCCCATTCAACCCCTTCTTCAAGAAACAAAAACGGGGTTGGCTGGGGTATGAAATAAAACTTTAATTTTGGTTTAAAAAACTTGCATTTTGTAAATTAAAAACATTTAATAGGTAATTTTAAACACTTTATCGCATTTTTTTAATAATTGTCATAAAATTCGTTATAAAATCCTGCTAATTTAAGCTTTCCCATCGCTTAATGGAAATAAGGCGGGACCACGTAATGAACATCTGAAATGATGCTTTTGATGCTTGATTACTACTTGAATGCAGGGCGTTCCGTTACAATAAAAGAACCGTATTAAAATGTGCAGTATGATTCAGTTTAACTTAAACAATTAGTTTGGCCTTTTTTCAGCTTCAACAAATACAAGCCCATTTATTCTCCCCGTGAGGGTGGGGTAGGAGCATCCCTCTGCACACCTTACAGCAACTCAATGTTATGTATACAATGTACTAGTTTAATATATATAGGCTATAAAGCTGTATCCTTAACGTATATGTACAGATTTCCTTCTCACAATTATACACAAATCATTTGCACTGAACACTCGGCAGATATAACAATATAAATAAATTATTTATGGTATTCTATGGCATTTGTTCTACAAGATATGATTGTCTGCTGGCAAGTGTATAGTATAGTGGTAATCTACTTAAATGTGTATGCCTTATTAATAAAGATAATTTCATTATAATTAAGCTATTGAGAAAAAAATGCGGAGCGGTGTGGGGCATTTCGGCTTGAGTTTTTTACTAGTATATATTTATTTAAAAAATAAGTGTGTGTGGTCTTGGTGCTGTTTAATTCGTTATATTTAATTGTATCTAGCGATGTTTGATCACTGCGCCTTCAAGAATATGTTCATCATTGTTGGAAATACGCCAACCGTAGATCGCAGATTCTCAGAGAAGCGTGAACATCAACTATTAATATCTCCTTTTAAACAAGCACATGCTCCTACAAACGGTTTAATGTGCATCACTAGACACATAAACGTGCAGATATAAAAAATAAAGGCAACTACAAAGCAATAGTGTTATTCCAACAGTGGCACACGGGGAATACGCGGATTTAAACAGTGTCCGACACACGGGGAATACGGGTAAACAGTGTCCGACACGCGGGGAATACGGGGATTTGAACAGTGTCTGACAGACGGGAATACGGGGATTTAAACAGTGTCCGACACACGGGGAATAAGGGTAAACAGTGTCCGACACACGGGGAATACGGGGATTTGAACAGTCTCCGACTATCACAAACGGGGAATACGGGGATTTGAACAGTGTCTGATAGACGGGAATACGGGGATTTAAACAGTGTCCGACACACGGGGAATACGGGGATTTGAACAGTGTCCGACAATCACAAACGGGAAATACGCGGATTTAAGCAGTGTCCGACACTCGGTGAATACGGGGATTTAAACAGTGTCCGACACACGGGGAATACGGGGATTTGAACAGTGTCTGGCAGACGGGAATACGCGGGTTTAAACAGTGTCCGACAATCACAAACGGGGAATACGCGGATTTAAACAGTGTCCGACACTCGGTGAATACGGGGATTTAAACAGTGTCCGACACACGGGGAATACGGGGATTTGAACAGTGTCTGATAGACGGGAATACGCGGATATTAACAGTGTCCGACAATCACAAACGCGGAATACGCGGATTTAAGCAGTGTCTGACACTCGGTGAATACAGGGATTTAAACAGTGTCTGACACACAGGAAATACGCGGATTTAAACATTGTTCGACACACAGGAAATACGCGGATTTAAACATTGTTCGACACACAGGAAATACGCGGATTTAAACATTGTCTGACACACAGGAAATACGATTTAAACATTGTCTGACACACAGGAAATACGCGGATTTAAACATTGTTCGACACACAGGAAATACGCGGATTTAAACATTGTATGACACACAGGAAATACGCGGATTTAAACATTGTCCGACACACAGGAAATACGCGGATTTAAACAGTGTCCGACACACAGGAAATACGCGGATTTAAACATTGTCTGACACACGGGGAAAAGCACGGATTTAAACAGTGTCTGACACACGGGGAATACGCGGATTTAAGCAGTGTCTGACACATGGATAATACGCGGATTTAAACATTGACTGACACACAGGAAATACGCGGATTTAAACATTGTCTGACACACAGGAAATTCGCGGATTTAAACATTGTCTGGCACACAGGAAATACGCGGTTTAAACAGTGTCCGACACACAGGAAATACGCGGATTTAAACATTGTCTGACACACGGGGAAAAGCACGGATTTAAACAGTGTCTGACACTCGGTGAATACGGGGATTTAAACAGTGTCTGACACACGGGGAATACGCGGATTTAAACAGTGTCCGACACACGGATTATACGCGGATTTAAACAGTGTCCGACAATCACAAACGGGGAAAAGCGCGATTTAAACAGTGTCTTGCACACGGGGAAAAGCGCGGATTTAAACAGTGTCCGACACACGGGGAATACGCGGATTTAAACAGTGTCCGACACGCGGATTATACGCGGATTTAAACAGTTTCCGACAACCATAAACGGGGAAAAGCGCGATTTAAACAGTGTCTTGCACACGGGGAAAAGCGCGGATTTAAACAGTGTCCGACACACGGGGAATACGCGGATTTAAACAGTGGCTGACACACGGCGAATACGCGGATTTAAACAGTGTCTGACATACGGGAAATACGTGAATTTAAACAGTGTCTGACACACGGGGAATACGCGCTGTATGTTTGGACATCTAATAACACCCAAAACTAGAACTATCACCGAAGGTGATTAATACTCCAGCAAATGCGTACACCACAAGGACATGCGCATCTCTGCTTTATACTGATACTTCTCATAAAGTTTTGTGCGAATTTGAAAAGTGTCCGACACGGAGAATACGCGGATTTCAACAGTGTCCGACAATCACATACGGGGATTACGCGGATTCAAACAGTGTCCGACACACGGGGAATACACCGATTTAAACGGTGTCTGGCACTCGGTGAATATATGGATTTAAACAGTGTCTGACACACAGGGAATACGCGCATTTAAACAGTGTCCGACACACGGGGAATACACCAATTTAAACGGTGTCTTTCACTCGGTGAATATATGGTTGAAATACGGTGAATACGCGGATTTAAACAGTTAGTTCTTGAGCTGGCTGTAGACCCCCCTCCCCCCCCCCCCCCCGATCCATAAATGTTATGGTGGGACACGTAGAGATACGTTCCGAGAAAGATTCCATCAATTCAAATTGGTTCTAATATATTCCATTCTTTTTCTAAAAAATAATTCCAGATTTCGGCGATTTTCGTCTAAAAACGCAACGTTTTACCCCAAAACTCACTAAAGCCCCAACGCTCACATGGCACACATGTCTCATTTTAAAACTTACTTTATGTTCTTTCAGAAAATCATACTGTACAAAATTCCCCCTGGGGTGGGGAGGGTTTCTCCTATTAGCTCACAGCCTAAGTGTCTGACATACTGGAAATACGGGTTTTAAACAGTGTCCGACACACGAGGAATACGCCGATTTAAACAGAGGCGAACACATCAAATAGGCAGATTTCGACAGTGACGCACACGGGGAATAAGGGAATGTTTAACCAGTTTCAGACACACATGGAATACGCGGATTTAAACTGTGTTTAATACTGGACATACGCGGATTTAACCCGTTTCGAACACTGGGCAGGTAATGTCCCAATTCAAAATAATTCCAGAACACGGACAAAACGCGAAGTGAGAAGAAGTACCTCGCGGATTTCGATTTGAAACGCACGTGTATATATTATCTCAGCAGTTAAAAACATGTAACTCTAAAAGAACAACACCGCAGTACTATTTGCGTGCAAATATATAGATCTGTTTCATAATGATAAAAATCGAATCGTTTGGAATCGTTCAAACTAAACGAATATGATATCAATCCATTATTGTAAAATCGGTAATCATATTGATTTATTTTCATTTTCAATTCGCGGGGGTATATGATACTTTTACTGTCGGAAATTGTGTTTCACTCGTCGCCATTTAACACAATTACCGGCTGTTAAAAGAACTATATAATTCCGCAATTTGAACTAAATCAATACAGCACTGAGAGCAATATTGAACAACAATAACTAATAATAATAATGCCTTTCTGAAGGCACCATGATAGCAATATTCTCCTATGCAATTTGTTTTACCTCAGTAGGCCGTGATCAGCTCCGTTACATTTAGGCCCTAAACACGGCAGCAACTGCGCATGATGCCCGACCGGTCAGGAAGTATTTCCGGGTCGGAGGATGCTAAAATAGTTCCATGGTATAATCCAAAGTTTGTAATTTGCATGTGTTTTTCTCAAGTATGTTTTTTTTTATGAATAGTACGTATGTTACCGTGTTTTACTATGTCATTGGAGAGTATGAGCACAGAGGATAGGTAAACGGCAGTTTGTGGGTCAAACGTTTGTAATTCACAGAATTAAAGGTTATTTAAGTGAAGCAATGACTGATCAATAAATAATAGCTTATTTTGCATTGTGTTCAATGGGCTGAATTTCACCGGTCTGACTAATGACGTGGTCCCGCCTTAATTCCATTAAGCGATATGAAACGTTATATTAGCAGGATTGTATAAACGATATTTCGATAATAAAAGATGAACAAGAGACAGAAGGGCGGGGGGGGGGGGGGGGGGGGTTGTATTGCTCTACTGGCTATATTGAGTCTGTGGTGGCGAACACGACGTCAATATGCTCAACTGGGGGGGGGGGGGGGGGGGGGGGCTGTATTGCTCTACTGGCTATATTGAGTCTGTGGTGGCGAACACGACGTCAATATGCTCAACTAGGCTTGGTACTGATCATTCCTGCCAAGTTCCACTGAAATCCAGCCTGGGGTTCAGGAAAACTACTCCGGATAAAGTTTGTGTAAAAGGGGCCATAACTCTGTCAAAAATCATTCCATCGAAACACGGCGATGACATGCGCACAGTTGAAACGTTGAAATCCGGCCAGGGGTTCAGGAGAACTAGTCCGGACAAAGTGTGTGTATTAAAACCTTTAAAAGGCCATAACTCCGCCAAAAGTCCTACAGTCAGAACACGGTGATGATATACACAACTAGGTTTGGTACTGACCATCTCTGAAAAAATTCGTTGAAATTCAGCGAGAGGTTCAGGATAACTAGTCGGGACAATGTTTCTGCACTTAAACCTTGAAAGGGCTATAACTCCGCCAAAATCATTCAACAAATAAACGGCGATGATATGCACAACTAGGCCTGGTACTGATCATCCCTAAAAGTTTCGCTGAAATCTGGCCATGAGTTCAGAAGAGACTAATCACGACAATGTTTGTATATTAAAACCTTTAAAGGGTCATAACTCCGCCAAAAATCATTAAACTGGAACACGGCGACTATATGCACAACTAGACTTGATACTTATAAACCTTGCCAAGTTGTGTTAACATCCGGCCAAGGGTTCAGGAGAACTAGTCCGGACAAAGTTTGCGTATTAAAACCTATAAAGTGCCATAACTCCGCCAAAACTCCTACAGCCGAAACACCGTGATGATATGCACAACTAGACTTGGTACTGATCATCCCTGCAAAGTGTCGTTAAAATTCAGCAAGGGGTTCAGGAGAACTTGTCCGGACAAAGTTTGTGTACTTAAACCTATAAAAGGTCATAACTCCGCCAAAATCATTCAACCGGAACACGTTGACGATAAGTACAACTAGGTTTGATATTGATCATCCCTGCAAACTTTCGTTGAAATACGGCCAAACGAAGGACCTATCGTCTTAATGAGGCAAAATACAGCATTTTTAACTAAATCAAGGGCCATAACTCTGGTATTACTAATTCGGTTAGGCTGGTTTTTGAACTTGTTCAAGCTTCTATTGTTATTACCAATCTGGTAAAGTTTGTCAAAGATCGGGTAAAAAATAAAAGCCCTATCATCTTAACGAGGCAAAATACAGCATTTTTAAGTAAATCAAGGTATTACTAGTCCGATCTAGCTGGTTTTCAAACTTGTCCGAGCTTTTATTAATATTAACAATCTGTGCTAGTTTAGTAAAGATCAAATGATAAATGAAGCTACTAGTGTATTCACAAGGCAGAATATGGCATTTGTCAGCAAATAAGGGGCCATAACTCCAGTGAAACTAATCTGATATGGTTGGTTTTATTGCTATTAACAATCTGTGCAAGTTTGGTAAAGATCAAATAATAAATAAACGTGCTAGAGTGATCACAATGCAGAAAATGGCATTGTTCAGCATAACAAGGGTCATAACTCTGGTGTTACAAATTCGATCTGGCTGGTTACGAACTCTTCCGAGCTTCCATTAATATAAATACACTGGCAAATTTCGTAAAGATCAAATGTAAAATGCAGGTGATGGTGTAAACAAGGCTTAATTATGGCCATTTTTCAGCAAAACAATGGCCATAACTGTAGTGTTACTAATCCGATATGGCTGGTTTTCAAACTCATCCGATCCTTGATTGATATTAAGACACTGACAAAGATACGAATAATAGTGAAGTCTTTATCGCGTAATCAAGACAAAAGTTAACGGACGGACGACGGACGGACGGACGACGGACAACTCGCAATCACATAAAAATGCGATAACATGTTTAAAAATTACCTATTAAATGTTTTAATTTTACAATATGCAAACTTTTAAAGCCGAAATTAAGGTTTTATTTCATACCCCAGCCAACCCCGTTTTCGCTTCTTGAAGAAGGGGTTGGATGGGGTATGAAAGTTGGTAGTGAAATACTCGTTGAGCCATTAGCCAAAGCAGCGCAGACAGTAAGTAATGATGACCTATATGGTTATAAACAAGTTCATCTTAATAGACTGCATTCATTAAGGAGGAAGAACACTAAAATATAAAATAAATCGACCTTGACAATGACCACTTGACGACGACCTAGTTTTCTAAAGAAAACACGTCACGTAATAATAACAGTTTAATTTTAGATATATAAATTACCTCATTTCGAATATTAGTAATGCGACTCTAAAATCAGCTTTAAATGTGTCGGTTTATGACCATTGTCCGAATTGATTTTGATTCTGTGCGATTTGAATTTTCTAAACAAAACACAAAATACAAGACCCAATTCCTAGCACTCCACTTTACGTACTAAACGTCAATCAATGGAGCTACCAGTAATATTTTATGATTGGTTGGATGTCAGGTCAGGGATCGAACCCAGGCGCTGTACCTCTAGGTCAGCACGGCGGTCTCAGGTTAAATGTTGTGTTTGTTTGTATGGTGTTTTACGTCATTTTCAACACATGTAAGGTAATATATGACGGTCGATTTTTTTTGTGTGGTGTGGCAGTCCACCCACTTTTCCTGGGTAGAACAAGTACTGTATACAGCTCCCGCCATCCGTAAGAATCGACACTTCCTCACTTACAAGTCGAGCTCCCAGTGGGATTCGAACCCGCAGCGGTAAAGAGGCGAAGGCTTACAACGCAACGTCGTTAACCATTTCAGCCACGAAGACGCTATATTTGTTGAAGGTAGAAAGGTGGCTAATATAAACGTTACAACACCACCGTTAAAGGTTAAAGGTTAAACACTTCGTCGTCAATTAAAGTAAGTAAAATAATTTAAAGGTAAGTACAATGTTTCGTTGTTAAATAAAAAAAATAAATAAAAAAAATAGCGTATTTGACAAGACCCTACCACCGAACCTGGCGTATACGAAAGACCCTGCTAACATATACACCTAAGTGAATACTTCTTTCTTATATCGTTATAGATTATAAGTCGGACGTTATTATACATGTCCTTGACCTTTGATTTTGACAATGACCCACGGGCAATCACACATTTGAGACGCGACAGTCAATATATGTCGGAATATGGCAAATGAATATACCAACATGAGTGTATTTCCATACTTTCTGACACCATTACGGACTATTTGTCCGCCATCTTAAAATAAGATCCAAAATGGGTGGGATAAGGTCAAGTGAAATTTTCAACCAAATGCATGTTTTAGGCATGTGCAATGTCAGTCGTAGCAAACATGACCTGTAATGCAACACTGTGAACATAATATCAGAAAGAATACTTATATGGCAGAAATTATACACTTTATATACAAAAAGCTTGGTACAATTTTACGCAAAATTGTTTTGTTTTTATATGAAATAAGTTGGTCCATAGAATGGTATATTTATCCAGCAAGAGCAGACGTGACACCATTTCTTAATAAAAGTAAGCCACATTATGACATCACCCATTGGTTTAAAATTTCAATTGACCATTTCCATCCATTTTGGATATTATTTTCTTAAAGATGGCGGAACAATAGTCATTAAACTGAACAATACCTATTCAGTCTCTCTTAACTTGCATTATACTTACTTAAGGTATTATACCACTAATTATTTTCCCCATAGACACCAATGTTAAAGTGTCTCATATTAATGATTTGCTGCAAATTCAACTCAGGTATGGATAATGCAGCAGTGTAATGTTCATATAGAAAACTAATTTTCCACTTGAAAAATCACCAGAAAAGTTGGGGTCACAAGACATGTAAGAAAGTTCTTGTTTGTTTACTAAACAGGTCAAGGCTACAGCTGTTTTCATTGATTGACTGTTTTCATTGCTCACAAAGTGAAAGCATAGAGTCGAAATTTCGAAAATGTTCATCAGTGATCCAGTAAAACTTATTAATATGCTTCTTATACATACAACCACAAAATCGAATAAAAATGGGCAGTTTTCCCCTACTTATAATGCCTGTTTTCATCAAAAAAGGGGGGATTACTTTTTATTATAGGAACTACATTCGACTACACCTCGGAGGCTTACATGTAATTAGTGGGGGTAAACCTTAAGAGTCACTATTGTATGAAAATTATCCATTCTGCTCTGTCACTATCATCAGTTTCTCCCGCTGTATTACACTCTTTATTTAAGAAATAGAACATCGTTTACTGTGAATTATCGTTTAATATATCACGGTTTGGAGTTCAATTGTAAACAACAATTTCACGAGCCCGAAGTGCGAGTGAAATTATTGTTTACAATTGAACGACAAACCGTGGTATATTATAGATAATTCACCGTAAACGATGTTCTATTTCTATTCTAATACCCCTAAATTGTGAAAATAACGCACACATCTGAAATCTTTCGCATTGCTTTGCTTACTCTCCTAACGTTGCATACGTTACAATGCGTAATGCGCAATGCGCAATGCTTATTCTCCTAACATTGCAAAAATTACAGTGATATATCGTTCAGTATAACGAGATATTTTAAACTAGCTATATAGTGCGGGTGTATTAGAATTCGTCGTGATTACCAGTTAAAATTGAACTTTTATTATATAAGACATCCATTGCTGTCTTACACATGTAAAACCTTGGAATACAATAATTTGAATTGAGCTGAATCTTAGTTAAAGCCCGGATATAGTCAAATATATGTAACTATACTGACGGTCAATGATATCGCACCAGCCAGATTATATGGGTGTTACATGTCATTGTTAATAAAGTAATTTATATTAATAAGCGCATATTTTGTAGTTACGAATTGCTAACAATGATCGTCGCAAATTCCTAAACTTGGTGTCTAGTATTCCATTAAGTCACACGGGTTGAAAACACAAAGTCACACATTTTAATACCGTTAAACCGTTCTTAAGATATTATCCCGACCTCAGGCTATTCCACCAATATCGCCATGCCACACTCAGCTAGAGTTACAAGTGATGTTATCTTATCTTACTGAAATAACGGCGTTATCTTGCTGAAATATACGTGAGGTCGGGATAATTTCTCAGGAACGGTAAAACGGTTGGACTAACCCGGTATTAAAATGTGTGACTTTTGTTTTCTACCCGTGTGACTTTATAATAATCTATAGTTGCGTTTTCATTGACCGCCAGTATAATATATTTAAGCAATGACGGAAGACCACTTTAATTCAAAGTGTTCATTCACATGCATAATGGTAGACAGTGTGGTGAATCTACATACGGCGGGCTGTTAGCCTCACAACATCGCCGATTCAGTTCTGGATCCACGGACTCCACACTACTAAACGGGTGTTCCGGGACATACTGACACGACACTTCAACGACCGAATCCAAACATGTAAGACATATTATTATAATCTCTGTATTTATTTATATATTATATTCTATGTGTTGACCACTCGGTTCACCACACTTGGCGAACGAGGATGTTCTTTCGAACACACTCTATGCGTTCAGCATTATGTTATGTTGAAAACCTTTCAATTTAATTATTTTTATCGGATATTTTAAATTCCGGTAAATACCATTTCACGGAACACGTGTGTTTCGTACTTTGCCTTGATTTAATTTGAGGTATTCAGCCAAAGTGCGCTGACATTTTTGCCTTGATGTATTTGAGGTATTTAAAGGAAAGTTGTTGAAGTCAAATTTGTTCAAGATTTCTTGCTTGAGCAGGAAATTTGTTTTTTTGCTTTTGCCATTTATGTTAGATGTAATTGTATTGTTTTGTATTGTTTAAGTTCTTTTCTGAAAGACGAGCGACTTTTTGCCCCTTAGCAATGGTATTTTACATTTACCATGCTTCTTTAGAAGAAATAGCGCAATTCTTTGATTTATATCTTTTTCTGGCTTCATGTATTGAAAATTACATACACTGGAAAAAGCCTTCTTCTGTAAAGCAAATTGAATGGGAATTGTTCCGCACTTACCATTTGAGAGCATCAATTTGCAAAAATGGTATTCCATTTCACTGGAAAATGTACCTCATACCAGTGTGCCTTACTTTGAAGCATTTCCCTCACATAGCTTCACCCCACCTGTACCCCCTAGTAAGCCTGTGCAAGTTCCCAGGCCCCCACCAGGTTGCAGTATACTTCCCATTATCCTGACCAACTGGCACTTGTGCAAATGCAAAGCCATATGCCCCCACCAGGTTTTCAGTATCACCCATATCGTGTAGCTGCGAATGACGCCTTTTAGGCGTGCCTAACAGGTGCGCAACATTGAACAACAATTTGGACGCACGCGAGAAGAGTAGAGTTTTAACAGAGTTAAGGCCCACTTCACCGACTTAAAGTCTTTACTCGCCACTATAATCGATGGATACTCCCTACCACTAAGAGAATCTCTCCACAACCGGCGCCAGCGCACACTGTGTTGCCGACACGGGGTTTTAAACCGAACCCTACACTCCATATTGACATAACCCCTGTAGCATCCCAATCACTCCCATACTCGGTCACGACTATCCAGTGCAGCCACCCACCACCCCTACGAACAATGTCAACGCACCTGAGACATTCCCCTCCAAATAACACCAGCAGTGGTTTCAGTGTGTATGGTAAACATTCATAACCCAGATACCATCTCATCATCACCTGTGGAAGATACCTCGCCTATGGTCAAATACACACCAGCATCGGTTACTCGCGCAACAGTTGCGAGTGCCCCAAAACCAACAACAAGTACAACAGCTGTAGTCCGCACCATTGTTGTTAAACCAAAGGAAACAGACATGAACCCTGAGGTCTTCATTGCATGTCAGAGAGTGTGGAGATAGATCCTCCCCCTTTCTTATCAAACAGTGCATCAGCTGATAGTGTAAACCCAAATAATGGCTTCAGAATAGCACCCTGTCATACACCAAAGACTTAGTGTGAAAGCAGGTGAATTACATTTCAAGAGGTATCGTTTCAAAGCTGATGCACAGTTACGAATATCAATCACACCATTGCATCTTCCTGCTTCACAGGGGGAGGAGATTCCCATTTTGGAAGTTCCCATGTCAGCCGACACATCACTTTCATCAGTTACAATGTTTCCGACATGCATGCATGCCACTCCCAAGTGAAACCGAAACTAGCGTTACTGACACTGATGAGTATTATTACAGTCATATGTCCTCTAAGTGGCTATACTTCTGCTGTTTCTGGTTACAAAAGTTATCTGATGGACAGTCGTAGAATCTCCCACAGTTTGGATGGTTCCATAATCCGTCATTCTGTAGTTGCTGAACGCGTTTGTACTACTTTCCCCTCATCTGGTTATCCCCACAATAAAGGTGATCTTACTTGCTGTGATGAAGTTCACAGATGGTTAAATTGTAGAGCATGTTTTGTATTCTGGACTATGACGTGGGCCTATGTCACATTTGGCCACTCGGGTCCTGTTTTCTCTGTGGAGGTTACGAGATTCAGATAAGGGGGGAGGAGAAGTTGGTTAATCTGCATTCAGCATTACTCGAGTGATTTGTAAATAGTTCAAGCATTATTGTTTTCATAGTTTTCCTCATATTGTCACCCTTCCATCACATTTGTGGTCCATTATAAACATTTTCGTAGTTTTAGTTGCCATGTGTTGGTGGAGTGGGTGGTTGATTACTTGAATTACTTTTACAGTCGGCCAGTTGAGTCAGTTTAGGTCATACTCTGTATTGTTGTCATTTAGTTAGACGGTCGTTGAACTGACTTTCTATCTGGTAATCAATACAGAGGTTTCTAAATTATATTGGATTGCTTTAATGCAAATTTAAGTTGTTGTTCTTTGCTAGCTTAGACGGTCGTTGTACTAGCTTTCTAGTACAGACCAATGACATATTTATCTCTGCATGTATACACTTATACGCAACTGTCACCTTCTTTCACTCATTTCATTCATAATAATGCTAACATAACTATGTCACCCATCCTGTATATAAATCGCATACATTATAGGATTGTCAATACTCCTGATTTCCTTAATAAGTCACCATCATAAGTCTTCAATATATTGCACATTATGTCGTATATGGTGAAGCTTCTTCTGTCGTAGTAGTTCCGCTAATTTGACAAACCTAACTACAAATAACTACGTACACATTGGCCTATAACCTTTCTTCTCGACTAATATTTCAGTAACTCTGCATCTGACCATCCTTTACATGTCCCATTAAGCACTCGACTCGTCAATTTATATTTCGCGTATAAGAACCCTTATTATTCCAACTACATCGTCTAAACTTAGTCGAACAACAACGTACAGGATATTCAACAGTTAAAAACACAGTTTACTAATTGCTTAACAATAATCACTGGTATTCTTACAAACTAATTAGCAACTATATGGATCTACAACATCATTTCTTGCTGTGTTCATGTATGTCTGTTAACGATGCCTGCATCATCCGTCTACAATCCCATATCAAAAGGAGCCTAGGCCTTCCTCCTTCATTCATAAGTGGGTCTAGTGTGGTGAATCTACATACGGCGGGCTGTTAGCCACACAACATCGCCGATTCAGTTCTAGATCCACGGACTTCACGGACTAAACGGGTGTTCCGGGACATCAACTACACGGACATACTGACACGACACTTCAACGACCGACTCCAAACATGTAAGACATATTATTATAATCTCTGTATTTATTATATATTATATTCTATGTGTTGACCACTCGGTTCACCACAACATCAATCCAATTGCAGATCGTAACAGTTGTTTTGTGTCACAGGGTCGGATCAACGTATGTGTATGTTGTATTTGGTATAAATATTAGTTCAGATGAAACAATATGTATTTTACTATATGCTGATGACGTAGTACGTCTGGCCGAAAACGAGACAGATTTACAGTGAATGTTAAATGTGTTAAATGACTGATGATTAAGCAATCGTTTGGTAGTAAATAAAAGTAAAAGCAATATTGTTAATATTAGACCTCCATCAGTTAAAAGGACTATTTATTTTTTTAATTTTAAAAATGTGGAATTTCAGAATTATCAGTTGTTGATAAGTATGCTTAACTTGGACTTATATTAAATGCATTTTTGGATTATAAAGTAACTGCTAAGTTTGTTTTGCAGCCAGCAGGGCTCTAGGTCTTCTGATCGCTAAATCTAAAGTATTAGGTGGCATGCCGGCAAATGTCTTTCGTAAACCGTTTGATGCTACAGTCGGGGCAACTTTTGCATATGGAGCTGCCATTTGGGAAAAGCACGCATTGTCCTGTATAGAGTCTATTCAGTATAGAGCAATGCGATATTGCCTGAACAAGGAGTACTCCAAACGCAGCAGTTTCTGGCGATCTTGGACGGGAACCAATCTTTTGTAGGCAAATCAAATGTATATCCGGCCATTGGTTAAGGCATAATATGTTGCCAGACAGTAGAGTTAATAAACATATATTCATCTCTTTTTTTTATAAAGATGTCTCTAACTGTAAAAATTGGTGTTATAGAGTGAAAAGAATTTAAATGTTATGATAAAATAGGATGTGAAGAACTGAAAACTTTGAATTGAAATATTAATAAAAAGAATATGTTAGATAGGCGGCCAGTTTGAACGTACATGTTAATGAATGGAAAGACTGTATTAATTCTGAAAGTGCAGTTAGTGGAACAGGTAAAAACAAATTGAGAACTTATAGATTGTTTAAAAACACATTTATAACAGAGCGATATTGTAATATTATTTTACCAAAAACTCACATAGCGGCTTTTGCCAAACTCCGCTGTGGAACGGCTCCTATTCGCCTTGATAGATACGAGCCTATTCCGGAAGCTGAAAGATTCTGTCCGTTTTGTAATAATTCGGTTGAGAATGAATTACATGTGAAAATTAAATGTTGCTTGTATGATGATATTCGTGCAATATTATGTGATAAAGCTTCTGTGATAGACACACATTTTAGCAAATTAACTGACATTGAAAAATTGATATTTCTTTGCCAAACCAAGAATTTGTTCGTGATACTGCCAAAGCCTATTTTAATATTTTACAGAGAAGGGGAAATGTTCTGTATAAATAGACTAACATTTAATTTTTGTAGGTACTCGTATTGTTTTATATGCAAATAATGTGATAATTATTATTTGATGTTTGTGTGTGTGCGTGTGTGTGTGTGCGTGCGTGCGTGCGTACGTTCGTGCGTGTGTGTGTGTGAGGTTTAGTTTATCTTGAAAAGTGAACAGTTGTTGCTAATCAGTTTATTTCAAATCTGATTTGAGATAATAAATGATTGTTTAAGAAAAAATTTAATGTATGCCCTGTTAGACCTCATAGAGCTCAGTAGTTTATGTTGTAGTAGTTGATATTTAATAAAAGGGGAGCTGAATGCGGGACGATCGGGCATATTGACGCATTGAGCTCCTCGGAAGCTCTTTGGGACAGGAGCTGTATGCGGTTCTTTAATCGACGCATATGGCTCCTCGGGGAGCTGTATGCGTTAGGAGCTCTATGCGACGCTACAATGCCCGTTTGATATTATTGATTACGCAACAGTGGATTAAATAAATATAACCTTCTATTAAACTTTTAGATGTTTGATAGTTGTGGCCTTGCATAGCCTTCAAAGATCTCGATTAACTATGGCGGTACAGTTTTAATGTGTTTGAATCTCTGTTCTTTTGTGTTAAATCGTGTTTCTCACTTGATTTAACACTTGCTTTGTCTCCTATAATTCTATTTAGAATGGCATAGTAATAAATGTGTGGGTAATTTGTATTGTAAATATGCATTGTTTATACTATGATGAGACAGAAATAAAGAAATTATATATTTGTATTTATGTGTTGTTGTATTTATGTTGTCTTTGTTTGAATATATACTCACGGGCAATGCAAACGCATCACAAAACAAATTCTTTTAAAAAGTTAGAATTGAGATATTTTGGACAAATTACGATATAATCCATATTGCATGTCGAAATCTATCATTTCTTTACGTGCATATCTGGATTTAGTGCAGTCCATATTGTTGTTAAAAAATGCACGTGCATTTCCGGGTTTCATCAGTTACATCGCACAAAGAAATTATTTTTTCTTGGAAATATTCATTGCATAATACTGTCAGATGTCGGTCAATAAAAAGGCCAGTAAAACCAGTTGGAATTTATTCAGAGACAGATTAATGCAGCTTGAAATTTAATGGAACCGTTTTATTTTATTGATGATTATTCTTAGTAAACAATGTTAAATGACAAGGTAAATAACTGCGTAACTGCTTGTCATAACGGTATTAAGATTTAATACTTAAAAAAACGAAAAAAATATTAGTTCAACAGTTTTAGTCCAAATGGTTTGCGAATAATCCAACGTATGGAGTTAATGGTGCGTTTTCATTGACCGTCAGTATACGTATAATGTCGTCCAAATAACTGGGTGTAACTGTTGCTGTCATTGTTATACGCATTCAGTCATTCATTTCATGTAAACAGTCATTCATTTCATTAATTAATTTATTTATTCATTTAACTACCCAATGGTAAAAGGTTATTACTAAGGCTATCAGTTGGGCCTCAATATTTTTACTTCCCGCTGTTCTATGCTCACGCATGCGCACTTTATAAAAGCATTTGCAATGGCGAGAGCCTCCGTTTGTTTTTAGATGCGGCTATTATTTATTCGTGCCTTATTTGCATTGCAGGCCAGTTTCCCCGTGCAATATTATCTCGGAAGGAGATCTCGCGTTAACTGCAAATAAGCAGCCGTGATATGTATACTATTTAATATACATTTGCGGTGAAACAAAGCGTCTAAACACCAAGAGGGTCGAGGTTCGAGTCCGCACGAGGCAACACGTTTATAACCGACTTAAATTAAAATACGTAACTCTTGAAGGAAACTATTTCCGTCGACATAAAATTAATATGATGGGATCCTTTCATTCTCCATGAGGGTATTATGCTAAGGTGGCCAAATGGCTTCCATACAAAACATTATGATTATGCAAAAAGCAAACGTCTGCCAATTAACGGTGCTTTAGGCAACATTATTAATGAGGATATGGCAAAACATAAGCTACGGCTTTCCAAACAGTTTGAAACCTTCAAAAAAACTTTCGGAGAATGCATATAAGAAATAACACCTGTTACAGACATATAAATACATCCAGGTACATTGTTATAGTGAACTCCTGGTAGTGCATTTATAAGTGGTACGTACGTAAGTATTTATATTGAAAAAAAATTACCATTCCGTTTTATAATAGGAATTCTACTTTATATTGTTTATTATGATCACTGCAATTACCGGTAAGACACATTAATGTTGAAAGTGAATGGCCACCCTTTTTATAGTATTATCAATTAACAAATTTAACTCTTCAACATCATATGAACATTTCTTGATAGTCCCGGAGAGATACATATATTTAAAACCCCTAAAATAAGTATTATTTGCATCACGTAGATACTACTTTTACGACTGCGTGACTGCACGGGGAAATGAGGTAAATCTGAATTATATAGCTGCATAACTATTGCCAGATAATTGATAAAGACATTTACCTGTGGATTAATTTACCTGTTCAAAGTTTTCTACGTCATCAAATAAAATCTTATTCTCGCTTTTCACAGATATTGCAACTTGAGAATTGTAAATATCTATTATTGTGTATTGATTTCGATTTAAATAAACATAAACATATTCATGAAAAAAACATGGCCGGAGAACTTTAAGTCTAAAACTTTACACCGCTGCCGATTCGAATTCCACAGGGAGCTCGATTCGTCGAGTTAGAAAGTGTCGATTCTTACGGATGGTGGGAGGTATACAATACTGCTTCTACCCAGAAAAATGTTGGTGTCTGCCTCTACCACAAAAAGATCGACCGCCATGTGATAAAAATTGACGTAAAACACCAATCAAAAAAACAAAAGAACATTATTTTTTAATATTATTTATTGTACGTCCACATTAATGATTCCAGGGTTATACCCATCAACGTAATATAAAGGGACTGTGGGTAATGGACGGGGGTTGGGGGTTGAGGTGGGGGCGACCTGGAATAATTACAAATGTCAATATATACAGACTTCGAGTCTGCCGCCTGCCCTTTTAAAGGGACACATGGCAATCTTTATTTTTTAAAAACTCACTGCGTACCGCTAGTTTTTCTGCATAACTTACATTTGTTCAATCATTAATAGTAATTAAAAGAATAGTATTAAGCAATTTTTTTTTGCATATTATTAATTTTTGATATTATTGCACCAATAATATATTAAAACTTATAGTATAATAAGACGAAAATAGTGAATACTTAAAATTTGATTTATTTAGATGTAACAAGTGTAAAAGTAAAAATGATACTGGATATATAAATCGAGACACCCATTTCTTGTCGCGTACCGAAGCATTGTGGTGTAGTGGTTATAGCGTCTGCCTTGCATTCGGGAGGTCGTGGGTTCGAGTCCCTTGACCGCGTCATACCAAAGACTTTAAAAATGGAGTAGTCACTTGTAACCCTTGCATGACGAGCAAATAATGGGTAGTGCTACGACTGATCGACCAGTGTCAGAATAATGTGACTGGCGGGTGTGGGGGTATCATGTCTACTACGGCGTGGTATTCCAGTGTGGCAGCACTATAAAGAAACCATTGAGTTCGCTGCCTCAAGTAGACATATCATCACATCACACAACAACACACAGATAAAAGTCCAGACATTGTGCCTATAATCGTCGGGTAGGACGCCTGTCGTAGGTGGAGGGACTATAATCCTTAGAAATACACACACACACACTTTCTTGCCGCGTGAGTGGGGTATCATGTACTACGGCGTGGTATTCCAGTGTGGCAGCACTATATCTGCTTCAAGTGGACTGTAGATAGATACATAGCACTACACAAAATCACCCACACAATAGTCCAGACATAATGCCGAGTCAACGGGGGACTCTTCCCGGGAGCTCATATGGTAGAGGGACTTTAAACCTTAGAAATCATCATCATCTTGCCGCGTGTCCCTTTAAGGCTATCGGCATGCTATTATCGTCGGTAATAATGACATTTATGACAATAACAACAAAAACGTGGACGCAGGAGAAATTATAGACTTGCTTTGATCTCTGTGTTTTATAATTGCGTTTATCGTTTATTAACGAGTCTAGCAGACAATATATTGAATAAATCATAAGTATTAATTCATAAGAAGCGATATGTTTAATATTGCATAATAGCAGATAAGAGGGATAATTCACTGATAAAGCAATTGTGCAAAATATAGTACTCAACTGTTTAGGAACGATACTGTTATTAAGACCATTTTTTTAAATAAATAAGACTTTGTAATGAAATGACATCCAAATTGTTTAAAGCAATATAACTTCGCGAAACAAAATTTATTGAGATTTCACGAAACTCGTATCGTAATATGATTCAAACTCAATGGATTGAGATCATTTTAATTTTTACAGTATTTATAAAAAAGAAAAATTATGAACTCGTTTAAGATCCAGTTTTTTTTAGTTGTTTTTTTAAATCTCGTTATTTAGATACAGTACTATAAAACGTTAGCACGAACGGAGAGAGAACGATAGATGTTAATGTTATGTCTTGCTAATTAGCTTTTAACTGTTATTTACTGAGAGGCATTTCCTATCATGTAACGGTATATTCAACAGTATCGTATTTTATCGCAATTTATTTTGTCCTCGAGGGATGTTAATCCTTTATTTTTATTAATAAAATATAAAGTTGTCACAATTATCTGCTTTACAACTGACACAGATTGTATTTAAATGGGGTACATGATATTTTCCCTTCTAAAGTGAATACACATAATGACTGAGCCTAAATATGTGGCTTCTTTGGCCAAACTTAAAAATATCTTAGATGTACATGGAGGATGAGCCTGGCATGTTCATGCCTGTTAGGCGCCATATAACCTTTCATGTGTTGGTGCGCCTTAAAACCCAATTCAATTCAATTCAAACAGAACATTATGACGTTAAATGTTATATTTGTAGTGAGGTTGATATAAATACAAATTTAAATGCATACTTTCTTTTTTTGGACTCGGTCTATGTGCTCTTCTAGGTAGCGCTATTAGACTGCATATTCTTACAGATGGTAGGAGGTATATAGTATTATTATACCTCACGTTTACACTCCTGTATAAATTGCCCATACCCTTAGCGTGAAGCAATTTTTACTGTTCACCGGTCAACAATGTTTACTGTTACACGATTGTGACGTCACGGGAAGTATAAAAATAGGTTTTGGGTTTTTCCAATAACGACACGCTTATCGGTGGACGCTTATTAAAATACAGTTGAAGTTATGTCAATGGTAAGACGCTTGGTTTACAAACGACAATAAAAAAATGTGGCGAGCAGATTTGTTACCTTAAATCAAAACTGGTATTAAAAAAAAAAATAAAAAAAATATTGCGATTTTTCCCCCTCGTATATTTAAATTTTAATAAAAACATTTGTTCGGTATAATAAAATAAATATTGCATCCCAGTGAGGGTGACAGTGGATATTGTCAACCTTCGGAAAAAAATAATGTCAACCTCGTCTTCGCCTCGGTTGACATTATTTTCCTCAGGTTGACGATATCCACTGTCACCCTCACTGGGATGCAATATTTATATACTGGTTCTACACAGGAAAAATGTTGTGGTCTGCCTCTACCACAAAAAATATACGCCTAACATGTGCTAAGAATGACGTAAAACACCAATCAAACAAACAAAGCAATACACAGCAACTGCATGCGAGTGTTAATCTTTGAAGTTCATGGGAATATTTGTGAACACAATTTGAGACTTCAGGTCTAAGAATAGTCTGAAGAATGGCTGGGAATTCCAAGCCAGGTATCCATACAGTATATATATTGAGCGTTAAACGCACTTTTACAAGCCAGACACTCTAGTATGGTGGGACTGCAGTGTTGATGAATCACTGCCTGTTGATGAATGGCTACCAGTTCTGTGTGAGCAGAGATCAGCAGAGCTTATGCCGTGATGCGGTGTGTCCGTCGTCCGCATGTCCGTGCGTCCGTCTGTATTGTGATGTTATTAATTAAGTGGTTTCATATTGGCCCAGTTATTGGTCACAAAGGACTGTCATATTGGCCCAAGGTCGAAGGCCGCGGGCCAATATGACAGTCCGAGGACCAGTAACTCGGACAATATGAAACCACTTAATTAATGACAATTGCGTCGTATTGCGTGTAGAGTTTCTAGTAAAACAAGGCTAATATAGTTAAGTTAATTAAAAAAAAATTTTATAGCGACTACTCCTCTGAAACTACTGGATGGATTGTCATGAAACTTTACAGGAATGTTGCCCATGATGCCTAGTTGATACTAGCAAACGTTCACGTTGATGTGAACTCCAAGATGGCCGCCAAATCTAAACATATATTTTTTTAAAAACAAGTTTGCAGAGACTACTTCTTGAATACTGTAAGTGATATTGATATGGGACTTTTACTGAACTTATCAGCATGACATGATGTTGGTCTTTGCCGAAGATCTTTGTGATTCGACATTAAACATGGCTGCCAGCGGACATCTTTGTTTACATAAGAGTTATATGTAAAAACTTTTAGCGACTACTCCTCTGAAAATACTTGACGGATTTTCTTGAAACTTCACAAGAATGTTACTCTTGATGTCTAATTGATCCTAGCAAAATGTCAGGTCAGCCGGAAATTCAAGATGGCTGAAACGGCTAAAAATATATTTAAAAAAACCCAGATTGTAGCGACTACTTCTTGAAAACTATAAGTGATATTAATATGGGACTTTTTCTAAAATGATCAGCATGGCATGATGTTGATCCTTATCGAAAATTAGTTTGATTCGACATTAAACATGGCCGCCAGTGTCCATCTTTGTTTACATAGAGTTATATAATAAAAACTTGTAGCGACTACTCGTCTGAAACTGCTCGAGGATTTCATGAAACTTCACAAGAATGTTGCTCTTGATGTGTAGTTGATCCTAGCAAAATTTCAGGTCAGCCGGAAATTCAAGACGGCTGCCACGGCTAAAAATAGATTTAAAATAAATAAAGGTTTAGCGACTGCTTCTTGAAAACTGTAAGTGACATTAATATGTGTCTTTTTTCTAAAATGATCAGCATGACATGATGTTGGTCCTTGTCGAAAATTATTTTGATTCGACATTAAACATGGCTGCAAGCGGCCAATTTTGTTTACATAGAGTTATATACTAAACATTTGTAGCGACTACTACTCTGAAAGTCCTTCACGGTTTTTCATGAAACTTAATAAGAATATTTCTCTTGATGTCTAGTTGAGCCTAGCAAAATTTCAGGAAATTCGGAAATTCAAGATGGCCGCCACGGTTAAAATAGTTTTAAAAAACAACAAGTTTGTAGCAGCTACTTCTTGAAAACTATAAGTGATATTGATATGGGACTTTTTCTAAAATGATCAACATGACATAATGTTGATTCTAGCTGAAAATTATTTTGATTTGACATTAAATATGGCCGCCAGTAGCCCTCTTTATTTACATAGAATTATATAATAAAAACATGTAGCGACTACTCCTCTAAAACTACTTGACGCATTTTCAGGAAACTTCAAAGGAATGTTGCTCTTAATGTCTAGTTCTTCCTAGCAAAATTTCAAGCCCAGCGAAATTTCAAGATGGCCGCCACGGCTAAGAATAGATTTAAAAAGAAAATTGTAGCCACTACTTCCTAAAACTATAAGTGACATTGATATGGGACTTTTTCTAAAATGATCAGCATGACATTATGTTGATCATTGTCGAAAATCGTTTTGATCCGTCATTAAACATGGCTGCCAGCGGCATACTTTGTTAACATAGAGTTATATAGTAAACACCTGTAGCGACTACTTATCTGAAATTATTTGAAGGATTTTTTCATGAAATATTGCTCTTGATGTCTAGTTGAGCCTAGCAAAATTTCAGGTAGGCCAAGTATTCAAGATGGCCGCCATGGCTAAAAACAGATTTTTAAAAAATCAAATGTAGCGACTACTTCTTGAAAACTATAAGTGATATTGATATGGGACTTTTTCTAAAATGATCAGCATGGCATGATATGTTGGTCCTTGATGCATATTATGTTGATTCGACATTAAACATGGCGGCCAGGGGCCATCTTTGTTTACATAAAGTTATATAGTAAAAACTTGTAGCGACTACTCCTCTGAAACTACTTGACAGATTGTCATGCAACTTCACAGGAATGTTGACCTAGCTAGTAGAGCTTCAAGGTCATTGACCTCTTGTTATGAAGCCATAGCCAGCTGGAGGTCTACTCAGTAGCATTACTAACTCCCTGGATGTTTCGTTTTGTACTGCTCCTGTGCCTCTTAATGAAGAACACACTTTTCACATGGACTGGGCTGCAAATCCCCGCCGGGAATAGCCATGTGGTCAAACATATAATAAACAGTAATATCGAAAACACTTTGCTTTTAACTACTAAATATTCGTTTAATTATATTATTTATAAGGATTTACAGACATGCAAGCTATGTGGAAAACCTAACGGGACGCTGCGGGTTAAAAATCATCAAGATTGCCGTATCTCCCGTTATACATTAGAAACATCTAACATTTTAAAAATGCTTCAGTTCTTGATTTAAACATATTTTATTGCCAATATTTTACAGACAGAATAATATCCACATATATACAATAGAAATATTATAATGACAAATGGGTCGGGTAACAAGTTCTACCAACATTAGTTTAAACCCTTCCCAGTTCTTGTAAATGTTCAGTGGGCAAGCACCGTCTTGTTCAGGAATCAACATTGAATTCATCATCATAACGTTGTCCCACGTTAATTCTATTAAGCGATGGGAAAGCTTATATAAGCAGGATTTTATAATGCATATTTCGACAATAAAACATGTTTGAAAACATTTTTTACTGAATAAAATGCGATAACCTGTTTAATATTACCTATAAAATGTTTTAATTTTACAATATGCCATCTTTTTAAGCCGAAATTAAGGTTTTATTTCATACCCCAGCCAACCCCATTTTCGCTTTTTGGGGAAGGTGTTGGATGGGCGTATGGAAGTTAATACTCGGACCACGTAATGTATACTGAAGAAAAAAAAGAAACCTCCGAGTTCTTTGCTGGTATTTCCATAGGCCAGATGTTTGAGGGCGTATAAAAGCTTAAACAGCGTTTTAATAAAACCATGTTTGATATGTGAAATCACACTTACGTGAGTACTAAATATCCCATTAAACAGTTGCCAAGCAATAATATTTTATGGATGATATTAAAATGTTAAAGGGGGGTAATTTGATGATTGTTGATAATAAAAAACTGCCATCTACACAATCAATACAGTAAGCAGTAAAACCAATAATAGTCATGATTAAAACATATGTTCATTACATGTATACACCAGTTCTGAGCATTCAGATGGATGGTAGTTTAGTTTGCCATTTAAAACTATTTTCCCTAAGTATTCCAGAGGAATATGTATTTAAAGGGGTTGCGGTAGATTGTTTGTAAAAATGGTTTGTGGAACAGACTATATACATTTCCAAAAATATTTTCGCTTTCATATACTCTTCCTATTTATTTTATTTTTTTGCTTTAACACTTTCTACAATTTTCTTTGGAAAACTATGTTTAATATTTTATATATTTAAACGTTCATGATAAAGGAATGCCATCATTTTGAAACAACGATACTGAATATGACTCTCAGTGCGAATCACTTAGGTCGCGAAATTATACGACAGATGAAAAGGACATATTTTAAACAATTTAGGCATAGATGTTCAGTTCCATAACATAGTTGTGGTTTACATTTAAATGAAGGTCAATCTGCCACCATCCCGTGACGACAATTGCGTATCATGTCGATTATTTCACCTGCCTTGCCTGAAAAAACAAATAATGGGTTTTACGACCAGTGTGAACATAGATTAGCCTGTGCAGCCGCGCAGTCGGATCATTGCCCCCACTGTTCGCCGATCAATTACACGTTATTCTGGCATTCTCAGAATTACCAGAGTGGAACCTGATCAGCCTTCCCAGATTCGCAGTCACACTTTCGCAGTGGTTTGTGAAGTTCACACTTCACAAAAGTTCACAAACGATAAAACTGGTATTCGCGTGAGCTGACTCACTCATAGTAACAATTATTGTAAATTAGAATTTTAAGTGGTAATTATTGTTGATATATATGTTTCGATACGAGTTTCAAAGCATCATTATAATTATGAATACACTTAAAAGGTAAGACAGGTGCATCTAAAAATAATCTAGAGTGCTATTTAGACGCATGCTAAATGCAATTTTACAAGTTATGTTTGTTTGTTTACTGAACCAAACAGCTAACGCACCAGTAGACAATACCTTTATTGCATGAACTTATTATATGCCGACTGGTACCGTTGGAGACAGGTGATTTGAATGCATTTGTTTTAATTTACAGTCATTACTGACAAGATATTTGTCTCGTTCATAATGCAATTTGTTTTGATTTATTGATTGTTATTATTGAGATATTAAAGGTAGTGTCTGCTCGTGCGTTAGCTGTTTGATTCAGTATGTATGGACTAAAGCTTCAAACCTTAAAGGGACACATGGCGATTTTTTAAAAACTCACGGCGTCCCGTTAGTTTTTCTCTTAACTTGCATTTGTTCAATCAGTAATATTAATTGTTAGAATAGTTCAAAGCAAATTAGTTTTACAGATTACTTACTTTTTATAATAATTCACCAATAATATATTTAAACATTTGGTAAAATAGTGAAGAGAAGTGAAATCTCATTTTTTTTATTTAATTATATGCAAGCAGTTTTAAAGTCAAAATGATTCAGGATAAGTAAATCGAGGAACAAATTGTAATGTTTGAATAAAACTCAAAATTGCCATGTGTCCCTTTAAATTTAATAAAGCTTTTTATTACAAAACATTGTTTACTTAATTTGTTGTTTTTTCTGAATTACAAGTGATGTATAATTAAACGTTTTAAAGCACACGCTATATACCTCCCGCATAGAAAGCTTGTGAGTGTGTATACTAAAATCGGCTTGTTTATCCACACGTCTGTCTTTTTGCTTTAATGATAATTTGAAAAAGCTTCTGCAATTGATATAGATAAACATAATTCATTTGGGTGATTGGTCGAATATTATTTTCAAGGCAACAAAAAAATATAAATTTTGATAATGTTTTTCTCTTGTAATGTTTGTAATTTATGATTCAGAGTAACGCAATAGAATGTAAAACGTAGTGTGGGTTGGGTGATGGAGGCATAGACCAAACGTTAGATCCGAAAGAAAATACCAGCTTTGCAATATACTAGAAGACGAATTTCACTTTGTATTGGAGTGTTCACTTTATCATGATATTAGAAAAGAATATGTTAAGAAATATTTTAGGAAACGGCCAAACATACCAACATTTATTGAACTAATGACAACAGAAAACAAGAGTTTATTACAGAAACTGTCAGTTTTCATTAGTATGAGTTTTAAAAGAAGAGACGACATGTTTTATAAATAAATATCACTTTTCTCCATTTTTGTCCACAGATATAAATGTGTACTGATCAGTACTTAGGACTATTAATTAAAAGTAATATATTAAACAATTATATACTTAATAGTTGTCAAATACTTTTTAACTAGTAACATATACAGATGATCTTAAAACTCACCTACAAAAATATACAAATTGTCATTAACTGGAAAATATTGTGTGTATTTCATAATACATGTTTATATGCATGTACTATTTGCATGTGAACTGCTGGGCGTAATGCCTTATGTTTGAATAAAATGTCTAGCTATCTTTATAAGCATATGTCAGGAACAGTTATTGTCTTTTATTATAAAGTTTCAGAAATGTTAGAGATTTTCTTATACAATTAAAGTACCGAATATGAATTGATTTTATGCAATAAGATGTTTATGTATACATGTTCATCAATATAAGTTAATTCGTATACACTTTTTAATTTGTTGTGATTATAAGCCATTGAGGAGGCTTTTGCTCAATAATGATCTCATTCCAGACAGGATTTTAATCAGTATAAAACATGATATGATTACATAATGTTGCTGACGTTACATAATATACTTATTGTGATATTATGCACTTAGGTTCTAAGCGCTTGTAAGATTTTTATGTATACCATGTTTATAAATATATTTCAAATCAGTTATATACTTAGTTTTATGTGTTTTGATTATAAGCCATTGAGGAGAATTTTGCTCATTAATGATCTCATTCCAGACAGGATAAGATATGTTTAATAATTTATATAGTAATCGGTATAATAATAGATATAAAAATCGAACAGGAAAAGCAGCATTCCAGGACGATAGTCAACCACAAAGACACATAGAAACAAAGAACAAATTTAAAGATGTCACAAAATGTCACGGGTAGAGCGTACTGGTCGTATATAGCTCTTGTATCGGTTACACCCAAAATCTATTGTTCGAGGTGAAACAATTTCACAATATTCATGATCTATTCATGTAACACGTAAAAGCGTGCACATTTTAAGTGGCCGCCAGAGAGGCCGTGTCATAAGTTTAGTTTTGTGCTAATGCATGTAAACGTATAGGTATATTTTCCTTAAACGGCAAAATTGTATAAGGGCCTCGCGTGTAGATTCAATACTGTAGATTTAGCCACGTTTGTCACGGACTGAACGGGGCAAATAATGATTTGGGCGTAATGTTTGCTATAAAACCCATTGTCTTCTAGCTTTCGCCGGGATCATCGAAAGTACTTTGTTGGAACAGAGATTGGACGGCAAATTTCACAGGCAACATGTGGTTAGTAGTTTTATTAAACTTTTATCGTATATTTGTATTCAGTGGGCGGCGCCATCTTGTTTGGCGGTTACGACATCCGGTTAGCATTGATGTTTCTCAAACATAACTTTAGACTAGCATATGAGTTTGAAGTTACTTTATTAGATGTAATTATTGTAATTGATCATTAATTGTAAAACAATATTAATTTGATAACAGTGGATAATAGGTGCATTAGTTAACGTTGGCGTATAACTCAGTGATTGTAATACACGATTGTTAACATTGCGTGCAAACATAACTCAGTGAGTGTAATATATGAGTTATTTGATCATGTTTATATTACATGTATTAGGGGCATTGATTAACAGCGACGTACATAGCGTATACATGGCGTTGTAGAATATGTATACATTGCTACTCATCATTAGTACAGCTTACATATATTGATTGAATAATGATTTGTTTGGGTAATGATAATTATGCAAGATTGTTATGTTTGTAAACCGACAGCTAAAACGTATGTATAATTACAGCCTAAGCCATCCAGGATATAAGCCATCCAGGGTTGGAGTAAGCCATCTAGGTTTGGATATCCAGGAGTGGAGCTAAGCTTCCACGAATAACGTTACAAGCGGTGGAGACGGTCCCCGTACCTGCGCAGCCAGGTTTTACTAACGATAACCCCCGGGACACAAGGTGGGCCCGTTACCAGTCCTCACTGGAGGAATATCATTCACAATCTCAGTGGAGATTAACTGTCATTGCATCGCGTCATCAACCCTTACAGAAGGCATTTGATGACAATCATCCATTGAATTCGCGCATCATCATCTTCATGAGCTCTCGCGCATCACAGTTATCGCGCTAGATCAACATTGTTATAGCTTTAACAACACTTCAGTGTCTTAGACATTCAGTATTTATAACAATACTAAGAACGTCTTAAACGTTCAGGAGAACATTCTTTTCATAGTTCATTTGTGTATTCGCTTGTTTTTTTAGATAATTGTATATATATTAAACATATTTTAAAAGTTGCATTAAACTTATGTAAATGCATTCACCGTCATTGATTCTTTCCTGAGTTAGCCCAACCACTAAGGTCATCCTGTGACAACTGGTTTTCAGAGTAGTGGGATTTTGGGCGACTACGGAGGGAAAGAATCAATAAGTGATCTTTATTATGATATACTAAATCTCTACTTATTATTTTAGAATTGTGTACCACCCTCTGATCCATCAAGGCGACTGTCGACGATCACGGCTACTGCTTGGAAGACAAGTCAAGACACGACAAGGGTAGGGTGAGTCCAAACTGTTGTTTTGTCCGTTCTTTCCTTGGCGCGAGGTCGCAGTGGTCTACACGAGTGGGTCTGAGGCACTTTTGCTCAATAATTTGGGTGTTTGTTTTTACCTCCCTTGATATACATATAGTATCCAATTAGGTTGGCGAACAAGACGTTCTACTCATGTTGTGACACTCGAGTATACTTATATTGATGGGGGAAGTAAATATACATGTACATGTTATACACATTTCGATGATTGTTTAAGGTTTATGTCCAATATCAAATTAAGATATTTTATGTAGTGCATATGTTTTGTGGAAGCTAGATACTATCTACACATAATCGTTAGTAGTTAGCGCTAGTACAAATGTGTATGTAACTTGTCCTATGATGATGCCCAGGTATTTACTGAGGACACAGTGACTTACCATTAGTAGTTAGTTGAGTAGAATTATTAGTGACGTGTGTATTGTAATTATCGTAGTGTGTAGTTCACAATGTCTATAGACATGACGTCCATAAAGGATCTTACGGAAATGGGTAAGGAGTTAGGGTATGCTGGAGAGGAGCTTAGAACCTTTGTTAAAGACGAACAGGCTAGGGAAAGGGAATTTAGACTTAAGGAAAGAGAATTAGCAAAGCGGGAAAGGGATGAAGAGAAAGATAGGTTAGAAGTAGAAAGTAGATTAGCTAAAGAGAAGCTAGAATTAGAAAGTAGACTATCCACAGAGAAGTTAGAATTAGAAGGTAGGTTAGCTAAAGAGAAGCGAGATGATGATAAAGAGAAGGTAGAATTAGAAAGTAGAATAGTAAAGGAGAAGCAAGAGTTAGAACATGAGAGGTTCGAAACAGATGGTAGACTAGCTAAGGCTAAGATGATAATGGAAAGGGAGCAAAAAGAGTTTGAGCATAAGTTAGCTTTAGAGTTGGAAGCAGCTAAGACACATAGTAAGGAAAGTAAAACTGAAGGGAAAGATAGTTATTCAGGGAAGTTAAAAGGTTCGAAGTTACCATACTTTGATGCTGACAAAGATAACATGGACAGTTACTTGTTACGGTTCGAACGTTATGCTGAGTTACAGGAATGGACCAAAGATAAGTGGGCAGTTCATTTAAGTGCGTTATTGAGAGGCAAGGCCTTAGATGTATTTTCTAGATTACCTAGTTTAGATGCTCTTGACTATGACAAGTTAAAGGATGCTCTTTTAAAGAGATTTGAGTTAACTGAAGAAGGTTTTAGAAAGCGGTTTAGAGCGTGTCTGCCTGAGAAAGGCGAGTCATTTATTCAGTTTATTAGTAGGTCTAGAAATTACTTAGATAGGTGGTTAGAGTTAGGGAAGGTAGCGCAGACTTATCAGGGCCTCGTAGATTTCTTGTTGCGGGACCAGCTATTCAATGTTTGTAGTAGAGATCTGTTCTTATTTCTCAAAGAAAGAAAATTAGCTAGTGTAGGAGAAATGGCAACACAAGCAGATCAGTTTGCCGAGGCTCGAGGTGGAGCTCATAATGTAGTGTCGAAAGACAGAACTTTTAGAGATAGGCAAGGGGACGATCATAAACAGAAAGGCCAGAGTGGAAACTATAGAGGTGGAGGTAGTTCGATGGGTGCTAGAGGAGGTAGCAATAGTGGTAACATAGGTAGACCTTTTATTCGTTGTCGTCACTGTAATGGGAATCATGCTTCACATGAGTGTAGGAAAGCGGTGAAAGTGTCCGCTGTCGTAGACAATTTTAGTGAAAATAGTAGAGTGGACAACAATGTAGGGAGTCAGAACCAAGGTTTTAACAACCCATGGAATTTCGGTAGAGGTAGAGGTGGTCAAAACCGAGGTAGAGGTAGAGGCAGAGGTAGTAATAGTCCGGTTATTAAAACCGAGAGTAGTAGCTGTTGTGTTAAAGCGGATGGTGTAATGACGAAGATCGGAACATGTCTCTTTCCGTATGCAAATCTTCCAACGGCAGATGGTAGAGTGAATGGCACGGACGTAATTGTAATGAGGGATACAGGTTGTACAGGTGTGGTAGTTAGGCGTAGTTTAGTTACGGATGACCAGTTGGTAGGTAAACAGTCACCGTGTATGTTGTTAAATAAGTCGGTAGAGCACGTGCCAATAGCGAGAATAGAGGTAGATACACCTTTCTTTAAAGGGACTACAGAGGCACTATGTATGGACGACCCGATGTATGATTTAACGATGGGGAACATAGAAGGTTCAGTACTTCCGGTAATGTCCGATTTTAGAAGTAGCATAAGTAATGCCGTAGAGACTAGAGCGCAGGTTCAGAAGCAAGCTCAGGCTTATAGAAAATTAAAGGTTCCTGCAGCCGTAGGTGACATATCCAAAGCGGAGTTTATAGAAGCACAAACTCAAGACGAGTCATTAGGTCCTTGTAAGGTGAAGGCCAAGGATGGTGTAGTGAAGAAGTGTAAAGGGTCCGGTAGTTGTAAGTTTGTACATAAGAATAGGTTATTGTACAGAGAATTTGAAGATAGTGGTAGTAGACAGTTTCACCAATTAGTGGTTCCTACCCAGTATAGAACGACAGTGCTTAAGGTAGCTCATGAGTCGATTATGGGAGGTCATTTAGGCGTAAAGAAAACGTCAGATAGAGTATTGGCAGAATTTTATTGGCCAGGCGTTAGTGGAGATGTAACTAGGTATTGTAGGTCCTGCGATGTATGCCAAAGGACAGTACCAAAAGGTCGAGTGACCAAAGTACATTTAGGTCAGATGCCACTGATAGATACACCATTTAAGAGGGTAGCCGTAGACATAGTTGGACCAATTTTTCCAGTGTCGGATAGGAAAAATAGGTACATTTTAACCATGGTAGACTATGCAACTAGGTATCCGGAGGCAGTCGCATTGCCCTCAATTGAAACTGAGAGAGTAGCTGAGGCATTAGTTGATATGTTCAGTAGGCTAGGTGTACCAGAGGAAATGCTGACTGATTGTGGGTCACAGTTTACGTCAGAACTTATGGCTGAAGTAAGCAGGTTATTGTCTTTGCGTCAAATCATGACAACACCATATCACCCTATGTGTAACGGGTTAGTCGAACGATTTAACGGGACGTTAAAGCAAATGTTACGGCGTATGTGTACCGAGAGACCCAAAGATTGGGACAAGTATCTCAATGCTTTATTGTTTGCATTTAGAGAGGTTCCACAAGAGAGTTTAGGATTTTCTCCGTTTGAGTTATTGTACGGTAGGTCAGTTAGAGGTCCCATGAGGATTCTTAGAGAGATGTGGGCAGGTGAAGTAGATAGTGATGAGGTTAAGACTACATATCAGTATGTTTTAGATCTGAAGGAGAAACTAGAGGAGACTTGTAAGATAGCTCAAAGTCAGTTAGTTAAGGCAAGTACCAAGTACAAACGGTACTATGACCAGAAAGCTAGAGCTAGGAAGTTTAAGATAGATGACCAGGTGTTACTGTTACTCCCGACCGACAATAACAAGTTGTTATTACAATGGAAAGGTCCGTTTTACGTTAGAGGGATAGTGAACACTATGGATTACCGTATCGAGATAAACGGAAAGTTAAAGACCTTTCATGCGAATATGCTGAAAGAGTATATCAGTAGAACCGATAATGGGCAACAAGGGGTGTTAACCGTAGTTAATGTTGCAGTTATTGAGGATAGTGAGGAAGACAGTAGTGAGGACACTAGTCCCATGTATTTTCCCACTAGTGTAGGTAAGGAGACAGCAGCCGATGTAGACATATCGGGCATGCTTAGTGTAGCAGAGAAACGAGAGGTAAGTCGTTTAGACTCTGAGTGTAGTACTGTTCGGTCCGATAAGTCGAGACCAACAGACGTAGTGCAGTGTAGCTTTAAGCACACGTTAGCAAAGCCGATTAGGGAAACGAGAGACCCTACTCCATTTCGCAAACAGTATACTGGTAATGCGATGGATGCAATGTGTAAAGTTGGAGTTCTTGTAGTGACAGGAAGGAGTGTTATTAGTAATCGTAAAGTCGGAGTAATAGACCGCGGAAAGGACAATATTGGGGCAGACTATTTAAGTCGCCGCACATAATGACCGGTTTAATACAATAGTGTATTGCAGTGTATTGTACAATAGTAGTATATGTTACGACAGGGTAGTGTACAATTGTAGAATAGTGTTGAAATTGTAATTACATATTATAGTTAGGTTATAACTGCAGTGGTAATAGATAACATACTCAAGCGATTGAGCGATCAGCTTGTACGTTTTGTCGCTCGTTTGCTCAGAAGAATTAATAGTTTCTTAACGTGTAAATATTATCATTTTGTTGAATTTTAAAAGTGTAGCACTTTCTTTAAGTGGGGAGATGTTGTCACAAAATGTCACGGGTAGAGCGTACTGGTCGTATATAGCTCTTGTATCGGTTACACCCAAAATCTATTGTTCGAGGTGAAACAATTTCACAATATTCATGATCTATTCATGTAACACGTAAAAGCGTGCACATTTTAAGTGGCCGCCAGAGAGGCCGTGTCATAAGTTTAGTTTTGTGCTAATGCATGTAAACGTATAGGTATATTTTCCTTAAACGGCAAAATTGTATAAGGGCCTCGCGTGTAGATTCAATACTGTAGATTTAGCCACGTTTGTCACGGACTGAACGGGGCAAATAATGATTTGGGCGTAATGTTTGCTATAAAACCCATTGTCTTCTAGCTTTCGCCGGGATCATCGAAAGTACTTTGTTGGAACAGAGATTGGACGGCAAATTTCACAGGCAACATGTGGTTAGTAGTTTTATTAAACTTTTATCGTATATTTGTATTCAGTGGGCGGCGCCATCTTGTTTGGCGGTTACGACATCCGGTTAGCATTGATGTTTCTCAAACATAACTTTAGACTAGCATATGAGTTTGAAGTTACTTTATTAGATGTAATTATTGTAATTGATCATTAATTGTAAAACAATATTAATTTGATAACAGTGGATAATAGGTGCATTAGTTAACGTTGGCGTATAACTCAGTGATTGTAATACACGATTGTTAACATTGCGTGCAAACATAACTCAGTGAGTGTAATATATGAGTTATTTGATCATGTTTATATTACATGTATTAGGGGCATTGATTAACAGCGACGTACATAGCGTATACATGGCGTTGTAGAATATGTATACATTGCTACTCATCATTAGTACAGCTTACATATATTGATTGAATAATGATTTGTTTGGGTAATGATAATTATGCAAGATTGTTATGTTTGTAAACCGACAGCTAAAACGTATGTATAATTACAGCCTAAGCCATCCAGGATATAAGCCATCCAGGGTTGGAGTAAGCCATCTAGGTTTGGATATCCAGGAGTGGAGCTAAGCTTCCACGAATAACGTTACAAGCGGTGGAGACGGTCCCCGTACCTGCGCAGCCAGGTTTTACTAACGATAACCCCCGGGACACAAGGTGGGCCCGTTACCAGTCCTCACTGGAGGAATATCATTCACAATCTCAGTGGAGATTAACTGTCATTGCATCGCGTCATCAACCCTTACAGAAGGCATTTGATGACAATCATCCATTGAATTCGCGCATCATCATCTTCATGAGCTCTCGCGCATCACAGTTATCGCGCTAGATCAACATTGTTATAGCTTTAACAACACTTCAGTGTCTTAGACATTCAGTATTTATAACAATACTAAGAACGTCTTAAACGTTCAGGAGAACATTCTTTTCATAGTTCATTTGTGTATTCGCTTGTTTTTTTAGATAATTGTATATATATTAAACATATTTTAAAAGTTGCATTAAACTTATGTAAATGCATTCACCGTCATTGATTCTTTCCTGAGTTAGCCCAACCACTAAGGTCATCCTGTGACAAAAGATGAATAAAAGGCCAAATAAGACATCACAAACACAAAAGGGTTGACAATAGGGCTACCGCCTTGGAACGGTCAGTGGCAAAAAAAGCCACTGGGGGTTTAAACCAGGGTCTAGGGTGCACCACACCTCACAGTTACCCTACTTCAACCCAATAAAACGGGACAGTGTAAATAAAGAAATACCCGCCATGGACTATTCTCTAACCAACAAGGCAGCATTAATAGGCAATATAAGTAACACACAAAGATGCTCGTATATATAAAAATACAAAAAAAAACAATAGCCTAAAAGGCCACAAAGAAGGTACTCAATGACTTGGCAGAAGCCAGAGCAACAAGAGACTAAACCATTGAGGGAACAACAAGAACACGATATGTTTCGAATACATTTGAAACATATCATTGACATTACAAGAAATTCTCATCAGCGTTTCTCACATTTGTGATTTACTACAGATTCTCATCAGTGTTTCTCACGTCTGTGATTTACTACATATTCTCATCAGTGTTTCTCACGTCTGCGGTTTACTACAGATTCTCATCAGTATTTCTCACGTCTGTGATTTACTACATATTCACATCAGTGTTTCTCACGTCTGTGATTTACTACAGATTCTCATCAGTGTTTCTCACGTCTGTAGTTTACTACAGATTTTCATCAGTGTTTCTCACGTCTGTGATTTAATACAGATTCTCATCAATGTTTCTCACGTCTGTGATTTACTACAGATTCTCATCAGTTTGCTCACGTCGATTCTCATCAGTGTTTCTCACGTCTGTGATTTACTACAGATTCTCATCAGTTTTCCCTCGTCTGTGATTTACTACAGATTCTCATCGGTGTTTCTCACGTCTGTGGTTTACTACAGATTCTCATCAGTGTTTCGCACGTCTGTTGTTTACTACAGATTCTCATCAGTGTTTCTCACGTCTGTGGTTTACTACAGATTCTCATCAGTGTTTCTCACGTCTGTGGTTTACTACAGATTCTCATCAATGTTTCTCACGTCTGTTGTTTACTACAGATTCTCATCAATGTTTCTCACGTCTGTTGTTTACTATAGCTTCTCATCAGTTTTCTCACGTCTGTGATTTACTACAGATTCTCATCAGTGTTTCTCACGTCTGTGATTTGCTACAGATACTCATCAGTGTTTCTCACGTCTGTGATTTACTACAGATTCTCATCAGTGTTTCTCACGTCTGTTGTTTACTACATCAATCATTGTACTGCTGACACCTCACTGCCAATTGTTTTGTCGCATTACATTTAACCAATTTGTTTTAGTTTTTATGTGAAATCTTATGGACATTTATAAGTTAAAATATTTGATTACAATTCTAACCTTCACGTCAACACGTTTCGAGTGTTTGAGTAGAATCAGAATCGTAATTCTAAATATAGCAAGGCGTATTTGTTTCTCGTATCAGACATTCTGTTCATCCCCTTTTTAACATATAGAGTTATTTTTGTTATTGTTTTTCATACACGGAAAATCATAATCTTTATCTTCTTCTCCAAAAATGTTTCAATCTATGTTTTATTTATTTTATAAATATCCACGTCCGGCAATTACTCGCTCCATAAAAAATTGATTATTGACAATTATCCTGGTGTACCGACCCGGATTACATCTGAAACCAGTGTAGACCCAGATCGCAGACTGCCCATTTGTACAATCTGATCTGGATCTATACTGTTTGCTGTTCACTCAATTCTTTTTTGCAAAACGTTCTTACATCTTACAAATCGACATATTCAATCTCAAAGAAGGTCTAGTTAATATATAGTATACTGTTTAGATCAAGGTCAGTCTATTCGCTTTTTTAATGTTCTAAAATGCAATACGGTTTCAAAATGTAAAAGTGAAATTTTCAATAACTAGTATTAAATGTTTTTATTATATTCATAAGGTTCTCTATACCATGCAATGTATTTAAAAAATGCTACGGAAGCCCTGTTATTTTATGTTATTAGTTATGTCATTACTTGTAAGTTATAATTTATTATTTAATATTTGTAAATTCTTATTAACTTTTGACCCCTTGGGGTGGGCAATTCTGACCTCAGGGTCACGGTTGGATCAAACTTGGTATGATGATAATACAGGCAAAACATCTAAGCTCTAGTAGTTATTCTGTTATTACAGGATCCACCAATTTTGACCCTGTGATCAATAAATCAACAAAAGAAAATAATGTGCATTATCTCCATATTTCGTTTTATCTTAATACCGAAATTCACTTAAATATCATCATTAGTTTTTAAGAAATCGCATAAGTCATATTTCTGTACAGATTTGCCCTAGAGAGACCCTGGATGGGTCAATTCTGATCTTGGGGAGTTCACCAAATCAGCAAATAAAATAATGTTCATTATCTCTATATTGCCCTTTATTTTTATGCTAAGTTTCATTTAAATATCCTTATTAGTTTTTGAGAAATTGCAGGATCAATATTTTTGTGACGTTAATAAGAGTTCATAAATAATAAATAATAAGTTATAAATAATAAATAATAATAATAATACTAGTAGTAATAAAAATAATAAGTATAAGTATAAATGATAATATCTAATGATATAAAGTGTCACTCTAAGGCATCCGAAAAATGCAGTATTACACCAATGTCAAATATCAAAACCTTTTTTTGCAAACTCCCTTCCAAATAAAGTTCTTTAAAGTCATGTGGGTTTGCATCGTTATTTATACCATTTTGTTTATCAGTACGATTTTTTGTTACTATAGGAGCCTATCACTCTTGAACGTATACTCAGTTGCAAAAGAAAGTGGACACTGAATTTTGTTTAGATTTAATTGTATAAAGTTTTTTTAGAATTAAATTGGCAAATTTCAAAATGAATTTGCCATGTTTGGTATCAAAGTTTTTATCATTCTATTGCCAATATCATGTTGTCATTTGTTTTTCAATAGGTCGAATCACTAAGGGACTGTCCTTGATAAAGAGGATAGGGTGTAAAGTAAATTGTTCAAAGTGTCCAGTTTCTTTTGGAACTGAGTATAGTTTGAGCATGTGTTACTACAAGAGCGTAAGTCCAACGTTATGGTTTTACAACCAGAGTGCGTGATGCTTCACACACAAATAAATCTATATCGCCATTTTTCTTACTTCGACAGCGTTAATTTTCTTCCCATCAACACATAATTTGTATTTTATCAATCCTCGTGAACAGCTGATTTTGACATAGTCTTAAGGATAGGAACCAAACCATTCACTTTAGCATCTTTTGGTAGAAAGAATTGACTTGCATTTTTAATTTTCTGACCGTAGTTCTTTGGCCCACCCATGAAATTAAAAAAAATCCCATGCAACAAACAATAACCTATTCTCCAGAATGCTTCCACAACTGGGTCATATCTCATTGATGTTCAGGATCCAAGTCTATAAAACTTATAAAACTCCATGAATAAACGAAACACTATGTGTGTTATTGAGTGGAAATGTTTTCTCCTTAATTAGCGATGACATTCAACCCAGTTTTTAATTGATTCACAACCTTGAGGGCCTTTATAACATCTGGCAAGTAGAATTTTATTTTTTATTTCTTCCATAAGCTTCTCATCATTTTCATCCAGCCATAGATGATAGAACAAGACAAATCGAAGTCAGTGTCACATTTAGTGTTAACAGTTGGTAAAATTTCAAATTCGTCAAATTCCTCTGCAGCTATCTCACTATCGACATCATGCAGCGAACTTTCCGACAAAATAGTAACTTTCTGTGCAATTGTGTGTGGTATGTAGAGTTACGCACGCGTTTTTGCAAATGGACTCGTTGACGGTGTATTCTTCAGTGATACGTTTGAAATGCTGAAGTCATAATTTGATTCAATGTCAACAATAGATATTGAGAAATCATCGTAAATTGGCTTTACACATGTGTTGTTCTGTTACAGAATATCGGGTATTACATATAATTTAGAGTTCTGAAGCCACTGTTGAGTTCTTTCTATCTTAGTTTTAAAACGTTATTGAGTGTTGATTCAGACAGTGGTTTACGCACTCATCGAACTCGCCAATCAAAGGACAGTAACAGCAGCGGGACATTTCTTCCTGAAAAAGAAATATACTTCTTATTTCTATCGTGTAAACCGGAATACATACAAACGCACTGCCTTTGAGTGTCTAGTGCTCGCCTGCTTTTATAAGTCAGACAAAACAGCGAAAGTTATGTCAAGGTGTAAGAGAACAGGGCCGATAATCACGTGATTAGCTAGGATAGCACGAAGCTAGATTTTTTTTTTATTAAGTTAGATACTGTAATTTTTGGCTTTTTTTGTCGATTCTAATCAGATCATGAGCTATGAGTGTTATAGTTATCTCCACAGAAGTACTACTCTACGAAGAAACAACAGGCATGTCCATATTTCTGTGGCGGTTATGAAGATAATTACACAACAATCATAACTCATGAGCATATCACTAGACATGTGTATAACATGTGTTTTAATGCTTACTTTGAATGTTGTCAAAAATCGTTTACAAAATGGACGCCATTTTCAGCTATATATGTGAAATCCTTGCTAATCACGTGACTATCGGTCCTCAGAAAATGTTAGCACTTGTCATTCTGACTCTTTCGCAATGTGAGAAACCTTTAATTTAGACCTTATTTGACCTTAGGCAGATATCGTTGGACGTTTGTTCAACATACTTGTATTATCTCCCTACTATATATGGTAACTTTAGGAAATATAAGGCGGATATTAATAGCAGATATGAACAAATCAACACATGCTTTAAATGATACAGCTCGGAAAAGAAGTCCAAATCCACAAAATATCTTAACTTTACATTTTCTTGAGTAAAACTTAAGTAAGAGAAAAAAAAGTAAAAAATAAGTAAAAATTATAATTTATTTGTATACGGTTACGTTTTGTAAAAGAAAATACGCTTTACAGAAAAAATGCGTTACCAATACACGTACACAGCAGAATAAAATATATACGTTAAACAATGTATTGCCAGTTGAACAAGAATAGAAGCAGTCTGAGACATCAAGTTCGCGAACAAATCTCCATTTGATACTGATGCTTTCCAGTAAGTTTCATGAAAATCCATCCAAGGGTCACTGAGAAATAGCGTTAACAATACTTTTTCACCATACCTTTCAAAAGGCCATACTCCGAGACAAAATCATCGAACCGAAGTACCACGATAATTTATATGCGCATCTCCATTGATACCGATGCTTCCCAGCAAGTTTTCTGAAAATCCGACCAAATTCTCAAATGGCCATATCTCCGCACAGAATCAATCAGGAACACGACGGCGATACCGATGCATCCCAGAGAGTTTCATGAAAACCCAACCAACGGTTATTGGGAAATACGAGCGGACGGACAACGAAAGGCTTCGGCGAGGAATAATAAAATAATATAGAGATGTTTTTGCTTTATGACTCTGTCTGTAAAGTATATAAGATAAAACGCAACCGTTTTAAATTAGCTACAGTAAATGTATACGAGCCCCACTGTAAATATTATCGTTTTTGTATACAAACCGCACTGTGCCATTTTCATGATGGGATACGAACCGCACTGTTTCACTTTTGAATAAAAGGAAAATGCATATTTTGGAACATTTTACACAAAAAAAACTATGTGAGCGTTTAGATATCAATGTAAAAAAATATTGTACGAAAACTTGCCATTCTCGTTTGTTATGCCTTTCGGTAACGATTGCAAGAAAAATACGAGCCCATTCGCTACAAACTGTATAGTCATACACAAATAAGTCATTCGCCTGACTACTAATACCAGTTGTTAGTTTTGTAATGCAAAATAAAGCCAAGCTTGAATAAAAAAGTGACACACTTACATCTCGCTGTTTTCACTGTCTTGAATAATACCAAATTTATTAGCCCTGCTGGTTACTCCACTGTGGTTACGTTACATTATAGAAACATATTTATGATTGAATGTGCATCCTTGGGCGTTGTATATACTGGAGTATTGTGTAAGAATGTTCTCAAGAATGATTGATGAAATCGAGGCCCGGCTGAGAATGTTGGAGTTAAACATTACAGAGATTTTATACTGCAAACCTATGATCAAATTAAGAATGGCTTGAACATATTTTGCATGCACAAAGGGTTCAGAGAGTTTAAATGATTTAACAAATTTACGAAAGAACCGTGCTGCTTGAATCATTACTACTTTCAAACAATTATGGTTTTTGCAATAGTTTTCTGTTTTAAGTTCAATGTAACATCACTAGCTGATGTGATAAGTTGCGCGGGTTACACGGGTTGCGCGAGGCTACTAGTACTCACGGGGTACCGTGCGACTGTTTCTCTTCTTCATTCGGCTTTGATGTTGACGGGTTGCTGAATTACCGTAGCAATCGTAGTGAGCCTCTAAGTAGTCATATATCGGAGTTGGCTGTGAATGCAAATCAAGCGCTACAACGCTTATTAGACATGCGGCGGGACATGCTGCTAGTTTTCTTTCATGATAAATATAAGGGCGGTGCAAGGCGATAAAAGAAATGTTTATCTCGAATGATACGAAGTAGATTTATCGATATTTCTTAGCTGAAGCCTCGAAATAAACCATTGCATACATTCTTTCCGCATTCTCTATGAACGTAAATGTGTTTTTCACGTTTTCACGCATCGAAATAAATCAAGCGTTCAACAAGCTGAAATTATATGGTTCCTGGTTCCCAGTTCCCGGTTTCCGGTTCTCAATTCCCGGTTCCCAATCCGATTCGAATAAGGAACCGGGTTTGAATTAGCAACCGGGATTTGGTAACCGGAAACATGGAACCATCGAATTTGGAACCGGGAACCAGGAACCAACTTTTTGCTCATGAAATAAGAGATGTTTTAAGAAGTTGTAATTGTTCTTAAACTAGCAGCGCCCCGCTAGTTTTCAGAAATGAGGGAAATAAATAATATAAATTGCATAATAATGTGTTCTCCTAATGAACAAATGCGTCAGTCATTAATATTGATAAGTGGGTTTAACATGTCAGTTTAACTATTCGCCAATTTGAATTGGGGTTGTGGGTATGGGACACAGAATATGAAAGCAGACAGTACACTGTTCTATCTCAATTACCATTTAGTCGACTCCAGCATATTTGAACTGTGATAAATACACTATATATATACTGACGATAATAGGTGCGTATTAAGACCACGTTTCGTCATACGCAAGTATACAAGCAGTAATAACAAATAATTGCTTTGAAATGCATTATTGCTTTCCTTTCTTGTCTTTTCTTACGCAGCTGCGTATCTGTGTATAGGCAGCTTTCGCCTGATAGTTGGTTTATGAAATTATATTTTATAATTTTGAGATATCCATCTAACGTAGTGTGTGTTTTTGCTTCATTTTTCCTTATCAAATTTATATTTAAATGTATTGTTACACTTTAAAACCGATAATCACGTACACTTTTTCAGCCACAATGGAGAGAACTGTAACTAATGTCGTAATAACTTGTAGTTCAATCAATTTGCATATTTTTCTATGAATATTGTGATGTTGAATTGATGTATTTAACATATCTGCAAAAAAATATTATTAAACTAATCTAGTGGTTCATAATAACTCCTTTACAGAGTATGTATGTTGAAACGGTTAAGCTACCTCTCACAGAAATAGACGATTCCAGTATTAGTTCATTATTACCGTTTCCAGAAAAAGGCGATTCCAATATCGGTTTTAAATTAATGTTACAGCTTTCAGAAATAGGCGATACCAATATCGGTTTTAAAATAATGTTACCGCTTTCAGAAATAGGCGATTCCAGTATCAGTTTTAAATTAATGTTACCGCTTTCAGAAATAGGCGATTCCAATATTGGTTTATCGCTACCTTGTACAGAAATAGACCGGTCCAATATCGGGATTATCGATCTTGAATGCTGTCGGCTGCGGCTGATGATGTTTTATTCACTGTAAAACGAGTACGTGTGCGAATGTTCTACAATTCCAATATGGCCAGTGCATCAATTTGACTAGTGCTCAAACAGTGGACTTTTCTCTCAAGGATTTCTTTCAACAATCTGGATTTAACCTTAAAATGTAAGTTACGTTTGTTATCGATGCAATGCAAGAGATGAATATAAAATGTTACTATTCTGTTAATAAAATAGACATCTGTTTGAAATGTATGGTATCGATAAATTATGCGTGATTTGTAAATTGTATTTTACTCGTCTTCCGTATACCGTATAATGTTAAAAGTGGTTGTCCGAATTATATATTATACATATATTGCGTGCGGATTACATGAACAATATTATCCTTATGTATCAAGCGTATTTGAGGCCCTCCCAGGGATTTTTTTTTTTTGGATGTGGGGGTGTGGGGGGGGGGGGATCTGGGGAACATGGCCTGGCCTATCATTGTTTACTGTTTACGTCGGACTCATCAAAACGATTAATAAACCTCGATTATCAAGGAAATTGAGTAACCTTGACATTACATTGTTGAGTGAAATGAAATGGGAGTTACGTCCCGTTAACGCATACATGTTATACGGGGACAGCAACCTCAGAGAGAAATGAGATGAGGAATGAAGTTTTCCATCAGACATAGGGTGGATCGAAAAACCTGGAGCGAACCGATGCGGGGCAGAGGTATGTGATGTAGCCTTGTCCACTGAACTACCGAGGCCACCCCACTTTGCTAAGCAAGGAAACATTAATGTGTGATATAAGTTATGGTTAAATAAAATGAATAACTGATTAATAAAACGGAATAAAATAAGATAAATATTCATTTATTCCCTTTATGAATTCAAACCCCTTTATTTTTGTCGGTCCGACTGCTATCGCCGTCTACTGTATCGACCCTTAGTAGTTTTCAAGTGTATGCTCCTGACAAGAGTTTTAAGTATGCAAATACAAAGAGCAATAATTGGAATGAACATGTATTGATAGTTTTGATAGAGCATCATCAAAAAAATCTGACCAATCAGTGACCACAAATAAAACATACCAATACATTCTGGTAGGTGATAAACTCGGTCTTTATCCTTGTTGTTCAACCAAGTTTACTGTTACAATTAAGGTATCTACAGCGTGATTCTTTTGAAACCCTGCATATGTCATGCACATTCGTACTAATTGATTCAATATATGTATCTTTCAAAATCAAAATCTTGAATATTATCGTATTTTTACTCTGCCAAAGATTTTTATTTTACTATAGAACCTAAGGATAAAAACAGAGTAAGACAAATGTTATCACCTACTGAAAATAAGATAAATCTCAACATCTCTGCAATATAAATTTATGAATTATGGTGCTTGCGCTCTCTGCGCATCCTCTCATTGTTCTCTATATTCGTGTGAAGTTTAATTCCGGTCCATTTTGTTGTTTTGGACAGAAATTATAAAATTACAAAGGGCAATAACTTTTAGTGAAATGAAGGTAGAGTCTTGGTTCTAAGATACACACGGCTATTAAGGATATTGTCATGTTTCAGTTATTATAGTTCGCAAGTCATCACTGAGTAGCGATATATACGCTTATCGTTCTCACAACACTCCTACTATGTACTTTTGCATTTATCAGTCTTAGTCAGTACGTGTTGCTACTGATTGCAGTGTTAGTCACTGTATATTATCGCAGGATTTCCGTTTTAAATATTACCTTCGAATTAACAATGTTACAAAACGAGAAATTCAATAAATACGCGATATTGAATAAATCTATCAATTAAATATTGACCATATTGACGTATCCTACAAAGAGACACTGAATATTGATTGTTTTTGTCTGCAAAATAATTATTTTGAGTTATGTATCTGTGCTTATAAATGCTTTTGGTAATTGTTATGCTATCATATTTACACTATGGTTTAGCATGCTATCTTACGGAGCCCCGCAGGTGACATGCAGAAAAAATAATTTAAAGCGTTCGCACGCTCTACTACAGCGTTCGAACGCTCTAGCTACAGCGTGCGAACGCTCTAGTAGAGCGTGCGAACGCTGTAGTACAGCGTGCGAACGCTCTAGCTACAGTGTGCGAACGCTGTAGTAGAGCGTTCGCACGCTGTAGTAGAGCGTTTGCACGCTGTAGCTAGAGCGTTCGCAAGCTGTAGTAGAGCGTGCGACAGAAAGATAGTGACATAATTACAAAGATCATGGTATTAAAGAAACTAACCCGCCAATAACGGCTAAAGTACACTACAAAACCGTTTACCTAAACTATCCAGGTATCCAGGTCACATATTGAGGTATATTTGCCGATTAAAAGTATAGATCATTCAAGGGTTCTTAAAATAATCGTAAAATTAATTATGAGTACTCTTAATTCGACGCTCCAGTTTTGGGGTTTATTCTGTCTGGTTAACTATTATAATTAGTATATTAGTAAATTGATAATTATTATGCCCCCGCCGTTGATTGCTGGGAGTGAGATACAAAGGGTGACCAGTGTCCGTCCGTACGTCGTGAAATGTTTTCCTTTAAATCACTTTTCCGGTATCGGCGGTGGCGGCGATGGCGACGAGTCAGCCCTTGAGTACAGTTTAATGTTTTTTGAAGGTATAGGTCTCAAATACAAGACAAGATAGTACGGACGAACGCACTGACGGACGGACTGACGTACAGTGTGACTACTATATTTGGGGGCCATAACAAGAAAAAAATATGCCTCCTGTGAGATTTGAACCCACGAACCCTGGGGTTTCCAATGTACAATACTCAATATTTAAAAGATTTACATAATTCGGAATTCGGAATTCAGAATTAGGAATTAGGAATTATGAAGTGAAATAACAGTTAGTCAAATGGGCAGTCGTAGATACGAGTACAGTTATACTGTTATGCTGTTAATACACCATGGTGGACATAAAATAACTTATAATATTGAATTATATTTCAATATAGGTTTGTCTTATAAAGACATATTGAGTGTTCTTGCATTTGAACACAATGCTAGAGCGTGCGAACGCTCTAGCTACATCGTGCGAACGCTCTAGCTACAGCGTGCGAACGCTCTACTACAGCGTGCGAACGCTCTACTACAGCGTGCGAACGCTCTACTACTAGAGCGTGCGAACGCTTTAAAATATTTTTTCTACATGTCACCTGCGGGGCTCCGTACTATCTTAAGCCCGGTAAAGAAGTTAATATGTATGTGCATATGTCATTGACTTCCGTATTTGTCAATCATTAGTTGTCAATGCTTTAGAATACTTTAGATGTGTGTACTCACGGACTAAACACAATGGTCCTTTGTATTTACGCACTGACAAACATCATTAATCAATTTTCCCTATATTTACGTAGTTTACTTTTAACGAGTACTGAATTATTTCGGCACAATTAATATTACTTTATTGAATACATATTTAGCTGATGTAGAGTTTTTGTTACAATCTGAAAATAATAATATGTATATGTTCATACATAACATATATATTGAGTAATTACTTTAACATGTTAGATTAGTCTATATAGACAGGAATATCATATCATGTCAGCCATCACCTATACCATTGTTTTCAAATATACTGGTATTAGTATTATCGTTTTTATTATTATTATTATTATTATTATTAATAATTATTATTATTATTATTATTATTAATATTAATACCTGCAATTTTTAAGTAGTATACTTATACATTGAATAGACATCTACCCAATTCATTGCTAGATATATAGTCGTTTTCTGATGCATACATGTTTTTGTTTTTTCCAATGAGATGATTTGTCGCCATTCATTCATATGTAAATGTATTTTGTAACAGGCTGCTTATGCTGTTCATATATATGAACCTAAGTGAAATAAAGAAGTTAAAGTAGACATCCAGCTTTAAGTTAAATAATGGCATTGCATATACAAATGAAGGTGTTACATGTGTACGCATGATGAATTCGTCATGCTTGCTATACTGAGTGTTCCTTTAAAACAGATGAGTACCTGTTTTCGGAGAGCTTTGACACATGTTCAAATAAGTCACTTTTGTTTATTTCTTTTATTATTTTGTTTTGGGTTTTTAATTTATGAACACGTTTGTAATGCCTATACCACTTGTTTTAACAAACAATTATTTGTCAAGATACACCAAATTTAAATCATCACCCATCCAGATGCCATGTTTAGGGCAAGATTGTATAAATACAAAAACAAAATAACAAGAATGTATATATTTTTAAGATAATATGTTAGTTTATTTTGTTTAGGTGCTTCATTTATGAATAAAGTACTGCCCTAATTATTAACGAACGTCCCAACCCGACCAACTCCCGCACACAAACAAACAGGTACAATCTAATCAATGGTGTTTTCCTGGTGCTAATCGTATTTACACATATAAAGCATTGTCATGTGATTAATAATTTAAAATTTGTAAAAAGGACGTGTTTGTAGATTAATATGTTTATGTATATAATTGACATAAGCACTATACACCCGGAAGCTTACGTCATCATATTAATTTTATCCAACGAGTTTAATTAATTCAATATTAATAGGCACGAGTGTGAGATTCAATTAGTCACATGACTCCATACTTTTATATACGTCAGCGAAAACTATGTTCTTGATATCCCGAGGTTTATATACTGAGTACGTCAGCGAGAACTATAGTCTTGATATCCCGAGGTTTATATACTGAGTACGTTAGCGAGACTTACATTTGTTTATCCAGAGGTTTATATACTGAGTACGTCAGCGAGAACTATAATCTGTTTATCATGAGGTTTAGAGACTGCGTACGTCAGCAAAAACTATATTCTTGATATCCCGAGGTTTATATACTGAGTACGTCAGCGAGAACTATATTCTTGATATCCCGAGGTTTATATACTGAGTACGTTAGCGAGACTTACAGTTTGTTTATCCAGAGGTTTATATACTGAGTACGTCAGCGAGAACTATAGTCTTGATATCCCGAGGTTTATATACTGAGTACGTTAGCGAGACTTACAGTTTGTTTATCCAGAGGTTTATATACTGAGTACGTCAGCGAGAACTATAGTCTTGATATCTCGAGGTTTATATACTGAGTACGTTAGCGAGACTTACATTTGTTTATCCAGAGGTTTATATACTGAGTACGTCAGCGAGAACTATAGTCTGTTTATCATGAGGTTTAGAGACTGCGTACGTCAGCAAAAACTATATTCTTGATATCCAGATGTTTATATACTGAGTACGTCAGCAAAAACTATATTCTTGATATCCCGATGTTTATATACTGAGTACGTCAGCAAAAACTATATTCTTGATATCCCGATGTTTATATACTGAGTACGTCAGCAAAAACTATATTCTTGATATCCCGATGTTTATATACTGAGTACGTCAGCGAGACTATATTCTTGATATCCCGAGGTTTATATACTGAGTACGCCAGCAAAAACTATATTCTTGATATCCCGATGTTTATATACTGAGTACGTCAGCGAGACTATATTCTTGATATCCCGAGGTTTATATACTGAGTACGCCAGCAAAAACTATATTCTTGATATCCCGATGTTTATATACTGAGTACGTCAGCGAGACTATATTCTTGATATCCCGAGGTTTATATACTGAGTATATCAGCGAGAACTATAGTTTTTATATCCTGAGGTTTACATACTGACTACGTCAGCGGCAACTGAGTCTGAATACCTCGAGGTTTATATAGTGAGTACGTCAGGGATAACTATAGTCTGTTTATCATGAGGTTTATATACTGCGTACGTCAGCAAAAACTATAGTCTTGATATCTTGAGGTTTATATACTGAGTACGTCAGCGAGATATCCAGATGTTTATATACTGAGTACGTCAGCGAGAACTATATTCTTGATATCCCGAGGTTTATATACTGAGTACGTCAGCAAAAACTATATTCTTGATATCCCGATGTTTATATACTGAGTACGCCAGCAAAAACTATATTCTTGATATCCCGAGGTTTATATACTGAGTACGCCAGCAAAAACTATATTCTTGATATCCCGATGTTTATATACTGAGTACGTCAGCGAGACTATATTCTTGATATCCCGATGTTTATATACTGAGTACGTCAGCGAGAACTATATTCTTGATATCCCGAGGTTTATATACTGAGTACGTCAGCGAGATATCCAGATGTTTATATACTGAGTACGTCAGCGAGAACTATATTCTTGATATCCCGAGGTTTATATACTGAGTACGCCAGCAAAAACTATATTCTTGATATCCCGATGTTTATATACTGAGTACGTCAGCGAGACTATATTCTTGATATCCCGATGTTTATATACTGAGTACGTCAGCGAGACTATATTCTTGATATCCCGAGGTTTATATACTGAGTACGCCAGCAAAAACTATATTCTTGATATCCCGATGTTTATATAATGAGTACGTCAGCGAGACTATATTCTTGATATCCCGAGGTTTATATACTGAGTATATCAGCGAGAACTATAGTTTTGATATCCTGAGGTTTACATACTGACTACGTCAGCGGCAACTGAGTCTGAATACCTCGAGGTTTATATAGTGAGTACGTCAGGGATAACTATAGTATGTTTATCCTGAGGTTTATAGAATGCGTACGTCAGCAAAATATATAGTCTTGATATCTTGAGTACGTCAGCGAGATATCCAGATGTTTATATACTGAGTACGGCAGCGAGATATCCAGATGTTTATATACTGAGTACGTCAGTGAGAACTATATTCTTGATATCCCGAGGTTTATATACTGAGTATGTCAGCGAGAACTATAGTTTTGATATCCTGAGGTTTACATACTAACTACGTCAGCAAGAACTATAGTTTTGATATCCCGAGGTTTACATACTGACTACGTCAGCGGCACTTGAGTCTGAATACCTCGAGGTTTATATAGTGAGTACGTCAGGGATAACTATAGTATGTTTATCCTGAGGTTTATAGACTGCGTACGTCAGCAAAATATATAGTCTTGATATCCTGAGGTTTATATACTGAGTACGTCAGCGAACTATAGTCTGCATATCCCGAGGTTTATATACTGAGTACGTCAGCAAGAACATTCTGATGTATACATACTGAGTGCGTCAGCGATAAAAACTCCGCGCAGTGATATGGTGGCCAATAATCCCTGCCACCACACAAATCACGTGACGCTGGCTGAGGCCACGTGATTACAAAATGGCGATACACTAGGTAATGCTTGATACAGCAAACTCTTGCCGTAACCAACAGGCAAATTGGCAATAACAGCATCACCTTCGAGAAGATGTTGAAAACATTCAACCTGTTTTGACTTGGGTGTAATCTCTATTAAATTTACGCACAGCTTCTGTAATGTTCTTAACGGAATACTTGTTTGTTTACAAGTAACCAAGTAACCGGTGTGCATATTAAATATATATTCTCTAAAATTGATTTTTTTTATAAATAAATTATTTTTGTAACCAGATACCGTTTTTTATTCTATTTTCCTATATTATGGACAAAGCAAGTTGAAATATTGACCTAACAAATATTAACCAAACAATTAAACTTAGCTAGATTTCAGCTATAAATGTGTGTGGTGGTAGTGGTTAATGTAACAGATAGGGGAAGTAACCACTGCGGGGAGTTTGCAGCGATAAATGTAGTGTATATCTCTCGAGGTTTGTTTACTCAGCCAGAACTATAGTCTGTATATCCCGAGGTGTATATATACTGAGTACGTCAGCAAGAACTATAGTCTGTATATCCTGATGTTTACATACTGAGTACTTCAGCGACAACTGTAGTGTATATATCACGAGGTGTATATATACTGAGTACGTCAGCAAGAACTATAGTCTGTATATCCTGATGTTTACATACTGAGTACTTCAGCGACAACTGTAATGTATATATCACGAGGTGTATATATACTGAGTACGTCAGCAAGAACTATAGTCTGTATATCCTGATGTTTACATACTGAGTACTTCAGCGACAACTGTAATGTATATATCACGAGGTGTATATATACTGAGTACGTCAGCAAGAACTGTAGTCTGTATATCCTGATGTTTACATACTGAGTACGTCAGCGATAACTGTAGTGTATATATCACGAGGTTTATATACTGAGTACGTCGGCGAGAATTATATAGTCTGTATATCATGAGGTTTATATACTGAGTACGTCAGCGATACTATAGTCTGTATATCTCGCGATCGAGGTTTACTGAATACGTCATTAGGAACTAATTTATTCTATCCTGAGGTATATAAACTAATTTATTGCAACTCGCCCAAACTTCTAGACATCTCATTTGTCGAGTGCGGTCACGTGGTGACCCCCTATTTTTCTCTAATGGGTCAGTAGATTTCATAGACTAAAACAATATGGACTACAATTCCGATTCAAAGTTTAAATCATTTGCTAATAGTTCTTTAAGGCGTTAGTAACAAACATGAACAGTAAATTAATAATGCCAGTTGTGACGCCTCATTGATGACGTTGACCCTTAAAAAATATGCTCGATGCAATAAATCAGTTATTGGGTTTGTTGCTGATCCCCTACAGAAATATGTGGGGTCAGTCAGATATATAAGGGGACTGGGCTTTTGCCTCGCCTCATATAAATCTTACTGACCCCACATGTTTTTGTAGGGGGTCAGTAATAAACCCAATAACTATTAATACGGAAAACGTCAGAAAAAAAACTCTAGTACGATGTGTCTATACTGAATACGTTAGGACGAACGTATATCTATATCCTGAGGTGATACACCAATTACGCCAGAAAGAGGTAAAGTCCGTATAGAGGTTCCTATATTGAGTAAGTCAAAAATATAAACGTATACATATACGTCTGCAATTGAAAATTGTTTGTGTATCTGTATACTTGTGGACCAAATGGTCTACTGTATTTGTTGAATAAACTATCATACATATCGAACATTAAAAGAAATATAAACACGTACAGGAAATTACTGGAACTACAAATTGATTTCAGACATGAAACAAAATACTAACATACAGAGGAAATTAACGGAACTATGTATGCAGACCTGACATGAAAAGAAATAAAAACACACACAGGGCATCAATGGACCTAAAAAAATATATATACGGCACGTACCGTGAAACACATAAAGACATATGCAGGAAATTAAAAGAACATGCGCTACATGACGTTATGAAAAGAAATGTAACCACACGCATGACATTAACGGAACTGCAAATAGATACTTGGCTTAGAAATATACCCACACAGGAATTTAATGGAACTACAAATACATAAACCGGACATGACATGAAATATGACCACACACAGGACAGTAACGGAACTGCAAATCCCGTCATTCTTCGGGATCATGATTTTTGTGGATAAGACGGATAGGTAAGTTCAAAATCTTGACAGTTTGTTAGCCGGAATACAACGGGGCAGAACAAAGTACACGGTTGCTATATTTATAAACAATATAGTCGTTAGCCACAGGTGTTGATGTATAATTTGTGTTGCATTTTTGTTATTTACAAAATTATTCAGATTATAGAGGATATTTGTTGTTTTGAAGTGTATAACAGATTTTATTTCATCGATAAGTGTCAAAATGTTATATTTTCACGAATGCGAAGCATGAGTGAAGATAATGAAGTTTGATTATTTCGAGATGATACAAAATCTGTTATTCACCACTAAACAACATTTTTTCTTTTTAGTTGATGCTTTATAATCAAAGTTTACTGCAGTATGCAGAAAAATAAATAAAAAGTTGACGACGTCATTGGCTTAGTGTGATGAAATTGCTGTTTTTAAATCCCCGTAACTTCTAAACTACTTAACCGACTTCAATAATCTACGACTCATTTTCTTAGTTAAGTTATTTCCAATCCAATGATATAACCTTTATTGCAACTTTTGGAAAAAAACAGTTTTTGGAAAATAATAAATGTAGTTTCGGCAGTGAAAAAATAAAACTCTATATTTCACACGTATGAAACACCATTTTTATTTCATTGCTAGAATCAACTATATCACTGCTAAGCATAAAATAAAAGGAGTAATCGGTTAAGTAACATTATAAACCATAGACGATAGATAACTTTGATTTGAATTCCTGTTAGCGGGAATTGAATTGAATGTTGTTTAACGGCTCATCAACACAGTATAGGTTATTTAGAGCCGCCCCAGAGAGAGGGGAAGGATACATAGGAATCCGGGAACATGTCCTACTCTTATTATCGAATAGATTCCTATGGTTCTTTTACGTGCTCGGAGGATAGACCGATACACGGGACCGCCCGGTTTACGTCCCCTTCCGACGGACGAGTAAGGCTAGGATGACGTAACCAATATATAACCTTCTAGATACATCGAGTTATTTTTTGAAGAAGTGATAGAGATGTTGCGAATGACGTTTCTTAAAATTCCTCAATCGTGAAAACTCGCCCAATCCCGTCATTCTTCGGGATCCCGCCTCGTGAGTATACCTTTATCCTCACGTGTTGATGTATAATTCGCGTTGCATGTTTGTTTGTTACAATACAGATGAAAGTTTTATCACAGCGTTCATGTAAAGAAACTATTGATGGAGCAATCGGCTGAAGGACATCGCAAAATTTGCTTGATGACTAATTTTGAATGTTAATTTGTTTTGGCGGGAATCTAAGGCGTGATGACGTAACCAATATGGAAACCTTCGATTAACATTAGAGGTTATAACAGCGTAAATGAGTTTCCTTGTCCCTTCCATAGTAAAGTTAAAATGTTGACAACCTGTTAAAAACTAAACATGTCTGCTATTAAACATCAACAAGGAAATAGGGGGTTGAATACCTTCTAAGGAACATTTCGTCAGCTGTATACTAACACCGGGTCAAAGGTCAAAGCTATTTTCCCCTTATAATTTCGTACCTTGTCTACTTCCACTTCTGAAATTTATACCAAAAACTGTCAAAAACATGGTGAGCTCCCTTTTCAAATATCAACAACATGTCCAGAACATGAAGGCTCCCCGAAATGACAACTATCCACATTTTATCATATGGCCTTGTATCACCCAGCAGTTTTCAATTTGCATTTCCATCAGTAGTTTTTGACTTATACTTCGGAAAAAAATTACAAGTATAAAATTACAAAGGGAAATAACTCTGAAATTTATATAAAAAACTGTCAAAGACATGATGAGCTCCCTTTTCAAATACCGACAACATGTCCAGAATATGAAGACTCCCCGAAATGACAACTATCCACATTTTATCATATGGCCTTGTATCACCCAGCAGTTTTCAATTTGCAGTTCCATCAGTAGTTTTTGACTTATGCTTCGGACAAAAATTACAAGTATAAAATTACTAAGGGAAATAACTCTAATTAAAACGAAGGTTGGTTGTAGATCTCTGCACTTCCTCTCATTGCCCTCTGTCATTGTGTGAAGTTTCATTGCAGTCCCTTCAGTAGTTTTTGAAGTTATGCTCCGGACAAAAGTGGGACGGACGGAAGAACGGAAGGACAAAGCGGCGACTAAATTTTCGGGGAGCATAAACATAAATAAATAAGCACACAGGTCATTAATTGATCTACAGGTACATATTTCTGGCATAACAATAAATATAATCACACACAGGAGTCGTTCTATAGGTAACTCGAAACACCAAGATTGTACAGAAAAATAAACAAAGACAGGGCATGAATGGAACTACAAATACACACCGGGCATAAAAAGAAACATAATCGCACACAGGAGTCGTTTTAAAAGGAACTACATACCGAACATGAATCAGAATATAAATAAACACATACCGATATCTGCAATACATGTTTTGTAACGTAGCAGACATGACATATGATTGGCATAGTCGGTGTAAACATTTATTCCTAAATATCCATGGCAGCAGGTACAGTCTAATAGACATTTGATAAACTTGCGAAAATTACAACTGGAAGCTAACCTCGAACTGTCAAAACCTGAAAATTGCATAGTCGTTTTTATATTAGATAATTACGCAATGCCTATGCTCCTTGAAAGCTCGTTTCAGGATTCTGGTTCGCGTATTCGGTTCGCGAGTCCGTTTCTTACAAACGAACACATGTATTTAATCTGGTCTATGTTACCAACATTATTTAGTTTACCCTTAGGAATAGCTGTGAGTTGGTCAGAATTTTATTTATACATGTAGTTTACCTTTTAATTATAATTGGTATCGAAAAACATATAGCAATGATTGATAAACTACAACAGCACGATTTCAAATGTAGTCATTTTTACAAATAATAACAATTTAGCAGACTTAGACTAAACTGGCAATCAATCTATCTCTTCTTCCTTCTATCTGTCCTCTCAACCGTTACCTGCTGATACTCTAAAGAATGGTTGGCGAGAGTGTATGCGAGTGAGGACGAAATGACGGGTATAGTGTGAACTATAGTGTGAAAGAGTGGATGAGAGTGAGGACAAAATGACGGGTATAGTGTGAACTATAGTGTGAAAGAGTGGATGAGAGTGAAGACAAAATGACGGGTATAGTGTGAACTATAGTGTGAAAGAGTGGATGAGAGTGAGGACAAAATGACAGGTATAGTGTGAACTATAGTGTGAAAGAGTGGATGAGAGTGAAGACGAAATGACGGGTATACATGTAGTGTGAACTATAGTGTGAAAGAGTGGATGAGAGTGAGGACAAAATGACGGGTATAGTGTGAACTATAGTGTGAAAGAGTGGATGAGAGTGAAGACGAAATGACGGGTATAGTGTGAACTATAGTGTGAAAGAGTGGATGAGAGTGAAGACGAAATGACGGGTATAGTGTGAACTATAGTGTGAAAGAGTGGATGAGAGTGAGGACAAAATGACGGGTATAGTGTGAAATATAGTGTGAAAGAGTGGATGAGAGTGAAGAAGGAGAGCGGGTGTATGTAGCTTCGATCAAACAATGAGAATACATGTATATTATAGTAACCTTAAAACAAATTGTTTGTACAATAGCTTTCTCCTTCTTGTTCTCAGATAACTTATTATATCAAATATTAAACTACAAAATGTTGAATATCATGTGTAAAACATACCATGAGTAGCACCCCTCCATCTTGTAAAAAAAAGAAAGAGAATATATTTCTACAACTGATAGTACATAAGAAATGCATGAAATAATGAAATAACATATACATGTAGGTATGTCGTATATTATGTAATATTTGATATAATAAAGTATTTCAATGCAAAAAAATACATTATTCAGTTTACCCTTAGAAATATCTGTGAGTATGGTAGAATTTCATTTGCGGTATAAACGCAAAAATAACGAGTAGATTACGTTTGACCGTGTAAACCGTTTTACAAGCGTGTTGCTGTGTGTTGCCTGTTACCTTACATGAAAAATATACCCTGTCTCTCATTAAAACCCTGTCTCTCATTAAAACCCTGCCTCTCATTAAATGTCGGGATCGAATCCCACTTGAAGCTCGACTTGTAAGTGAGGAAGTGTCGATTCTTACTGATTGCGGGAGGTGTACAGTACTGGTTATACCTAGGAAAAGTGGGTGGTCTACCTCCACCACAAAAATCGACCGTCATATATAACCTTACTTGTGTTGAACACGTAAAACTCATTAAATGCTTTCATTCGATGGCACTGTGGACTTAAAACACGGTTCAGGCCTCAATGGCGCCTCTGAGTATCGATGATGTCACTTCCTCTTAGTCTCGTAATTCAGATGGGGACGGAAATCGAGCGGTCCCGTGAACCGAAGTCTATTCTCCGGGCACGTTTAAGTACCATATGAATATATCTATAAGTAAGAGAAGGGTATGTTGCCAGATTCCTATGTTTCCTTCCCCGAAATAACACATACTGTGCTGAAGAGCCGTTAAACAACATTCAGTTTAATTTATTCGCGGAATGGAACGTATAATACCAATATCTAAAACTCATTCTGCTAAAAACTCTTGTGTCTATTAATTTTGTACCTGACTACAGATCGAGTTTGAATGACTGATATAATGAATGAAACCTTCTGTAGACTGCAAGTCTAGTGTAGTTGGCTATTATAATGTATGAACCATTCTATATACTGCAGGTCGATTTTGACAATTATAATATATGAAACCTTCGATAGACAGCAGTTCGAATTTGATTGGCTATTATAACGCATAAAACCTTCTATAGAATGCATGTCTAGTTTGATTGACTATTATAATCTATGAAACCTTCTACGGACTGCAGGTCTAGTTTGATTGACTATTATTATGTAACCTTCTACGGACTGCAGGTCGAGTTTGAATGATCTTTATAATGTATGAAACCGTCTATAGACTACAGGTCGAGTTTGAATGACCTTTATAATGTATGAAACCTTATATAGACTGCAGGTTAAGTTTGAATGACCTTTATAATGTATGAAACCTTCTATAGACTACAGGTCGAGTTTGAATGACCTTTATAATGTATGAAACCTTCTATAGACTGCAGGTCGAGTTTGATTGACACAAATAATCTATGAAACTTTCTATAGACTGCAGGTAGAGTTTGACTGACTATTATAACATATGAAACCGTCTACAGACTGCAGGTCGAGTTTGAATGACCTTTATAATGTATGAAACCTTATATAGACTGCAGGTTGAGTTTGAATGACCTTTATAATGTATGAAACCTTCTATAGACTGCAGGTCGAGTTTGATTGACACATATAATCTATGAAACTTTCTATAGACTGCAGGTAGAGTTTGACTGACTATTATAACATATGAAACCGTCTACAGACTGCAGGTCGAGTTTGAATGACCTTTATAATATATGAAAACTTCTATAGACTGCAGGTCTGGTTTGATTGAGTGTTATAATGTATGTAACCTTCTATAGACTGCAGGTCGAGTGGGACTGACTATTATAATGTATAAAATCTTCTATAGACTTCAGGTCGAGTGTGACTGACTATTATAATGTATGAAACCTTCTATAGACTGCAGGTCAGGTTTGACTGACTATTATAATGTATAAAACCTTCTATAGACTGCAGGTCCGGTTTGACTAACTATTATAATGTATGAAACCTTCTATAGACTGCAGGTCGAGTTTGACTGACTATTATAATGTATGCAACCTTCTATAGACTGCAGGTCAGGTTTGACTGACTATTATAATGTATGAAACATTCTATAGACTGCAGGTCTAGTTTGACTGACTATTATAATGTATGAACCTTCTATAGACTGCAGGTCTAGTATGACTGACTATTATAACGTATGCAACTTCTAAAAACTGCAGGTCTAGTGTGACTGACTATTATAATGTATGAACCTTCTATAGACTGCAGGTCTAGAGTGACTGACTATTATAATGTATGAACCTTCTATAGACTGCAGGTCGAGTTTGACTGACTATTATAACGTATGAACCTTCTATAGACTGCAGGTCGAGTTTGACTGACTATCATAACGTATGAACCTTCTATAGAATGCAGGTCGAGTTTGACTGACTATCATAACGTATGAACCTTCTATAGACTGAAGGTCTAGTGTGACTGACTATTATAATGTAAGAACCTTATATAGACTGCAGGTCTAGTGTGACTGACTAGTATAATGTATGAACCTTCTATAGACTGCAGGTCTAGTGTGACTGACTATTATAACGTATGAACCTTCTATAGACTGCAGGTCGAGTTTGACTGACTATTATAATGTATGAACCTTCTATAGACTGCAGGTCTAGTGTGACTGACTATTATAATGTATGAACCTTCTATAGACTGCAGTCGAGTTTGACTGACTATTATAATGTATGAAACTTCTATAGACTGCAGGTCGAGTGTGACTGACTATTATAATGTATGAACCTTCTATAGACTGCATGTCTAGTGTGACTGACTATTATAATGTATGAACCTTCTATAGACTGCAGGTCTAGTTTGACTGACTATTATAATGTATGAAACCTTCTATATACTGCAGGTGGAGTTTGACTGATTATTATAACGTATGAACCTTCTAAAGACTGCAGGTCTAGTGTGACTGACTATTATAATGTATGAACCTTCTATAGACTGCAGGTCGAGTTTGATTGAGTATTATAACGTATGAACCTTCTAACGACTTAAGGTCTAGTGTGACTGACTATTATAACGTATGAACCTTCTTTAGACTGCAGGTCTAGTGTGACTGACTATAATAATGTATGAACCTTCTATAGACTGCAGGTAGAGTGTGACTGACTATTATAATATATGAACCTTCTATAGACTGCAGGTCTAGTGTGACTGACTATTATAATGTATGAACCTTCTATAGACTGCAGGTCTAGTGTGACTGACTATTATAATGTATGAACCTTCTATAGACTGCAGGTCGAGTGTGACTGACTATTATAACGTATGAACCTTCTATAGACTGCAGGTCGAGTTTGACTGACTATTATAATGTATGAACCTTTTATAGACTGCAGGTCTAGTGGGACTGACTATTATAATGTAGGAAACTTCTAAAGACTGCATGTCTAGTGTGACTGACTATTATAATGTATGAACCTTCTATAGACTGCAGGTCGAGTTTGACTGACTATTATACTGTATGAAACCTTCGATAGACTGCAGGTCGAGTGTGACTGACTATTATAATGTATGACACATTCTACTGACTGAAGGACTCACACCACTTTTATATCTCTTGAATACTCTTGCCCTACAGATGAAGGTGGTAGATAAAAAAACAAGTTCTTTTTTATACATTTTACAGGATACATTGATTTATCTTTACCAGGTTCTAAATCTACAGCATTTTAGGAAGAGATCACAGAAAAATGCATGTTGATATAAGATTTCTAGCTAATTCTGCCTCATTTTACACATCATGTGTTTAATCGCCACGGGATTGTATTTTTGTCTAAATTTTGATAGGTGTCACGCAAACATGAAATTAAAAAAAGTTTAATCTGGTAAATATTTGTTTTATGTGTTTTAAATTGCAGATATTGGATCAATGAAGAATTTAAGCATAAATACCTGTTGTAACATCTGTTTATCTCTATGCCATGAACAAAAACATTACAATGGGACCCTATGGACAATTAATTGTGGTGTGAGACGTGCAGGTCGAGTTTGATTAATTATTATAATGTATGAAACCTTCTATAGACTGCAGGTCGAGTTTGACTGACTATTATAACGTTTGAAATCTTCTATAGACTGCAGGTCGAGTGTGACTGACTATTATAATGTATGAAACCTTCTATAGACTGCAGGTCGAGTTTGACTGACTATTATAACGTATGAAACTTTCTCTAGACTGCAGGTCGAGTTTGACTGACTATTATAACGTATGGAACTTTCTCTAAACTGCAGGTCGAGTGTGACTGACTATTATAATGTATGAAACCTTCCATAGACTGCAGATCTAGTGTGACTGACTATTATAACGTATGAACCTTCGATAGACTGCAGGTCGAGTGTGACTGACTATTATAACGTATGGAACTTTCTCTAGACTGCAGGTCGAGTTTGACTGACTATTATAACGTATGAAACTTTCTCTAGACTGCAGGTCGAGTGTGACTGACTATTATAATGTATGAAACCTTCCATAGACTGCAGGTCTAGTGTGACTGACTATTATAACGTATGAACCTTCGATAGACTGCAGGTCGAGTGTGACTGACTATTATAACGTATGCAACTTTCTCTAGACTGCAGGTCGAGTGTGACTGACTATTATAATGTATGAAACCTTCTATAGACTGCAGGTCGATTGTGACTGATTACTATAATGTATGAAACCTTCTATTATTTCACACTAACGTTTCTGATGCAGCCTACCCATTAGAGTGAAACAAAATGTACGCATCAATTTTATCAGTAAGTACATTTTTGTGTTCGCATGACACTTAATGAGAAGTGGTTATCACGTGACATGAACTTTGTAGTTCCGCTATTCGCACTCGGTAGAGCTTTCAGGAAAATTGAAAAGTTCAATTAGATGGAGTAATCTAGCGAGCATGCGTTGTTGGAAATGAGATATGGTTCCAGAAACACCAAAAAATATGTATTGTATTGTGTTCGTTATGTAAAGAGGAAACAATACAAAATGTGATGAGTTGAATGTTTGCGTTTTTTTTTTTCTGTGTTATAAACAACGGAATACATTACGTAAGTGTCATATATAGCTCTACTGGCCACACGTTCATCGCTTTGTCTGTCTGTCTGCCTGCCTGCCTGTCTGTCTGTCTGTCTGTCTGTCTGTCTGTCTGTCTGTCTGTCTGTCTGTCTGTCTGTCTGTCTGTCTGTCTGTCTGTCTAGCTGTCTAGCTGTCTGTCTGTCTATGTTTAACGTCACTTTGCTCAATATTTTAGTCCTATCAAGACGGTGTCTACTTACAGCAGTGAGTCCAATGCTCAGATTTATAGTGCTGCCACACTGGAATACCACGCCGTAGAACCATGGTATGATATCCCTCCCAGTCACGTTATATTGGCGCATGACCGGCCAGACCTATCACTACCACTACCCTTTAAATGTTGAATGGCATGCAGTGTAATTACAAGTGCCATTTTCATGAGGTGTTTGGTGTGACCCGGCCAGGGTACTCTTCTTAAAGCGTAGTCTTATAAACTCGATAACCATTTTCATTTGAAGTTTGTTTCGATAAGATCTTGGACTCTTCTTAAAGCGTAGTCTTATAAACTCGATAACCATTTTCATTTGAAGTTTGTTTCGATAAGATCTTGGACGAGTTCGACAATGAGAAAATGATATGCATGCGTGTGTGATCTATTGTTGTTGAAAATCGAAAAACAAGCTAAATGCAGCTGATGAAAGCATTATAATAAATATAATTATATTTGTTATTTATTTTTTTTACCAATTTTGATTTAAACGTTGATGTTAATAGGATCTTAGACGAATTTGAAAATGAGCACTGTTGACTCGTGCGTTTTAACGGTATTGATTTTATTCTTGGAAAATAGCATTGAGCATTGCGCACATTACGTGGTCCCGCCTAAATTCCATTAAGCGATGGGAAAGCTTTTATTAGCAGGATTTTATAACGGATATTTCGACAATAAAACACGTTTATAAACATTTTTTACTGAAAAAAATGCGATAACCTTTTCGACATTACCTATTAAATGTTTTAAGTTTACAATATGCAAACTCTTTAAGCCGAAATTATGGTTTTATTTCATACCCAGCCAACCCCGTGTTTGCTTCTTGGAGCAGGTGTTGGATGGGGTATGAAATTTAATACTCGGACCACGTAATAAGTAACTTACATTTAGCTACATTTTGGCTGAACACTTATTCTTGGACGAGTTTTACAGTTAAACATTGACTCATGTGTTACAGAGTTATTGCCCTTGACTAAAGTGAAATGAGCTGTTGATTACGCAATAGCACATTACGTGGTCCGAGTATTAACTTTCATACCCCATCCAACCCCTTCTCCAAGAAGCGAAAACGGGGTTGGCTGGGGTATGAAATTAAACCTTAATTCCGCTTAAAATGTTTGCATATTGTAAAATTAAAACAATTAATAGATATAGTTATAAACAGATTATCGCATTCTTCCGGTAAAAAATGTTTTCAGACATGTTTTATTGTCGAAATATCCGTTATAAAATCCTGCTAATATAAGCTTTCTCATCGCTTAGTGGAATTAACGCGAGACCACGTAATGATAAGTAAATGGTATAGCACTCATATCAAACTTGATACCGTAATGATAAGTAAATGGTATAGCGCTCTTATCAAACTTGATACCGTAATGATAAGTAAATGGTATAGCACTCATATCAAACTTGATACCGTAATGATAAGTAAATGGTATAGCGCTCATATCAAACTTGATACCGTAATGATAAGTAAATGGTATAGCGCTCTTATCAAACTTGATACCGTAATGATAAGTAAATGGTATAGCGCTCATATCAAACTTGATACCGTAATGATAAGTAAATGGTATAGCGCTCTTATCAAACTTGATACCGTAATGATAAGTAAATGGTATAGCGCTCATATCAAACTTGATACCGTAATGATAAGTAAATGGTATAGCGCTCTTATCAAACTTGATACCGTAATGATAAGTAAATGGTATAGCACTCATATCAAACTTGATACCGTAATGATAAGTAAATGGTATAGCGCTCTTATCAAACTTGATACCGTAATGATAAGTAAATGGTATAGCGCTCATATCAAACTTGATACCGTAATGATAAGTAAATGGTATAGCACTCATATCAAACTTGATACCGTAATGATAAGTAAATGGTATAGCGCTCATATCAAACTTGATACCGTAATGATAAGTAAATGGTATAGCGCTCATATCAAACTTGATACCGTAATGATAAGTAAATGGTATATCGCTCATATCAAACTTGATACCGTAATGATAAGTAAATGGTATATCGCTCATATCAAACTTGATACCGTAATGATAAGTAAATGGTATAGCGCTCTTATCAAACTTGATACCGTAATGATAAGTAAATGGTATAGCACTCATATCAAACTTGATACCGTAATGATAAGTAAATGGTATAGCGCTCATATCAAACTTGATACCGTAATGATAAGTAAATGGTATAGCGCGCTCATATCAAACTTGATACCGTAATGATAAGTAAATGGTATATCGCTCATATCAAACTTGATACCGTAATGATAAGTAAATGGTATAGCGCTCTTATCAAACTTGATACCGTAATGATAAGTAAATGGTATAGCACTCATATCAAACTTGATACCGTAATGATAAGTAAATGGTATAGCGCTCATATCAAACTTGATACCGTAATGATAAGTAAATGGTATCAAACTTGATAATAACGTGTTTCACAATTAGCATACCCGAAAAATACAAGAGTTATGATCCTTGACTATGGTAAAGTAAAATAATTTTGTTTACCAAATTTAATTTGAATGTTTGCATAAATAAGATTATGAATGATTTTACATCGAACACAATCAGCATATGCATTACGGAGTTGTTATCCTTGATTAAATTTAACAAGTGTGTTTAAGCCTGTTAACTCAAAATGACCACCATGTATATATATATAAAGTCAAAGCTTCGTTACTAGTCCGTTACTTTCTCCCAGTTTGTTAGCCAGTAGAGCGTCCTCATTTCGTCATAGGATCCTTGTGAAAATACACTGGCAATTAAATATTTAGCAGCCTGTCGAATATGATATCGTTTTATTTCCTAAATGAATTAGATAAAATGAATTAGATAACGGATATTAAAGAACGTAGCATGCTATATACCATGTGAACGAATATTATTAATTAAAAAATTCAAGTTTTATAAAAAAAAACAAAAAAAAAAACAGAAGGACGGGGAAAATACCAGAGCATTAACAGATTGGCAATAATACTAAAGCTTCATCTAAAATATAATCTTAATTCATAAACTACATCTCATCGTGAACTGTTGTTATCATTAATCTACAATTTGAAGGAAATATTTGCTGTTTATTAAATTTCATAACGCACTTAGAATAAATACTGCAATCCGATTGGTTGAAGTTTGAAAATCCGCAATCGTACATAGTCTGCCATTCCCGTCATTCTTCGGTGTCATCTTTCGAACGTATTTTTCATATTTTTGTTGTTGTCTTTTTTTGTGTTTTTTTTTGCATTGTGTTCTGTATGACAATAAATACAATGCAATGTTGTCATTCATATCTAGGCCCATTTAAATAAGAATAACTGACTTCTCATGACAAATGGCCGACCTGCTGCTAAAAAACTACAGAAACGTGGGGGTCATGAGAAAGGACTTGTCTCATGAATGAATGCACCATGAATTAAAACCATAAACACTGAGATGCTCGTTTCGCCATTTTGCTTGACGTGACTTTGACGTGTCTCTTATCGGTCTAAGGAATATCTATTGAAGACGGGTGCGGCCATGTCGACTTCGCGACTTCGCGACTTTTCGCCCTGGGTATTACAAGGCGAAAAGTCGAAGGCGAAAAGTCGCCAACACGAAAAGTCGCAAACCCGCCGTTTTGGAACCAAATTTCGACTCGCAAAGTCGCCAATCCGATAGTGTAAAATTTCGACTTTTCGCCACGAGATTTATGTTGTATTAACGGGGCGAAAAGTCGCGAAGTCGCGAAGTCGAAATGGCCGCATCCGTCTTCCATAAATATCCATTGTATGGAGCATATCCGTGATTTCTTCAAGTGTGTCTCTTAAATTGAATTGAATTGAATGTTGTTTAACGGCTCATCAATACGGAATAGGTTATTTAGAGCCGCCCCAGAGAGAGGGGAAGGATACATAGGAATTCGGGAACCGTGCCCTACTCTTATTATCGTATAGATTCCTGTGGTTCTTTAACGTGCTCGGAGGATAGACCGATACACGGGACCGCCCGGTTTACGTCCCCATCCGACGGACGAGGCTAAGGGAAAGTGTCTTGCTCAAGAACACACCGACAAAACTCAGTGGCACCACGGAGGATTGAACCCGGGGCCTCCGGTTACAAATCCGCCGCGCTACCGACTGAAGGCCAGGGTTGAGTATAAAAAACTCAAAATGGCCCCAGAGAATCTTTTCTGATCATTTCATACATTATGTTGCTCAGAGAGGTTTAATCACACACTTCTAAATAATAAAGATTTTTAAACGATAAAATTTGGCATATAAATACACTAAACATTACTCTATACAGATATATCAAAATAATTATATAATGTATTTATTTTCCATACTTTCCAGAACAAAACTTTTATTCCTAACTGTCAAATTTTGTATTTATTGCATCTATTAATAGCTGTACCTGTAAAAATAAGATCAGTGATTGGTCAGAGTGCTGAAACCCTTATCTTGAAGCAGACGAAATACTAACTGGCTAGAGTGTATACATAATCGTGGTAGGCTCTACCGAACGCTGGGGTTTAAGCTAAAGCTTTAAATGGAAGGCGTATTGCGGACATCAATTATTGCTTGCCAGAATATCAGAGAGGGACCGTTTGTTATAATAATGATATCGTTTAATACCAGCTTCATTGTTACCGGCGAACTGATGCTTCGCATTAACATCTTCTTGAGTATGTGTTGAAGCATGAACACAAACTGTTTTGATTATTACTTTGACTGGATCTTTTTACAGAAGCCATTTATAAGATAGAGGCTTTGAAGAGAAATCTTCACCATTAAGAAACCGAAAGGAGGGAAGCGTAGCGACCGATGCGGTTTCTTAACGGCGAAGATTTCTCTTCATAGACTCTATCCGGCTTAGTGTTTACGATAGGTTTTATCGATAGTTTCTAATATAGGTCACACCTAAACCATGAAGAGCGCTGGTAGTAAAATCGTCATGAGTAAATGAAGAAAGTATTTGGAATTCTGAGCCATCTGATTGATTTAAAAAGTAGAGTAAACACTAATCGATAGTTATATATGTAGTTCTAAGTTTTTATATTCCAATCGCGTTAGATACACTAGAGAATATAACCTAGTTTGCTATTGAGAGAAATAGTAGAGAGAGCGGGGAATAGGAAACTCGAATAAAAAGCAATTAAGTCTTGTATAAATATACTACACGCCAGAGACTCCATGTCGTACATGTTGTATTACAGCTTCGATGATTAATGTAGTTCTGAATTATGAAGATAAAACTATCAAGAATGATTCTTCTAATGCAGGAGCTGTTCAAGCCTGTGTAAACGAATTTAACATGCAGATATGCACTTTTCTGCCTAATAAAGGGGTGGCCTATTACATTTTGCTTTAATTAGGCACTGACCAATAAAGCAAATCAATGCGGAATCCCTCGGCGTTTATTGTACTTAACGTTATCTGACGTCATGCACGTAACTTTGCCTGACGTCATAAAACACTGACATAATATTCTCTATTTATCATGCAGATATGCACTTTTCTGCCTAATAAAGGTGTGACCTATTAAATTTTGCTTTATTAGGCACTGAGCAATAGAGCAAATCAATGCGGAATCCCTCGGCGTTTATTGTACGTAACGTTATCTGACGTTATGCACGTAACGTTGCCTGACGTCATAAACAAACAAAAAACAACAACATGGCGGCGTCATCGATAAGCGTAACATTCTGAAAAATAGGTAATAATAGTAATTCATACAAAAATGTGGATAATCTACATGATAAATAGAATATTATGTCAGTGCCTTCTACTATCAAGTTTATTAGGCTCGGCACGAAAACAAAGAATGGCTCGGCAAAGCCTCGCCATTCTTCGTTTTCTAAGCATCGCCTTATAAACTTGATAGTAAAAGGCACTGACATAATATTCTCTATGTATACTCCTTAAAATAAGTTAACACAGAAAAAATAAAATAGAAAATTGCAGAAAACCCCAGTAATATTCTGAATTACATACGCATTTAAAAAGTTAATACATTTCTGTCACATAACAATTGTAAAAGAATACAACTAAACTTAAAAATTGCAAAACGACAGTAAATTGTTCAATTACAGAACTTAAAAATATGACTCAAATCTAAACATGGTCCTTAAATTATTTTGAGGAGTATAGCTGGAATGAAAATTGATCAAGTTTCCAACACTACCAGCATAAGTAAACAAAATATGTATCATTTAATAAACCTGAACGCATATAATATACATTATACAACTCATGCAAAACTGCGCTGTGACTTTTAAGACAAAAACGAACAAAATGACATTTTGCCCTTCGTGTAAACATGGGGATCAGCGCCAAAAACCTAGGTGGACTTCCGTTTTCACAAGAATGCGTGGCGATGATCACAAGCATGCGTAGTGCTGATCCGGATATCCGGCTTTATGTCCAATCTGAAGAGTCTGTAATTTTCCATCATGTTGCAGCCTAGGATATATGGTAGATTTGGGATGACTGACTGCTGAGGCCGCTGATCACGTTCGCTAATGTAAAATTATAATACTCTAAAACACACAATGAATGTTAGACTGACAGCAGTTTGATTCATCATCATCATCATCATCATCATCATCATCACCATCATCATCATCATCATCATCATCATCATCATCATCATCATCATCATCATCATCATCATCATCATCATCATCATCATCATCATCATCACCATCATCATCACCATCATTATCATCATCATCACCATCATCATCACCATCATCATCACCATCATTATCATCATCATCATCATCGTCATTTAACGTCTCATCATCAGCATCAATCTTCAGCATCATCATCATCATTGTTCGTATCATTATTATCATCAACACATCATCATCGACATCATCATCATCATCATCATCATCATCATCATCATCATCATCATCATCATTTACCAACAGCAACATATTAAACATATCAGGAATCACATAATGTTCAACAAAATCTAAAAAGCATAAAACATATCCTCCCTAGCCCTATGCTAATGAGGAACAAATTTCATTCATGTTAAATATTCACTGGAGCTATTTGCAGGCTTTCTTCTGCTGCTATTTACAGGAATTTGAAAATCGATATATCTACTTTTCTAATCTGGATTATTGCGTGAATGGATTAGATGGCAAACATGGATATTGATTGACATGGGTTTATAATGCCTCCAGCTAACGCTTGTTATCCTGCCGAACCGTTTCCTCATTAGTAATCTACTTGTGATAAGCGCCTGGGAGATGGTGATCAGGCGATAAGCGTCTCAAGAGACATTGATTTCCATTGACTGGTTTTTAAAATTCATATTAAATTTCATCATATTTCTAATTAATATTGAGACCGGTCTGTATGCGAATTCATGACGGTTTTCAATAGGACATAACGGCATGAATGTTTGCTTTTCATTATTTGTTTGAGAGCAGATATTGAATATTATTGATAAAATATTGCTATTTTCGTTAAGTGAAAGCCTGCAGAATATATAATTTATCACTAGATGAAATGTGTAGATACCATGAGCTTGATTCCAGGCAAAGAACAAAAAACAGCGCGTGATAATAAACCAGAAGTGGTAATTAATATGAAAATAGGAGATAAGCAGCAGTAAATATATTCGTTTATCAGAAAGTATCAGCTATCCATGAATTTGATAGAATAATTGTCTAAAAACATGACTGCAAATTTCACTCCATGCCCACCCAACCTGCGGGTTCGAATCCCACAGAGAGGTCGACTTGTAAGTGTAAAAGGTCGATTCTTACGGTTGGCGGAAGGTATTCAGTAGTGGTTCTACCAAGGGAAAAGTCAGTGGTCTGCTTTCACCACATAAAAATCGTCATATATAGCCTAACATGTGCTAAAAATGATACAAAACGCCATTCTGCTTGACCCGTTTAATGATCACTATCACATCATACTAAAAAGGTAAGGCACTCATATTGATAGAAATGTTTTTTTGTTGTTTAACCTTTTTGTAAATTTAAAGACTGTGTTTTTAATTATTTTATTATGCAGAAGCTATACAGGCCCGACTTTTCACTGCACTCCCCACCTCACGCCATAAAATCTGAAAAACAAGTTGCGAATGTATGTGTTTCGCCTTGAAAATATACTCATGCCTTATTCCGGGTGGAATTGCATTGGGGTAAGCCTAAGCAACGTACAAATTAAATGATTCGATAGCCCCCGTTTTTGCTATTCAATCTAATCTGAAAGTTGTGTCTCGTCCCTTCAAGAACCTCATATAAGACATATCATTATGAGTTTCATGATTTCCCTGAAAACACTGATCCGCCCCTGTTATATACTGAAAGGAAAAAGAAACGCATAATCAAAAAAATGCCTATACTACACTATTGTATAGACCTAATTCCACGTAATATTTCAGATATATCTGAACGTGTTTTGTACAAAAAGGGGTTACAACTAATTACAGAAAGGACAACTCCATCTTGTAGTAGACCTTTTAATCAAAGTATACTTCGTTACACGAAATTCATAAATGTTGAAGTTTCGCTTGAAAAAGTCAAGCCATTTCAGTATTGTGTTTAATGTTAAGAGATTGCAACGTTTTAAAGCCTAAATTTGCTCACCTGCTTGAGCCAAATACGCATTCTGTCGATAATGAAACTTTAAAGGAGTAACCATTGGTGTGATCGGAGCTTAGACTCCGATTCACGGAACCATCCGGTTTACGTCCCCATCAGACGGAAGAGGCTAAGAAAAACTGTCTTTCCCGAGAGCAAACCAACGAAACTAAGGGGCACCGGTGAGACTTGAAACCGTGTCTTCCGATTTCAAGTTCACCGCGCTATTCGCTGGGCCATACTAGCATTGAATAGCTTAATGTAGAGGAAAGGAAAGATTATCTTGATATTCCACTATACTCATTCGTCTGCAGTTTAGCTGTGAGGAAAAAAACAGGTCATTTGGGATCAATATTTCTCTGACATTTATTTATTCCTCTGAAGTGTGTGTAAGATATATGTTGTCAAAGCTGAAAGCAGGCGGGATCGATAGAGCTGTGGTAGAGTTTGATACGGCCATACATCGCTGTAAAATAAATCCACACTTGTTTGGTAATGGTGGTTGTGGTGGGGTATGTATTAAAATCGCCGACAGATGGTCTGTTTTGGTCTGTTTCTTTATTACTAGAAGTGTAAACTGAAGTTAGCACTGCCGTAATCGTAATTCGGGTTTCGATTATCCACAACGTCTTTCTTGTTTTGTATAAGACTGCATTCACGTTTATAATTACGGATGGTGAGGGGTATACAGTACTGGTTCTACCCAGGAAAGATGGGGTGGTCGGTCTCCACCACGGTTGGTCTGCCTCCACCACGGGTGGTTGGCCTCCAAACGCGGGTGGTCCGCCTCCACCACGAGTGGTCTGCCTCCACCACAAAAAAACAAAAAACAAAACAATCGACCGTCATATATCACCTTACATGTGCTAAAACGACCTAAAACATAATTCAAACAAACAAATACTTGTAAACACGTGTAGGAAAAGAACTTAAGTATTTTACTTCCGTTCTAATGGTTTTTCGTATAATACAAATATAATGCTGTTAAAATAATTAGAAATAAAATATGTTTACATCAAACATGTGTACATTATAGAGAACCTTATGGCAGATAAGTTGTCATTGCCAGGCAATCTTGAGGCAATAATCAAGCTTAAAAATGTTTACGTTGCATGTAGATGTATTTATTCAACCTGTAAATATTTAAATATCTGGAAAAAAAAAAGAAAAAAAAAGAAAAGTTTCGTTTACGTTTTGTTCTTTGTTTAAACATATGTTTTATTTAATTATTAATCCGCTATACTCAACAAAAGGACATAATTTGTTTTGATTGTTATTGCAATTAAGTGAATTTTGTTGAAAGAGTGACACCGCAATTGTTTTAAGAATCAAGATGGCTGGTTTAGTATTTCACTTCAAGTGAACAATCTTACAAAAATTAAAGTAATGATCATTATGCAAAAAAGGGGTCGTTACACTATATTCGCAGCTGTGTACGCCAATCATTCCAAGAAGGCTGCCTCCATTTAGTTTTCGGTTTTGAATATTTTTATTTATATATCTCCTGTGTTTATGTTAAGTGTTGATAATCTGTGCCCCTATTTCCAAGATGTAAAGACACCCTTTAAATAAAATAGTGCAACATTCCCTTTAACATAGACATATCATGTTTATAAATATTTTATTGACTGAAACAATTGAGTACTACATTAGCAACATACGAGAAGGTAGCATCAGAAAAGCTCCAAACATTTGTTTAAATGATGAATATGGGCAGTATACGAGTACGGCTCCAAAGGCATTAGGAATTTATTTAATTTAATTGGATTTTATAGTCACACCAACAGCTAAGATCATGTGGCGACATTTCCATCTTCCATCGGTGGAGGAAGATCACGGGTGCTTCTCCGGAGCAATTTTCGTGCATGGGTGGTGGGTGGGCACTTAGATAGAAGAGGAGGAAGATCACGTGTGCTTCTCCGGAGCAATTTTCGTGCATGGGTGGGCACCTAGGTAGAAGCGGAGGAAGATCACGTGTGCTTCTCCGGAGCAATTTTCGTGCATGGGTGGTGGGTGGGCACTTAGGTAGGAGTGGAGGAAGATCACGTGTGCTTCTCCGGAGCAATTTTCGTGCATGGGTGGGCACCTATGTAGAAGAGGAGGAAGATCACGTGTGCTTCTCCGGAGCAATTTTCGTGCATGGGATGGCACCTAGGTAGAAGAGGAGGAAGATCACGTGTGCTTCTCCGGAACAATTTTCGTGCATGGGTGGGCACCTAGATAAAACCACTGACGTTCCGCAAGCCAACAGGATAACTTCCTCATATAAAGATTCCTAGACCGATGAGGATCGAACTCACAGCGGCGAAGGACACGTGATTGCAAGTGAGAGACTCTAACAACTCGGCTACGGATGCCCCAAAAAAGGCGTTAGGAAAATAGTATTAGTTGACATATGCATTACTTTACATAGTTAATTGTAACACCGATGGAAATGAATGCCAAACTACGCGATAAAAAAGGGAAACTCTGCAATGTTAAAGTACTTACTAAGTTTTTGTTTGAGTGGTTCGAAGTTAAATACCTCCACCACATCAAATCGAGTGGGAATCTTTAGAGTTGGATACGTTATAGAGTGTGGACTGGTCAAGCAATAACATTAAATCGTTAAACCTTTGTACATATAATTAAATAAATTAAGTCCAATTGTAACAAAATACAAACTTAACATTCGCTCACTACGCTCGCTTCATTTGTGTTTATATTTTGTTAAAATTCCACTTAATACCTCGTGATGCAAAACTGACTACTCAGCCATTTTTGAAAACCGCACATGTCCTTGGATTTATACTGGTTTTTAATACCATTGTCATTCGCAACATCACGTTTACTTCTTTGAAGCACATCTAAAATGTAGTTACCGTATTGGTTACGTCATCCTAGCATGGCGCGCCTGAGATTCCCGCAAGAAGGCATTTGCGTTGAAAATCAAAGTTATCATCAAAGTTTTGCAAAGGCATTTAGCTGATTGCTCCATCTTTAGTTAATTTACATGAAAGAAGTCATAAAACCTTCATCTGTGTTGTAAATAACAATCATGCAACGCAAATACTGTATTAACACGTGTGGGTTACCCACCGACATAGTGTTTATAAAGCAACAGTGCACTATTTTCTGTCCCGTTGCATTTCGACTTAAAAATAGCAAAATGTTGAACATACCGATCCTGCGAAATACATGCGAGGCATGCTACCGAAGAATGACCGGATTGGCCGAGTTTTCACGAATGTTTTAATAAAAATGAATAACTTCAAGAGCTGAAACGAAACGCGAGACTTACTGCATACACGAGAGCTGGTAAAACCTAATCTTGCACATAGGGGCAGACATTACGTGGTCCGAGTATTAACTTTCACACCTCATCCAACCCCTTCTCCAAGCAGGGAAAACGGGATTGGAAGGGGTATGAATAAAATCTTAATTTCGGTTTAAAATGTTTGCATATTGTAAAATTTAAACATTTAATAGGTAATTTTAAACAGGTTATCACATTTTTCCAGTAAAATGTAAAAAAATTAAAATGTGTTTTAGTGTCGAAATACCCTTATATAAGCGTTCCCATCGCTTAATGGAATTAAGACGGGACCACGTAATCAACAGTCAGGCGCATCAACAATGATGTCAACAAGTGTACGATATCATTCTGTAAATAAACATACTTAAGAAATAGAACATCATTTACACCAACCATGTTCTATTTCTATGCTAATATCAATAAAATGTGAAAATAACGCACACATCTGAAATCTTTCAAATTGTTTTGCTTTCTCTTAAACGTTACAGTGATATCTTTCGCATTACCTTGCTTATTCTCCAAACGTTGCAAACGTTACAGTGATATATCGTTGAATATAACGAGATATTTTAAACTAGGCTATATAGTGCGGGTGTATTAGAATAAACGTCAACATATAGATGGCAACTTGATAGCACAGAATGGCAATACCATATTATGTACAAACACTAAAATCAATTATGGGTACCTGGTTTAGATAGGGAAATTTCCAACCGCCGGTACAACTGATTTAATCGGTTTCGGTAAAAACACAATTATTCCTCGTATTGGAATTTTCTATCTACGCCGGATATCCATGACAGATTCTAATAGTCTAATTAAAACATGTCAAAAATGATTACAAGATTGCTAATAAATATGTTCCTTTCGACACAAAACGAAATTATCTCCCCCAGATGTGTTATTTCCGGTTCCTCTGAGCCCATCAAGTACAAAAAAGAAGACTATTGTATGTTGTCTATTCCCTATGACATGAGTATTTGTTGCTCATTTATTGAAGATCAAAGAGGCCGGCAATGTTTGATCTTGCCGCCGGTAATTACCAAGTAATGATAATCTCTCGAAACATGAGAAAGGCCGGCATATTGGAAAGTATCGATCTATCCGTTTTGCAGCGGTAAATTTAATATTGATTTTGCTTCAGCTTACACTGAATTGCATCGCACATGAAAAGACAAAATCAAAGAGAGTAGCACTTTTAAGATCTTTTTATATGTCTGTGTTATTTTGAGTGGAAAATGTAAGCGGCCTTTACAGGAATCATGCTACTTTTTAAAAACAAAATCTTTTTTTGACGTTTGGTCGATGTTTTGGTTATTTTTTATTTCTATAAATAGCATTATGGCTGCATAACTTGTAGCGTTTATTCTTCGCTATACACCCCAACGAGTGATATGTGACATATTAGCTTAGGGAACCTCGGTTAATATGCGATCTTGCGCTTTGATTCTGTCAATGAATTTAGTATATACTTTGTAATTGTTACATGGTCGGTGACATTTCTTTTGATGAATGCAGAGTTGGCTTATTTAAACACCGAGCCATCAACCAACGAGCTGAGACAGATTTTTCTTTTTTTGTAGCATGGTGTACTTCGTAACACTGTGACGTCATAGTGACCGTACTCTAAGTAATAGTTGTAGCATGTCAATTTCAGCTCTATTTCAGTTATTCTAACTGTTATTCTCACAGTTATTCTCACAGTTATTCTGACAGGTCTTATTTTCAATTAAACGATATTCCTGTGTCTGAACAAAGAGAATTGTCTGTGACCATGCTAATTGTAGCATGGTCGGTGACATTTCCTTTGATGAATGCAGAGCATTAAATCGTTTAATTTAGGGTAACTAAAGGGGCGTGGCTATGCCGTACTACAACTACCGGATATTGGAATTTAGAGTACGGTCACTATGACGTCACAGTGTTGCTAAGTACACAATGCTACAAAAAAGATAGAGTCTGTCTCAGCTTGTTGGTTATTTAAACACCTCGATGGGCTACGCTGAGACTAGACTCTATCTATTACGTATTGCTATCGTCTGCAGTGGCCGATTTGGCTCAGATTTATCTCACTTCTATTTCTAACTTCCGTATTTCCTCATTCCGGATTCCGAATTCTGTATCTCAAATTCCGAATTCCGTATTCGTAAGTAATACGATATGGTATGGTATTTTACAATGTTAAGGTCATATATGATGGAGATGAGCAAAACAAAGCAATCATGAAAACGAAGATGATATCATGCAAAAGAATATTACGTTCTCGATTATCATTCATCTCAAAACCATGATGCGGGCTCTCCAGTTGCCATTTTTTTTATCGAGCTGAAAGTTGTTTTGCGTAAATGATTCCTTGAACCACAGACCGAATAACAAATAGATTAGACACTACGAGAAGTATTTAAATTTCGGGTGGCACAGTGCGAAAATTTCACAAGATATTTCCCAACTTTAAACACACATATCATAAAAAGTTTTATAGAAACAAGTTTCATTCGTGCCAAATCCCATCACAAGTTTAAATTTCTTTCCCATGATATTATTTTTCTTACTGCTACATTTAGAGCAAAAAAGGAGTTTGATGGAAACTTTGACTATGTCAAAACCTTGATTTTTAAGAGAAAATCGAAAAAATGATGACATTTTTTTAACTTTAAATATCTTTTTACACTATTTCCTAGTTTGAAAATAAACATTTATTATTATAATCCCATTTGGCTATTCACTATGAATCTTTTGAATGTATTCTCATCAAAATCAGTAAATAATTGAGACAGAAGAGAAGTTAAGATAGAAAGTTTCCTATCTGTTTATTAATATGTCTGTGCTTGAACTTAACATTATATTATATTTTACCTTGAAAGTGCAAGGTCAGAACTTAATTAGAGAGCGACCATCACGAACTAAAGTTACCACATTTCAACCATTGGCAAGTACGATAGAATTTACTGTACTTACAAAAGACGTTACTATACTCCACCTCCTGAGCATTACTACAAGGGAACACAGATGGATAAAAACCAAGTACTCGGAATCATCTGGAAAATGATAATATTGTTTGTTCAGCAGTTCTGTAAGAAATTAAACGCTTCGTCAATATTGCACAATTTGAAGCTTATGTTGAAATATTTACAGGTGTCAGGGATGAGTAGAATGCATCAAAAGGCATGCAATAATTCATCGTTTCGTTGTTGATAAGAAACACATGGTTGAAGTTGATTTATCTGCTCATAGATATTGGTTAGATGAAAGGTCAATCTGACGTTTATGTCCCCATCCGACGAACGAGACCTATAGACCTTGAGCCAGGACCCAAAATTTTCGATATTGTTACCAACCCAAGGGACAAATTCTACCATCACTTTTTGAAAAGAGCAATGTATATAGATTACATTTTTCCATGATAGCAATCTGGAACAGGTAGCTTATATAAAAATAATTCGAACATTAATAGGTTATCATTGTAGCGCTTTCATATAAGTTTTTGATGTTCATTTTTGAATGTCATGCTTGTGTGAATAATTATTGATGTACTTTTTAAAGATGCACTTAAGTTTACAATTCATTGAGTTACATAAAGCGTAAATAAGCTCTTTTTTAGCACTGAATTCAGTTTAAAATCTCTATTTTGCTTCAAATTAGAAGTCAATTTACCCCACCCACTATTGACACATTTTTATGCATTTAGTTTAGTTAATATTTTTTACAATATATGTGTAAACTTGTAAGAATCAGTAATTTACAACCTTTCTACATGATTTAAATAATATTATAATATGAATAAGGGATTGTTATGATATATGGATGAAATTAAGTACTAAGCAATGTTCATGGCATTGCAAATATGTGTTCAGTAAGCCTGATAAGTTGAGACGCTGGAAGTATAAGCCTTCCTCAAAGTAACTGCAACATTAATAGTATTAACATGTTCTGATATGTACATATATTGCACAGACGACACATAGTCCAAAAGATTCTAGATAAAGGAAATGTGCGGTTTAACTTATTTTTTTTTTAACAAAAGTCTTTTTTAGGTGTATGCGTCATGGCAGTACTTATTATGATTACACATTTGGATTATGTATTACACATAAATACATGAATTAAACATTGCGTAGTGCAACGCAAAATCTTAAAAGTTGTCTATTTTAATACATTTTAATTACAATTTATGCATATTTTAAGGATTTTTACACCTGAATTACCCCACCCATATACAACACAATGAAGAATTCTGCATATGAAATGTAAAAATAGTAGTATATGCATTTGCACGAACCATTTTTGTGTTACTGAAAAAAGAATCGACGAAGATGAATTGATTTGAATGGGGGTTTTACGGCGCACCAACACAAACATGTTATACGGCGCCAACAGGAATGAACATTCGACCCGGCTCACTCTTTATTAACATCTAGATAAAAATTTGCAGAACGTGCCTAGAGCCTTCTTACCTGCAGAACTGCAGAGTTGCTGCAAATTCTCTAGTAAACACTCCTTTTTTCGCTGGAGCCTCGATCACTGCCACCACTGAAGTAGCACCTGAAACAATACAGGTTTCATGATAAAAATGACAAAATTAACATGAATTCGAGGAAATTTTACCCCTATGCCTGGATATGCAGTGGTCATATTCTTGCCCGGGAGGAACCACATGGCGTCGACGAAAATATCTTTAGGGTGATACCCAGATCACTGTACTAACTACTTACCATGGCAACTATTTGTTCGTATTGGTGCAGTTGTTACAATATCACCTGCTTAGGATATGTATCTAAACATATGTTGTGATGTTCTCCGTACTGATTTAGAGTATGGAATTAACCTAGGATAGTAGCATCAACCCTATTTTTGCGCATGCAAGAGCAAGTGGAATGAATATTACCTAAAAAAGAAGGTGTATTGCCAATGAAGAGAGAGAGGGAGTGTGTGTGGGGGGGGGGGGGGGGGGGGTGGAGTGGGGGGAGGGGGGATATATAGGCATTTAGGAACATTTAAGAACCTGCTCTACTGACGAATAGACACATATCTTTCTTTAACATGATGGGAGGAAAAAAACAAGCAATACACGTGATCGTCTGGTTTACGTCCCCATCCGACGGACGAGGGTAAAAGTGTCTTGCCCAAGAACACACCGACAAAATTCACTGGCTCCGGTGAGGCTTGAACCAGGGTCCTCTGAATTTAAAGTCCCCCGTGCTATCCACCGCATCAACAGGCTGTATGCGCTCAAGCAGGATGACTGCATTAAAATACATAAAACTAAAATGTAAATCCGTCATAAAGGTAATATCCAAGAATCTGTTCACAACGGTCTCTCTTATCTAGCAAGTTAGCATCAAGTTCATGTATGTCAAGTTGCAATATGCCTGCAAGCCTTATATTTTGATAAACTTGGCAATTAATGCCTTGGGATAGAACAGGACAATTAAGAATATACTCAGTACATAGTATCTGATTTAAATAATATAACTTAATGTGACAATATAACATACATATGATACAAAAAAAAATAAACGCTTCCAGATAAGAATCATCGAGGTAGATTACATTTAGTGATCATGGTTAGTTTACTGATGTATACTCTAAAAGCTATATCCGACATACAGGTGCTACTGCAGTTAAAGTAGCTATCCCGCCAACAACAGCCACATTTTACAACATTTGTACATCGTTTCTAAACCTACTGACCACAAGGTATATACATAACTTACATCGTTTGAGAATCAAAACTCTATATCAACCCATTTGTGTTTGTGATGTCGTTTGTATTTATTATTATTTTTGCCTTCTTGTTTGTCTGTTTGCGTGTTTGTTTCTGTGTTTTGTGGTTGACTGACCTCCTTGAACGCTACTTTCCCTGTCCGATCTTTTTATATTTCTTTCTATATATACAATAAACATGATATAAAAAGCTTTAAAAAAAATGGATAATTCATTTTACACTTATTCAATTACGAATATTACAAAAACCCATGAATAAACATATACTTTTAAGCGAAACATATGCATTATTATATGAGATGAACACCTGGATAGAGTTTTGATAAACTGTTTTTGTAGTGTAATTTTGTCGTAATTTGGCGGGGTTTTTTTAAATTTGTATAACAAACACCTAAAAATCAACAGTTAAACCGTAAAATGCCTTTTCTTTTTCTTTCTTTTCTTTTTTTGCAATTTGTCGAAAATTCAGTGGTCTTCTTTGTGATTTTAGTTCGTGGATTTATTCAATATGCAATTTGTAAACATGGTTAAGTCTTCATAATGGAATACCTTATCAAAAGTCACATTCTCTATATATTTCAGTTTGCTTAAAACTTTTGAAGTGATTTTATGTGTACAGCTTCAAGCCATAAACAAGAGACCCACTCGCCTTGTCTCACAGTGCTCTCATGTTTTAAGAAACAACAACAATTTCTTTATATACATCTGTAAAACTGTGAACCCCTTAGTGGCCATATTTGATACCATTGTCACCATTTGAACAAACTAGGTAGACGATCATAAGCTTATGGTACATGCGAACTATTATTTAGCCTTTGCAGTGTCAGAGAAGCTGTTTGACTATGTTTTCCTATATAATTCAGTGTTATAGTGTGAACCCCGGGACAGGGCCACATTTGATTCCAGGCTTGATTCAAGGGACACATTTAAATTATTTGGTACAGGACAATAATCTTAAGCTACATGTAGCTTATTACACCTCTAGCTCTTGTAGTTTCAGAGAAGATGTTTATAGACCTTCCTACATAACTCTATGTAAATATGTGACTTTACTTTCCTATATAACTCTTTCCTATATATATGCTCATTAAAGGTCTTCATCATGACCCCTGCATTGTTTCAGGTGCCATCTCGCTCACATCACTAAGAGCAGTGGCAGAAAAACAATAAACGTGGCTCCAGCGTAAATGGAGTGTCTACAATAGAATTTGCAGCAACTCTGCAGTTCAGGGTGAGAAGGTCCTAGGCCCATTCTCCATATTTTATCTCGATGTACATGGAGGATGAGCCTGGCATGTTCATGCCTGTTAGGCGCCATATAACCTTTCATTTGTTGGTGCGCCTTAAAACCCAATTCAATTCAATAACCCCAGAACCGGGCCATAGTTGGAGAAAGAGTCACGATTTGAACAAAAGTGGTAGAGAACCATAAGCTTGTACAATATGCAAAATAGTAGACCAATAGTAGACCTCTGGCTCTTGTTTTTTTAAAGAAGAGATTTTAAAGAGGTTTCTATATGACTCTATGTAAATATATGACCCCTGGGGCGGAGCCAGATATGAACCCAGGGTCAACATTTTAACAAAATTGCTAGTGGACCATAAGCTTATGCTTCATGCATAATATGGGACCTCTAGCTCTTACAGTTTTAGAAAAAAATATTTATTTTTTAAAGATTTCCTATATAACTGTATGAAAAAATGTTACCCCCGGGGCTGGGCCATATTTGACCCTGGGTCACCATTTTATAAATACTTGGTAGAGGACCCTAAATGTATAACACATGCAAAATATTAGACATGTAGCTCTTCCAGTTTCAGCGAAAACGATTTTTTAAAGAAACAAGAGTTTTGCTTAAAAGGGGGAGATAACTCTAATACCAGGAATCAGCTACCCTGTTCACACTGCTATCATGGATTTTTTATTTCTCTACAAGGTACTCAATAACATGGTACTAGTAAGAATTTATCCCTTGAGATGGTAACAAAAATGTGTATGGCTCACGGTCTACTAGGAAAATGTCTTTCCTAACGACTCAACGACGTAATCCTATGTCACCAGTGAGGTTCAACACGTGGTATCCGGATTCAGAGTCAATCGTGCGATCCAATGTGCAACCGCGACTTTGAAACTATTGCTTGGAGCGCTTGTTTCAGCCAGGATCCTTCAATAAAGGGTCCGAAGACTGTTCTTTGAGAATTATAAACGCTATAAGGTGTAGCACACACCCATTGCAACACAGGAAGTGTCGGCCTGGGGTAGTCGCATAATGGCGGTCAATAAATAACTCTCATTTCTTTTTGTAAAATAAAAAGGCATTTTCACTAATTTAAAGTGCTATTCTTGGTTTATATCACATTGTTGATCTATTTGTTACATTTTTCAAGCATAGTCATGTTAAAATTGTGAGTTTTTATTTTTTTTTGCTTATATGGAAATGAGTGTGTGAATACAATATGTTGGCATCTCAGTGTTTATGTATTTAAAGGGACCATTCACTCATGAGACAAGTTCTTTCTTAGAAAATACATGACCACCATTTTTCTGTGGATTTTTTGGCAGCATATGTGTCATTTGTGATGATAATGTAAATTATTCATTTTTAATTTGGGTCTAGATATGAATGACAACAAGGCATTTAAATGTTATCACATAACATGCGGTATGGGAGTGTAATAACACCATTCAATACTTTCGATATTCCACTAATGGTATAACATAACGTTAATGACGTCATGGACCTCACGTTAATGCACGTTTTATGACGTAATGTGACGTTATAAGTTATGTAATAAATCGAATCTCACATTCGTTCTCATTCATTATTGAATTTATTAAACTCGTTAGCAAAAAAGGATATAATGCTCGGCAAGAGCATCGCATTATATCATTTTGCCAACTCGTTTAATAAATGCAATAATGAATGAGTACTCATGTAATATAAGATCCTCTATTTATCGAGAGGTCTTATCTAGAAGCAAAGACACGCAGATTCTGTCAAAATGAATCATGTATCCTATGCTATTAATTACGATCCGACAGTGTTTGTGATTTTAATTATGGGTCCGTTGTTTAATTATTCTTGTTTTAACACCTTTGTTATTTTTATCGATCAAACAAACTCATATGATTATCGGCACTTTGTTAATCATTAATATTTGAACTCATATACGCGTGTTTGTTACCATCGTATCTTACCATCGACCATCGTATCTTACCATCGACCATCGCATCTTACCATGTCATCTTACCATCGACCAACGCATCTTACCATCGCATCTTACCATCGACCATCGCATCTTACCATCGACCATCGCATCTTACCATCGCATCTTACCATGCATCGACCTAGGTCGATGGTCGATGGTAAGATGCGATGGTAACATGGCCCGAACAGGACACCGTAATTTTCAGTGATAAATAAAAATAACTTACTTTTTAAAATCGGTTGAGAAATACAAACTTCATCTGCGAAAGCTGTCGGCATTTTCAACGCAAAATCTGCTGCATGAAACATTTGGAAACATATTGTTTAAAGATGTTTATCCACAAATGGCTTTAAATTGTTGGATATTCATTTGTGGAGCGCTGTGGTCTAGTGGAAGAGCGTTGGACCCATGATCCAAAAGTCGTGGGTTCGATTCCCGTCATTGCCATATGCGTTGTGTCCCTGAGCAAGACACTTTATCTGCATTGCTTAGTACTGGTTCTACCCAGAAAGACATCGAGAGTGATTCAAATAAGTTCATAGAGCTTTCGTTACAATCGATGTAAAATAAATAAGTTTAAACTAAATTAAGACACACATAAAGGTTTATAGCAAGATATGAAGGCTAACTGAACTATATACTTACCTAATGGTGTCTAGGCTGATATCAGTGTATCCTATAGACTTCTTTAATGGTGTCTATTCTAATACTAGCGTATCCTACTATAGACTAATTCCCGTGTATTTTATAGACTTATTTTGTGGTTACTATGCTAATACCCGTGTATCCTATAAACTTATTTAATGGTGCCTCTTGTAATACCCGCGTATCTTATAGACTTATTTAATGGTAACTATGTAATACCCGCGTATCCTAGCCTTACTTAATGGTGTCTGTACAAATACCCGTGCATCTTATAGATATTTAGTGGTGTATATGCGCGCAGTAAAACCCGTATATCCTATAAACGTATATAATGATATCTATACTAATACCCGTGTAACCTATATACTTATTTAATGGTGCTTACACTAATACCCGTGTATCCTATATACTTATTTAATGGTGCTTACACTAATACCCGTGTATCCTATATACTTATTTAATGGTGCTTACACCAATACCCGTGTATCCTATATACTTACTTAATGGTGCTTACACTAATACCCGTGTATCCTATATACTTATTTAATGGTGCTTACACTAATACCCGTGTATCCTATATACTTATTTAATGGTGCTTACACTAATACCTGTGTATCCTATATACTTATGTAATGGTGCTTACACTAATACCCGTGTATCCTATATACTTATTTAATGGTGCTTACACCAATACCCTTGTATCCTATATACTTATTTAACGGTGCTTACACTAATACCCGTGTATCCTATATACTTATTTAATGGTGCTTACACTAATACCCGTGTATCCTTTATACTTATTTAATGGTGCTTACACTAATACCCGTGTATCCTATATACTTATTTAATGGTGCTTACACTAGTACGCGTGTATCCTATACTATAGACTAATTCCCATGTATCCTATATACTTATTTAATGGTGCTTATTACACTAATACCCGTGTATCCTATATACTTATTTAGTGGTACTTATTACACTAATACCTGTGTATCCTATATACTTATTTAATGGTACTTACACTAATACCCGTGTATCCTATATACTTATTTAATGGTGCTTACACTAATACCCTTGTATCCTATATACTTATTTAATGGTACTTACACTAATACCCGTGTATCCTATATACTTATTTAGTGGTACTTACACTAATACCCGTGTATCCTATATACTTATTTAGTGGTGATTACACTAATACCCGTGTATCCTATATATTTATTTAATGGTACTTACACTAATACCCGTGTATCCTATATACTTATTTAATGGTGCTTACACTAATACCCGTGTATCATTTATACTTATTTAGTGGTACTTACACTAAAACCCGTTTATCCTATATACTTATTTAGTGGTACTTACACTAATACCCGTGTATCCTATATACTTATTTAGTGGTACTTACACTAATACACGTGTATCCTAAACTATTATGCTATAGCCTTTAGTTATTAAATGGTGTCATCCTTCTGTGTTGTAACAGAATGATGTTACACCAGAAAAGTATCCCATGCACAATGGTATTTAAGTCGGCGGCTTATGGAAGATTAACGAATTATGTATAATAACTAGAACGCGGCCCTAACTACCTTTCGTTTAAAGGTGCAGACGGTATTAGGATACAGTACTGACACGGTTAATAGTATTGGAACGAAAGAAACATGTCGTATGCAGTTTCTATCCCTAATCTTGAACTATTTATCAAGCATTGAAACTACACTTCGGTTTATTAATCCAGTGTCATTTTGACTTTCATCCCGCACGAATATAATTGATTATTAAAAAACAAAGCTATAACAATTCAAGAGATTTCAAATTTTCTTCTTTATTACTGGTGCAATATAATGTGTAAATAATTTGCTTTGAACTATTCAAATCATTAGGAAAAAACATCCAAGTTTTGTAGAAAAACGAATGAGACCTCACGAGTTTGAAAAAAAAACAATAACGGTTAAAAAAACCCAGTTAATTACAAAGAACTTAAACAAACAAACCACATGTTGCATATAGAAATGACTTTCGGAATTAATTAATTGGTGTTTTACGTCCCTTTAACATATTCTATTAGGTTATATTGTGGCAGCAACCCCTAAGGTCTGCAGCTCCAAAGCACGAAGCCTTATCTATTGAGCTTTCGAGGCCGAGAAATGTCTGTCACAGAAGTTTAACCTGCACAAGAGGCCTTCCCTATTATGAGACCATCTTCATTATGAGACCATCTGCTTTGAAAGACCACACTTTATGTCCCAAGTGTATGCTTTAAATTTAAATTCACCTGTAATAAGATACGGCCCGCGTTGTAAACCTGTAAGTCACTAACTTTACTATTCTCTATAAAAGAGCGGTCTTGACTGTACACGTGACGTTTTATCGAGGACACTTGAACATATTTCCTTAATTATATTATTACCATTCAATTACCATAACACTATGTTCTTTATTCGAACACCATCTGTTGAACACTTTTATTATTGACAGAACTCTTACAGTAATTGATAACACATGAATCGTGTAGTCTTCGTTCTTTGTAACAGATGTTAATGAAGAAAGACACAAAATAAAGTCGTTGGAGTGGTAATTGACTGATCATGCGACCGATCATGTGACCGATGACACATCATGTGACCGATCATGAGATAAGTCATGTGACAGTTCATGCATGCGTTGTGCCCCGTGTGATTCCAGGGCAAGAATATGACCATTGCTTACACATGCAGTGGCAAAATCTAGCCTCAGTCACCCGGCCCGCTTCTGATTTCTTCGTTACGCTATGCTTCACGGATCCAGAACCATGGCCTGGGGGAAAATAGGACGTTTAAAATCGCCCTCTCGTTTTGGGCGATTTTGGAGAGATTTTGAGAGATTAAACGAGACTTTCAAAATACATATTTTTAAGTTAATTTAATAATAATTTCTTATTTTTAACTTATGAGAAGCAGCAAGTGACGTTAAAAAGTTTAACTGAAGCATCAGCAGTTGACGTTGTACGTTTATTTACAATACGACGTCACGCAAACGTCGACTTTATGCGCGTGAAAAAAACGCGCGAATAATTTGTGCTTGTCGCTAGTGGGCGCTTTAATTGGCCTAATCTGTCCAGACCGATATCTGCAAGTAAGACTTATGCATGAAAGGTCTGGCTGGCCGAGACTATGGCAAAATCCCACCGAATTCATGACCATATGCATTTTGTCATTTTTTTGTCATGTTCATGAAAGGTCTTCATCGCGATTTTGTATTACCGGTTGCTGGCGGTAATATGGTTCTCGTACACCCTGGCTCTTAAACAAACAAAAGAGGAGGTTTTTTAAGAAATTGTGGTATTTGGGATTGCGCAATAGCAATAGTACATGTGGCATGGTAGTCTTGATCATCTTCGACGCTTGATTGTAAATACAGACGTCTTTATCCTTTGCGCAGAAAAACAATTGAAATCTGAAACACATGTCCGTAATTATTATTGTTTTATTATAGTATGTGTGACCATCCACATTTATTTCGTCGATATAATGATAAAGTTTCCCTTTTTCTTTATGTATAATTTATTGTTTTTGTGCCTCCTGTGTATCTTAGAAGGTGCGTCTGTATCAATCAATCAGAAACAGTACCAGCATCTTGGTAAAATGGCTGCCGCGTCAAAAAAATTTAGAAGAAAGGTAGTAGTTGTTTGTCTTGAAAACAAACAAGCGTCGCAGATGATCCAGACGAGTGACATGGTGGAATATCACGAGGTGAGGGACGGTTTGAAATGCACAACGATGATGCACCATACGTGCTGGAATTACACGAGGCTGAGAAGTGATATAAGGTGATAATAGTACTTCGGGCTAGTAGTCAGAGACAAAAAATGTTTCACATATCGATGATCAATACAAACCGCTGCTTTCAACTTGTAATAAACAATCCATTAACTGTTTTATCCTTATAATTTGCAAAATGGAATCTACTCTTCTTTCAGTTGGATCATATTATTAGAGCGTTTTATGGTGGTGAAAGAGTTAAAGGGGCACAAGTCAATCTTAAACACTAGTATATTTTCAGCGCCTACGTTAATTACCTTCTTGTGTTAAATATCAATTGAGCTTTCAATCTGCATATAAATAAATATCTAAACAATATTTTTTTCTTATTTTTTTAATTGTTTTCTTTTTTATTGTACCATATGTTTTACTATATTAACGATGAATGTTGCTCGGCAATGCAAAAATACTAGTTATTGACCTTTTCTAGAATTCAACCATTCTGATGTTTCAAAAGTACAAACAGACAAGTATAACATCACAAAATTTATAAAAATCAAGTTTTCGTGTGTTCCTTTAATCCTTGAGCAAAAGCAATAACTAAAATTGATCCAATAACGTGTAACACCGTACCCATGGGAAAACAACTTTATTGTTTTTCAAAAACTAAAAACATATTGATCTGTCTATTGGGACTATGTTTATTACGTCCTATGTAACTTTTATTATCCGAGGCATGTTGTATACACCATAATTGATTTCAGAAGTCGTGATATATTCTGTCATGCCACACATTTTTATGTAAGTCGGTTACGTCCATGTTTTTGTTTTTTCTTCAGATTTTTGTTTGTTTGGTACGCAAAGTCGATGGCAAAATGTCAAAGCAGAAGTAAACACAGACTTTCTTTTAGAACTTTTGAGACGAAAGAGCGGAAAAAAAATCGACTTCGTCCCAATATTTCGTAAAAATATTACACTTGTCGACTACCCCGTTGAACAGTAATCAGTTCAGTTGCACTTTTCGCGTTCGACTTTTCTTCGACTTTCTTTTTTTATTATTATTTTTTATTTTTTATTATTTCTTTTTTATTTATTTGTTCGACTTTCTTCTTCGACCCTGACTTCGACTTTTCGCCTTCGAGTCGTTTACCTATCAGACAATGCAACTATTATATAAAAAAATAACATTGATGCAAACGGCTTCTGTTTAACTCTAATGTAGCCAAGCGGGTATTGATAAAATACAACTTTCAGTTTTTGCAAATTTAATATCTGTATTACATCGGTTAAACTAAGATATTAGTATTGACGTGCCTGTTTTGTGTTTATTTATTGAGATCGTGACGAGTATTGGTTAATGAAACCACCCTACTCTACTACTCTTTTCTTTTTAAAGATAGATTTGTAACTGCAAGAAGCACTCGTGCTTGTAGGAGTTGTGTTTAGACACAAATAAGATCAGTCGTGTAGTGTTTTCATTCAAATGCGTACGAGGGTTCCGAATATGTGTGAGGGGACTCATCGCCATTTAATCTTGATCATCTTCGACGCTTGATTGTCAATACAAACGTCTTGACCAGTTGTCCAGAAACAAATTTGAAACTGGAACCACGTGACCGTAATTATTTTTCTGACCATCCGCATTTAGTTCGTCGATATAATGATAAAGTTTCCCTCTTTATTTATATATAAATTTAACGTCTTTCTGACTTTCTGTATATCTTGGATAGCAGGTGTTCCTGTCTCAGCCAATCAGAAACCTTACCAGTGTATCGGCAAAAATCAAACTTAGTTTGGGAGGACTGTTCTGGACGATTGTCTTGAAAACAAGCAAGTGTCGCAGATGATGTAGACTAACCGTCATTCTGTAGCCCCGTGTGGTTCTCGGGCAATTTAACTGAATTAAACTGGATTTTATAGCCGCACCAACAGCTATGGTCCTTTGGCGACTTTCCAGCTTGATTGGTGGAGGAAGACTCTAGGTGCCCCTTCGGGCAATTTTTCGTGCACGGACGGGCACCTGGATAGCAACTCCGACGTTTCTGCTAGCCAGCTGGATAGCTTCCTCAAATAAAGATTCCTATGCCCATAAGGTATCGAACCCACAGCGGTGAGGGGCAAATGATTTAAAGTCTCTGACTCTAACCGGACGCCCCAAGTTTCCGGACGAGTATAGGACCACTGTTTATCCAGGCATGCATGTAGATCTATTTGTTACATTTTTCAAGCAATGTCATGCTAAAATTATGAGTTTTGATTTGTTTTGCTTATATGGAAACGAGTGTATGAATATAATAGTTTGGCATCTCAGTGTTTATGTTTTTAATGGGATCATTCATTAATGAGTCAAGATCTTTCTTAGAAGATACATACCCCCACAGGTACCGGTTTAAAAAAAAAAAAAAAAAAAAAATATATATATATATATTCTATTAAATACAGTATTTAATAGAATATAACTTTTTTTTTTTTTTTTTTTTTTTTTTAAACCGGTACCTGTGCATACCCCCACCGATTTCATGTCCATTTTGTCTTTTTTTGTCATGTTCTTGAAAGGTCTCCATCGTGATCTCTGTATTGTTCTAGTTGCTATACTTGAGCGGTGGCAAAAAACAATGATCGTGGATCCATCGAAAAATGGAGTATTTACAAGAGAATTTACAGCAACTATGCACTTCTGGGAGTGGGAAAGTTCTAGGCTCATTCTGCATATTTTTATCTAGATGTAAATGAATAGTTAGACTGCAATGCTCATACCTGTATGAGGCTGAGGAGCCATATAACGTTTTCGTTTTGGTGCGCCCGTAAAACTTAAAATGCAATTCAGTTCTATTGGTTATTCGCATAACTATGATCGTTGTATAGTGTATACACGAAATAGATACTTTCATCATTCCAGTAAAATGTGAATTTGATTATTTTACTTTTCCGGGTCAGTCTGAATCCATGGTCAACCATGTAAAAGTCTCCAACCCTTCCGCGACTCCCATTTCATCATTCTTCTATGCCTGTGACGTCTGGTCACTAGTCTAAGTAAATCAAAACAAATTAAGTCTTTGATAAAGAAACCTAACATGAAAAAACTTTGTGTCACGTGCACAGACCAATATTCGATATACAAACGCTGGCATTTGTCAAAAAACGTGGTTGATCCATTACAGCTCGTCACTATGATTGCCTATTTGATTGTGCGATGACAAGATCGATTGTGAAGCCCGAGATCACATTTACCTCAAATCTTGAAATGGATGGTACCGTTTAATATCTGACTTAATGTTCTTCAATGTTCTCTTGTATTGTTAAAGATGAATGGCCACCCTTTTGTAGTATTATCAAATTTAACTCTGAAACATCATATGAACATTTCTTGATAGTCCCGGAGAGAAACATATATTTAAAAGCGCTACTAAGTTGTGTGTAAAAATAGGTATTATTTGCATGCCGTATAGATACTACTTTTAAATTTACCACTGCGTGACTGCACGGGGAAATGAGGTAAATCTGAATTATATAGCTGCACAACTATTGCCAGATAATTGATATATACATTTACCTGTGGATTAATTTACCTGTTAAAAGTTTTCTACGTCATCAAATAAAATCTTATTCTCGCTTTTCAAAGATATTGCAATATATGAATAGTAAATATCTATTGTTGTTTCTTGATTTCGATTTAAATAAACATAAACATGTTTATGAAACAAAATATGGCCGGAGAACTTTAACGATTTATTCGTTCGATGCTCTGGTTTCTTCAAAGTCTTTATTACTTGCTTTGCGACTTCTATGTTTTTGTGTGTTTCAATTCATATATACATGATCATCGTTGTGTTATACTTATATTGCCAATTAATACTGCCTATTTTATTGAAATTAAAGCCTGGTGGAAATTGTTTTACATTGTTTCATTAAACTGGGATGCCACTAGGGTACGAGTGAGAGTTGGTGCACCCTAGAACCTGGTTTAATAACCGCGGCGCCCTTTTTGGCCACTGACCGTTACACGTTGGTACCCATATTGTCTACCCTTTAATAGTTTTGGGATCTCATAGTTTTCTTCTATTTTCCTGGTGATTGGTGTTTGTTATGAATGCGTGTTTTTGGTTGAATGTGCTCTGTGTATGCTACAGTTATTGTTCAACGTTAACCCTTAACCCGCTACATATATATAATGGACTGTTCTTTCTTTGAATTAAGACCATTCCATTTATGTGACAAAGGGGTGTTTTGGGGAAAGTGATTAATCAGCAGCCGGACATTGTAAACCATGATCAGCCTGCGAGTTACTCGCAGGCTGATCTGGGTTTACAGTGGACGCAAAGGCTATTATAGTCGTGCTTAACGGGCTAAGGGTTTATAACCTTACAATGCCAGAATTATGCCAGAATTTCTTGTGTAGGCACATGATTCGTTGTGGTACCTACGTGGTGCCTTGATCAAAAACATAATTTTGATAAAACAAATGTAAATCTATGCGAGAACGTCGTGTATAGGTTCGGGATACGTCACGGTGCCTTGCTCTCAAAATCATTTATGTTTGATAATTATCAATACATAATACACGACAGCAATAGCATTTGTTTAAACAATACTCAAACACAATCTAAACATAATTATGTATTTGCCAATATTTGTTTACATGGCTGTTATAGATGTAATCAAAGTTTTGAAGAGTTCGTGACCATCGTTGAATCTAATTAACTGATTGGTTATTAGTTTTACTCCCGTGACGTTATTAGCGCGTGCCTTGATAAGAGGTTGCTCATAAAATAACATCTGCCAGTTTTATTGTATTTATAGGACGGCGGCTATGTATAGAAATCTTCACCATTAAGAAACCGAAAGGGAGGGAGCGACCGTTGTTTCTTAATGGTGAAGATTTCTCTTCATAGGTATACAGGAAGTAAATCACTGCGGTATTCATGCCTGGTGTAGTCGAAAGGAGTTCCCAAGTATATAATCCCTAACTTTGTTTGTGATAACATTCATTTTTAAGTATTTAAGTCCTGTTTTTCTGGTTGAAATGACTTTATTGAAATGTTTGTGAGAGCTAAGAACCATTTGCATGATTGTATGATGATTTTATTTATCAACTTGAAAGTTTTGAAAGCGAAAGTAGAACACATTTAAGAAGTGCCGAATAAATGCCGAATAAATGCAGTCTGATCACGGTGTCAACAAAGATCAGAATTTTATTTTCTTATATGCCACATGACCCCTGCTATTCTCAGCAGTTTTCTTGAGAGGAAGGTCTCATTCATTCATGAGACAAGTTCAGTCTTAGAAGATACTTGACCACCACTTTTCTGTTGATTTGTTGACAGCATATGTGTCATTTGTGATGAGAATGTAAGTTTGGACCTAGATATGAATGACAACATGGCATTTAAATTTAAATCATACACAGCTCAATGTAAAAATCAATGAGCGTGTTATACCTAAAGTTCAGGTTTGTTCTCCTGGGGATATGTTTAAAATAAAAGGTTGTGGTTATTGATGATACATTTGAGGCAATTCCCATTCATGTGAATTGAATTGAATTGAATGTTGTTTAACGGCTCATCAACACAGTACAGGTTATTTAGAGCCGCCCCAGAGAGAGGGGAAGGATGCATAGGAATCCGGGAACCTGCCCTACTCTTATTATCGAATAGATTCCTATGGTTCTTTAACGTGCTCGGTTGATAGACCGATACACGGGACCGCCCGGTTTACGTCCCCATCCGACGGACGAGGCTAAGGAAAAATGTCTTGCCCAAGAACACACCGACGGAACTCAGTGGCACCACGGAGGATTGAACCCGGGGCCTCCGGTTACAAATCCGCCGCGCTACCGACTGCGCCACGCCGCCCATTCATGTGAAGCAAAGGTTAAGATAAAATGCCACTTGCTGCCTTATTTGTTAGAGAATACAGCCTGATATTTCTTTATTACACTGTCTTGTTTTACTGGGACGACGGTAGGGTAAGAGTGATATTTGATTCGCCCTAGAATCTAGTTTAAACCTCCAGGTGTTTTTTTTTGCCACTGACCGTTCCAAGAAGGTAGCCCTATTGTCAAACCGTCTGTGTTTTATTATTAACAGTGCCATTTTGTTTGCTTTTAATGCATGTTTGATTGGCTGTGTTCTGTGAAAGCTACATTTCCTGTTCGACTTGTGTACCTACTTTCTTTACTTTTTGAACACAGATGCAGAACAATTCTTAGTCGTTAAATTTATTATGGTGTTAAAATTGACAGAATTGCGGTATTATTCTGACAGCCAAATCAGTGCACCACCATTTTGAATGTACAAATTACGCATACTGCTAACATAAGCATAACCTATTACATTTACCCGTTCGAATCTGTTCCCTGTGAACATTTCCAGCGGTGAAAAAACACACATTAATAATATTTGAAATGTCCAAGAAAAGATTGTTTTTTACAACATTTCAAAAGGGGTTCCGTACATAACGCTATTTATCGACATAATTGTGCAATACATTTTTTATGCGATATCATTTTGCCAACTCGTTTAATAAATTCAAAATAATATAATGCTCGCCAAGCATTATATCATTTTGCCAACTCATTTAATGAATTCATTAATGAATGAGCACTCATGTAAGATCATCTATGTATACAATATATCTGATGCATTGAAACATGTGTCGCACAAACTGACAGCTGTTTGTTTTGTTAATTTTTTGTAAAACAATACAAACACATCAGACGTCCTTTTACATTAGGTCTAGCGCAATAAAAGATGAAACGTATCTATTTAATGTCTGTAATTTTGGCGGAAAAAACATTAAAAAAAATCAAGGCTTACATCTTAGAGTCTTACACTGATCCCCCAGATGTGCTTCTTCAATTATATAGCACGGTGTATATTGATATAACTAGGTTGTAGAGCGCGTTACTAATGGTTCATTGTGGTTCGTTCTGGTTCATTGCGGTTCATTGCGGTTCGTAATGGTTTGTTTTGGTTTATTGCAGTTTATTGAGAATATTGTATGTCACTTTTACGTACTTTGTTTTGTTTCACGTTTGATTCGCTCATTCCATCAGGGCTTTAATATATTTCAGTTATCACCCCAGATTCTATTCACAAAGATAGCGACTTAAAGTTACACAAACAAATGTAGTATTTGCAAACATGTTTTAATAGAAATTTAATTTATTTAATAAATCATATAAAAAGAATTATCTTTAAAAAAAAAATCATACTGAGGAGGGTGAAAACCCGGAAAAAAAGCAACGTGTCCAAGCGGGCGATCATCGTATGGTAGCATCATCGTACATGCACATCGCCGATACGGGTCCTGACAACTTGAGAAGGAGACACCGTGACCCGGACACAAAAACAACCCAAATGCAACTACAAAACCCGCATTATCCAATAAAATGGACGCAAGAGTCGGAGTAGGAGTGCACTATTCCCGTATTATCCATCTTGTTTATGAATATGTATATACACGTTATATTTGCCCTCTTTGAGAGTATCGCTATAACGGCAATTTAATCTCATCTTCTTTCAGATATTTGGTATTTGATATCATTTACAGATGGCACACTTGCAGGCCCCGTGCCTTCAGACATTTACGCTTTCGCGCGCATTGCTGTCACCATTATCAGCGCGTAGTTAATTGGTTCAGAGCACCATTATCAGCACGTAGTTAATTGGTTCAGAGCACCATTATCTCACCCGATGATTATCGGATATGGAGGGAATACACATATTCTTTGATTAAAGTCAATATGTATTAGTGTTGTTCAAAATATGGCTGATTAGCGACTATATTTATTAGATATTTCCATTAGAAAAATCTTTGCAGTGTGTGTTCATTCGAAGCATAAATCGGATAATACGAGGTATGTGTGTCGGTAGTTCTGTGTCTGGATAGTAAACGTTAACCTGAATATCAGGGGGAAATACTGTGATCACTTGAAGGTAAATAACACAATACTTCTTTTCTTCTTCTTTTTTTCTATATGTAGAATATCTAACATATGAGTTTTTATTTATTGCTGACTTTATTAAACGAGTTGGAAAATATGCTATGAAGCGACGGCATTTTTTTAGCGATTTTATTCAATACTAAAATATATATAAATGAAACGAATGTGAGATTCTATTTCACAGACCTCATAACATCACATAACGTTAGGTCACGTGTTATTGTCGTTATGGTTACGTTCTGCTTGACATAGCATGGCATAAGCCCCGCCTTTTGTTGTGAACAATTTAGATGAGGAAGTTCACAGAGGTCAAACATATTAGTTTGAAATATGCAAAAAGCATTTTCGAAGGATAAACCATGCGCACAATAATGATCACTAGCAAGGATCATTGACAATGTTTATATAAATATTTTTATCTTATTTTTGAAAATGTAGTATTATATAAACCGTCATTAAAATGCGTGTCAATACTCAGTGTGGATTCCTTACTGTTTGTAAACAAAGACATGTGTTCATTGAAGTGAGCTGGGATTTTCGTGCTTTGAAAGGTTTCGTGATGGAAATATCTATGAAATAATGTAATTTAAACAAAAGCTGGTGTCTATTTCTGACAGGCCACACTGGTGGGCTATGGCAAAGTTTTCCAAACCCTCCCCTCCACACCGCTCACACACCACACACATTAGTGTATTATGATATTTATGTCGGATTTAGAACGCTACCAGAAGCCTTTGTAAGTGATAACTATTCATTAATGTTAGAACGGTGTGTTACACGGAACACTTATGTCGCCTGCCGGTTTTTATTTCAAAGTTATTCCCAATTATGAGCTTGATTAGGTTGCAGATTAAAGTTGTATGAAGTGGGGCATAACTCTGCCAAAAACGAAAGTCAGCGTTATTGGTCATGTGTAATAACATTCCTTGGGGTAAGATAAAGATGTGTGTGAAGTTTCATGAACATAGGTCAAATACTTCTCAAGTTATGGCCAAGGTTAGGTTGCAGGTTCAAGTGTGACGAACGGGCGGACGGACGACGAGGAAAAAAGTGATCCCTAAGTGTATGCCATGCTACGTAGGCGACAAAACAAGTACGGGATGATTCGTAATTGCTACAGGATTTGAAGACTGCCTCTCGACCAAATGATAATTTAATAAATGGGGAAAACACATATTCAAAAAGAATACTTCAAATAGTTTTGAAAGACGTAACTATTTTGCACATTATCCTCACTTCCCAAATTCCAACACATTATTCGAACCGTGGAGTCACGGATAACACAAATGGCATAAGTAAAAATCGTAAATATGAAGACATCTTATACAAGCTGTGGGAGCTATTTAAGAGTTATGTGGTCTGAACTCTTAAGAAGTGTGAACATATGGTGTATGTAGATAAATAATAAACATTGCATACTTTAGTTATTTGTATATATAATCCTCACCTAATGTACCTTTTCTCTAGATGATTTTATTTACAAAATGCGGTGTTTTCATTGAACTCGAGTCAGAATTATAATGAATGAATGAATGAATGGCACGTCGACACATAAATAGGTCATATTGTGCGCAAAAGCTGATGAAAGATGAAGAAATGAAGTAGTAATTAAAAAATTATAAGAGGAGACTAGAAGACAGCGTTTAAAAGATATATCGGAAAATAAATGGTTGAATGTATTAAAAGACGTTCGACCGTTTGGCCAGTTATAATAAAAAAATAATCTTTCCTAAATTCCTTCCTCTTCAGGGCAACATATTAATTTAAAAAAGAAATACAACATAAACACAAGGAGAATAACTGAAACAAGATTCAAGGACTCTGAGCGAGATTATAAGAATCTTGCATGGGTATCCGGTGAAGATCGGGAATTCCAACACGAGGTCTGCCGAGGTCCCGATTAAAACATTTATACCGAGTGTTGGAATTTTGGTTCCTTTTCTTGCATACCATTTATATTAAACGCGTTGACGTCGCTAACTACTAAAGTTTTGCTTGTTTATTTAGACAATGACGTCATGCAACTGTCATTGTTGATATCAGCGAGTGACTTTTATCTGCCCCCATATGTAAGATCAGGCTTTCCAACACTCATGCGAAAACGGATCACCATATCCGGTATGCAAGAAAAGTTGTTGAATGATTCTACGTTTAAAGTGTTTTGTTTTCGGGGTAAGACTTAAAATTGACAAATATTTGATATTTTCTATTCTTAATGGCCTAAACATATTGAGAATGAGCCTTTAGCAAAATTATCCGTTATTTTTGTTTTGCTATCCAGGTTAATTTAATCATTTTGTAAACGCAGAATTACTATTGTAATATAACTTACAAAAGTTATCGTGAGAATTGCATTTTGAACGTATTTTGGTAATATGTACCAGTTTCTGATGTAATCGATATCAGTTAAAAGTAGCAATATACCTAATAAGCCTTGCAAATCCGTGTTTTCGTCTCCGTCTGACAACAGCATACACAATGTCGGCGTGTACTTGTCAGTCATCCAATACATGGGTTGTACGGGTTGTGTGAAGCGAAGATTCAATATCGAGGTGGGTTTTCAATGTCGAGCTAGCTCTGAGATCGATATTCGGTTAAACTTATAAGAAGGCATACTAAATACAGAGCTGGGTTTGAATTTCGAGCTGGCTCTGAGATCGATATTCGTTTTAAATGTACACCATGGCATTTTGAATACAGAGCTGTCTCTGAGATCGATATTCGTTTAAACTTGTATTAGAAGTCATTTTGAATACAGAGCTGGGTTTGAATGCAGAGCTGGCTCTGAGGATCGATAATCGTTTTAAACATGCACCAAGTCATTTTTTTTCATTTCTTTAAAGCCGGGATTTTTATTTCGCCTTGTGCACTGGCCAGATTATTTTTTTTCGTCAACTTGAAAGCCAGAATTTCTTTTTTTAAGGTTTTCTATTAGTAGAATAAGAAGAGCTGTAGTATATCTACTCAACGTCTGCGTCGACATTGGTTTTCAGTTGCAGTAACTAAAAAAAATAGTCCAATTATTTCAGCAACCACTGGACAGTGAATCTTGAAATATGTCATCATTACCATCAATGACACTGGTAGACACATGTTCCGTAACTCTGTATTAGCATGACCCTTTTCTTACTTTGTATTTCTGGTTTAAATGTTCTGTTTTGACAAGTCCATATATTTTAACAACTGAAAGTCGCACATCAACAAAACTTCAGTAAAGCTTGGAATAACACGGGCGTTAGTAGACACAATTTCATATTAACTCTGTATTGCATTTAAGCATAGTTATGTTCTTTTTTCAACTTCAAAAAATCTGGTTAAAAAGTTTTTAGGCAAATCCTTGTATGTCAATAGGTAATTGTTACTTATTAATACAACTTCAGTAAAGCATGGGTGCTAGTAGACACATGTTCAATAACTCTGTATTGCATTTTAGCAAAAGTATGGCCCTTTTTTCTGGATAAATAGTTTCTGTATAGTAAGTTAGAAAAGGTGTAGCCCCTTTTCAACTTAGAAGTTCTTTTATTTTATTTTCTAGTAATCCACATATCTCTGTCAAAGGAGCTTGACAAGTGTCACTCAGAGTCATCAAGGACACAGACACATGTTTCATAACTTTTTGTTTCATTTTAACCAGATGATGTGGTTTTTTTTCAACTTAGAATTTCAGTTAAAGTTTTTTTAGCAGCTTCATATATTTCCATGAAACTCACTGCATACATCAAATGACAATGGCAAGCCTGTAAATATCATTAGCCCCATAAATGCCCACACCGTCCTCACTCTTACACCACCATCATCACAGATAAATAGACAAATATTTGTTATATTCTATTGGTTTCTCTTCAGTTATCATGTCTCCACCCTGTTCTCTTCCCCACACCCTCCCTCATATTCATTCTGGGGTACTGAAGGTCTTTCTTCGATATTTGGTATATGTAAACTGACCAATAGTGTTGTCCCGATTAATCGATTTGATCGATCATCAATCAGTTATGCTTTTGATCTGATTATTCGATTAAACATGTTTATGATCGACTTTACTCTGTTGTTGAACATTATGGCTTATTTCATTCTCTTGTACTAAAGTATACAAGAAATAAAATGAGTTATAATTGTGCAACAAGTAATCACATATTTATAGCAGTTATCACAATTTATTTTTTAAAATATATATGTTGGTCAGTTTTATTCTGTTCCTTTATTACCAGAACATACTTGAAATGTGATTCTTTTCTTCATTTTAGTCTGAAAAAGGCTTACACTTTTCTTTTATAGCAGCCATGTTTAATCGATTAATGATCGATCATCGGTTGGTTAAATATTCAGATAATCGATCAAGAATTTTCAGCCGATTCCCAACACTACTGACCAACACTTCCGCGCACCTCCTACACACTCACCTCACCAACACCTAAACTCCACAATTAAGACTAACTGGCACCATGGTTGGTGAGACAGAAGTGTCAGTGGCCTTGTTTAAAATTGGAGCATGCTGTCCTTTTGACAACTCTTGTTTAATATAGATCTTTCCATATATGGTGGATGGAACTCCATGTGCTAGTTCTAATCTTTAGTTATGCTTGTCCTTGTTTGTCCTTGTCTGCTTTCTATGTGAGCCCCTTTTGCTCTTCTAAATTACTACCATGACCACTAAATACCCCATTCATTACTACCATGACTACTAAATACCCCATTCATTACTACCATGACCACTAAATACCCCATTCATTACTACCATGACCACTAAATACACCATGTATTACTACCATGAGCTATGCATACTACATTTATTATTACCATGACCACTGATATCATATTTAATATTTATTAATAATGAATGTCAAACACCAATGTTAAATACTGTTATTTTCCCATTTTTGTAATATCTCATATCGCTTGTAATGACTCTATGGAGTGAGTCACTTAATGATAGTATTTTTTGTAATGTCACCCAAGTATAATTTGCACTGTCTTATGATTGTGAAGTCAAAGAAATGTCCTATGCTGAACAGTGTTTATATATATGCAAATAAAAATCAGTGAACATTTACTAAAATGGCGAACACAGTTTGCACAGCCTTCTGAAGATGATTTGAAAACTTTACGCATGAATTCACAGCTGAAGATTTCGAAAAAAAACAAAAAAAACATCCGCAGAAATTTATTTTCTAGCTAGGTGCTGAGAATAGTGATTTGGAACAGACAGATTAGTAACAATGTATTCTCCTGTTTTATTTCAAAGGAATATTTAGCAGAACCAAATTTCTTTTTCAATTGAAGTGAATTGAATGTTGTTTAACGGCTCATCAACACAGTACATGTTATTTAGAGCCACCCCAGAGAGAGGGGAAGGATACATAGGAATCCGTGAACCTGCCCTACTCTTTTTCAAACATATTTTTCAGTATAATAAAACAAATAACCTTATAGGTTTACAAATATTCACCGTCACCCTCACAGGATTGCAATATTTACATACTACCATGACCAATGTATAACATATTTAAGCCATTATTTTTTATTATTTCTTTTACAACCATCAAAACAGAGAATTGTTGTAGGAGGAAGGGAAACAAATAAAAATAAAAATTTGGTAAAGCATAGTTTATTTTAATTTAAATGAAGGGAATGAAATGTTCTATTAAAATCTGGAAGGAGGTAAAAACAATAAACTATCAAATTCCCTATGGAAAAAAACACCTAATTTCGTTTTGTGGAGGGGTCGTAAAACAAATTTATATAAAAAATAATGGCCTTATTACAACCATGACCTATGTATACCACATAATAACCATGACTTTACATGAATATCACATTCATTACTACCATGACCAATGTATACCAAATTTACTACCATGGTCACTTTATAACAAGTTATACAAATAATATTGTGGTTAAACATGTTCGTGTTGAACTGAATTGAATTGAATGTTGTTTAACGGCTCATCAACACAGTATAGGTTATTTAGAGCCGCCCCAGAGAGAGGGGAAGGATACATAGGAATCCGGGAACCTGCCCTACTCTTATTATCGAATATATTCCTATGGTTCTTTTACGTGCTCGGAGGATAGACCGATACACGGGACCGCCCGGTTTACGTCCCCGTCCGACGGACGAGGCTAAGGAAAAGTGTCTTGCCCAAGAACACACCGACGAAACTCAGTGGCACCACGGAGGATTGAACCCGGGGCCTCTGGTTACAAATCCGCCGCGCTACCGACTGCGCCACGCCAGCCCCCTTGTGTTCGTGTTGAATGCAGTGGCTAATGGAATAGATCTACATTTATCATAGACTTAATACTACCATGACCAATGTGTACCAAATGTACTACCATGACCACTTTATAACACGTTATACAACACATTTACTACCACCATTGCTGTATACCACATTTATCACATTTATTAACTACCATGTCTGATGTATACCATATTTATTACTACCATGATCTATGTACATCACATTTATTACACAATGAATACTATCACTCACAGTCTTCTAAACTCATTTCAACTGGACACTTCGATAAACTTCTGAGCAGAAGCTGTGGATGTAGCCACATTTTCATGTTGAATCCATAGACTAAATAGGGAGCCAGATTATCTTTTTCCTCTAATTGCATGGACTCACAATATTATTTTTTTCGAAGAATATGAGAGAAGGCTGGATTTTGTTTTCCTCAACAATTTGAGGGACTGTTTATTTTTTCCCCCTCAAGTCAGAGCCCCCCTCCCCTCCCCCAGAAATCAAAATGGTCGGTACCTAAAGAGCTAGCTCTGAGATCGATATTCGTTTTATACATACAACAAGGCATTTTCAATACAGTTCTGGGTTTGAATTTCGAGCTGGCTCTGAGATGGAATTTCGTTTTAAACATGCATCAAGTCATTTTGAATGCAGAGCTGGGTTTGAATAAAGAGCTGGCCCTCAGATCGATATTCGCTTTAAACATGCATCAAGTCATTTTGAATGCAGAGCTGGGTTTGAATAAAGAGCTGGCCCTCAGATCGATATTCGTTGTAAGCATGCACCATGTCATTTTGAATGCAGTCTGATTCCAACCCGCATTGGTGAGAGGCGAGAAGGTTACAACGCAACGTCGTTAATCCCTCGTCTATAAACAGGTCTCATGGATGGTACACGATATTCCACCTCGACGCAGCTCCATGATTTAGGCCAGTTGACCACATCTCAATGAATTTATTTTTGGATGGTGGAGCGAAATATCAAATCCACGCAACTTTTTGATTGTGGCTGGCATACCATATTCACATAAAAATGGGTCTTTGCATATCGTGACAGCTCCTTTGAAGTCATTAACAGACCAGTATAGGTATGTGGTCACATTTTAAGCATGATATAGACCGCGAAAGTGGGACCTAGTCATCTGCAATAATTTCATTTCCTGCTACATAGCATCTCGCCGTTTTAAGACAGCCGTAGAACACATTCTCCTATACGATGGATGGTTGGTTGGTTGAATGGTATTTTGTGTCATTTTAGCACATTTAGGCTATGTATGACATTCGAATTATTTTGTGGTGGAGCAGTCCAGTCATTTTTTCTGGGTACTATAAGTACTATATACCTGCCGCCATTCGCAAATCTCCTATACGAACCCTTGTAATATATGCGTAGCATTTAAATCAAAGTATTAAAGCGTTAACATATCAGTACACATTGTGAGTGTGGCCATATACAGTTAATCCTAATCTAGAGACCAACCTCTATTAAGAGACCACTTGATGTAAGAAAGCGACTCCGTGGCCGAATGGTTAACGACGTTGCGTTGTAAACCTTCGCCTCTCACCGCTGCGGGTTCGAATCCCACTGGGAGCTCGACTTGTAAGCGAAGAAGTGTCGATTCTTACGGATGGCTGGAGGTGTACAGTACTGGTGCTATATACCCAGGAAAAGTGCGTAGTCTGCCTCCACCACAAAAAATCGACCGTCATATATTACATTGCATGTGTTGAAAGTGACGTAAACACCATACAAACAAACAAACAAAAAAACACAAACAAACAAACAAACAAACAAACTTGATGTTTCAGTTCCCATATGTAATGTTTTAAATGTAAATTCACCTGTATTAAGAGAAAATCTGAGATAATAGACTAATTTTGCTTTAACATTTAGTGGTCTCTTAACAGGGTTTGACTGACTACATTTGTCGTCCAAATTACTTTTTACACACCTGTTAAACCAGATGGCTGACGAACATCTGTAATTGAATTATTCACCACTATTTCCAAGCATCATTTCTTCTTTAATCTTGTGTTAAAGTATCATTAACAACATGAGTGTGTTTACGTTGTTAGATAGTATTCGGCTTCACCGGAATGGATGGTGGTTAAATTATGGACGATGTCTTGAAATTGAGAATACAAATACACGTAATTTCACCTAGCAGATTAGTTAATTGTTGCCAAATGTTCAGCATGCGTGGCGAGCATTGGCATCCGTTAAACGACTCGTACATCTTCTATTTGGCTTGGAGTATCTGTGTTTCAATCCGTCAAATTGATTCCTAACGTATGCAAATTGGTTCATTATAAGGTGTCGTAAGCTTTTTTTGTAGAATGCGTTAACGAGCCAGCTTCATATATATATTATGAATGGTAATGTGATTTGGACTATGGTTAATGCTAATTAATTATGTGTCGATACATATAAATTAAAGACAATGTGTGTACATGAACGGGTATTTACGGTTATATGTGGGTTGGCATTAGTCCTGCTTTTTGTTTTTAAAGCGTGTCTTTGTTTTGAGTAGCGAGCAGATAAATTCATGCATTTTGGCAGATTATACGATTCTTTCATGGATATCCGGTTCAGATACGAATGCCAAGTAGATTAATGACGTGGGAAATGGCAACGCACACGAGTTGATCTCTTGTTATTAAGAACATATAACCCAGACTTATATCTTCCTTGTATATTGTATAATGCGAAATTGGTAAATAATTCAAAGTGTTGTTTACGGCAAATCAACACGTTGCTTTTGTCATTTCGAACTTGAGGCTCGCAAGAGAGATTGTACCTACTTTACTGTCAAATAAATTCGTATGTTATTTCAATCTATTTAATAACGCGGGAACGCCTTAATTGGTCTCATAAGGTATGAAACCAGTAATTAATTCCCCCGTAGACGATTTGCTGAAAAATCAACTCAAGTATGGATAATGCAGCAGTTTAATGTTCATATAAAAAACTAATTTTCCACTTGAAAAATCACCAGAAAATATGGGCTCACAAGACGTAAGAAAGGTTTTGTTTGTATACTAAACAAGTCAATGGTACAGCTGTTTTCATTGATTGACTAATAACATTGTTCACAAATTGTAAGCATAGAGTCGAAATTTCGAAAATGTCCATCAGTGATCCAGTAAAAACTATTAATACGCTTCTTATACATATAACCACACAATCGAATAGAAATGGGCAGTTACCCCCTACTTATAAAGCCCATTTCCATCAAATAAAATCGAATAGAAATGGGCAGTTTCCCCCTACTTTTAATGCTAATTTTCATCAAAAAAGGACGGATTACTTTTTATTATAGGAACTACATTCGACTATACCTCGGAGGTGTACATGTAATTAGTGGTGGTAAAGCGTAAGACGGGGTTAACTGTACTACGTATGCCATCCAAATTATTGTGTACACCTGTTTAACCAGATGGCTGACGAACATCTTTATTTGCATTATTCACCACTATTTCCAAGCATCATTTCTTCTTTAATCTTCTGTTAAAGTATCATTAACAACATGAGTGTGTTTAAGTTACGAGATGGTATTCGGCTTCACGGGAATCGGTGGTGGCTAAATTATTGACGATATCTTGAAATTGAGAATACAAATACACGTAATTTCACCTAGCATATTAGTTATTTGTTGCCAAATGTTCAGCATGGGTGGCAAGCATTGGCACCCGTTACGACTCGTACATCTTCTATTTGGCTTGGAGTATCTGTATGTTTCAAGCCGTCAAATCGATTCTTAACGTATGCAAATTGATTCATTATAAGGCGCCATAAGCATTTTTTTGTAGAAATTCGTTAACAAGCAAGCTTCATATATATATATATATTATGAATGGTATTGTGATTTGGACTATGGTTAATGCTAATATTTATGTGTCAAACACATATGAATTAAAGACAGTGTGTGTACATGAACGGGTATTTATGGTTATATGTGTGATGGCATTAGTCCTGTTTTTGTTGTTGTTGTTTAAAATAAAGTCTTTGTTTTCAGTCGTGAGCAGGTCAATTCATGCATTTCGGCAGATTGTAAGATTTCTTCGTAGATATCCGGTTCAGATACGAATTCCACGTGCATTAATGACGTCGGAAATGGTAACACACAATCGTTGTTCTCTGTTATTAAGAACATATAGACCAGCCATATATCATTCATGTATATTTTATAATGGGACATTTGTAAGTGAGTCAGTGTTGTTTATGGCAAATCAACACGTTCCTGAGACTATTTCGAAATTAGACACGCCAGAGAGATTGTACCTACTTTACCGTCGCATCAATTCTTGTTTGTTTATAAACATGTTTAGCTTGATCGGCGAGTACACTCACTAACACGAGAATGCCTTTAGATGGGGTTGCCTGTACTGTATATGTCATCCAAATTATTGTATACATCTGTTAAACCAGATGGCTGACGAACATCTTTATTTGAATTATTCACCACTATTTCCAAGCATCATTTCTTCTTTAATCTTCTGTTAAAGTACCATTAACAACACGAGTGTGTTTAAGTAGCGAGATAGTATTCGGCTTCACGGGAATCGGTGGTGGTTACATTATTACGATGTCTTGAAACTGAGAATACAAATACACGTAACTTGATTTCACCTAGCAGTTAGTTAATTGCTGCCAAATGTTCAGCATGCGTGGTAAGTATTGGCACCCGTTACGACTCGTACATCTTCTATTTGGCTTGGCGTATCTGTATGTTTCAAGCCGTCAAATCGATTCTTAACGTACGTAGATTGATTCATTGTAAGACGTCGTAAGCTTTTTTGTAGAATGCGTTAACGAGCTAGCTTCATACATTTTTATTTTTTTTGTGTGTTTTTTTAAAGCGAGTCTTCATTTTCAGTCGTGAGCAGATAAATTCATGCATTTTGACAGATTGTAAAATTCTTTCATGGATATCTGGTTCAGATATGAATTCCACGTGCATTTATGACGTCGGAAATGGTAACAAATAATTATAGGTTATTATATTTGCATTGTGATATATGCACGAGTTCTTTTGCGTATTAATATCGCGCGTCTTTAGAACGAGTGCATATATCCCAATGTAAATATAATAACATTTTCATTGCATACGTATTTTTAATTAGAGAGAATAAAAAAGGTTGTAACATTTATTTTTCAACAAAATCATTTATTTGAAACAAACTTATTGTCATTACATAATGGGCATTTTCAAAATGAAATCAACATTGTTTACATCACGTGATATACTTTCTTTGACATGAACAGAAAAGTGCGCCAATCACGAACGAGTATACGTTACACCCCAATATGACTTTACTAAACGTCAATATGGGCAAATATATTGCCATTTCCTGTTAAACTGAAAGTAAACGGAGCTTGTAAAGGCGTATGCAATACTCGTTTTTCTCTGTTATTACGAACATAATTATAGACCTGCCAAATATCATTCATATATGTTGTATAATGTGAAATTTGTAAATGATTCAGTGTTTATGGCACACCCACACATTGCTTATGTTCTTTATAGATTGAAACTCACCAGCAAGATTGTACCTACTTTACTGTCGAATACATTCCTGTTTCTTTAACTTATTCGGAGAATAGACTCAGTAACACGGGAACGCCTGGTGTATATCCCCATCCGACGGACAAGGCTAGTGGAAACGTCATTCTTATGGACAAATCGAAGTAATCCAGTGGCGTCTATGAGGCTCGAGCTCTTATGGACAAACTGAAGTAATCCAGTGGCATCCAAGAGGCTCGTGCTCTTATGGACACACCGAAGTATTCCAGTGGCGTCCATGAGGCTCGAGCTCTTATGGAACACCGAAGTAATCCAGTGGAGTCCATGAGGCCCGAGCTGTTATGGACAAACCGAAGTAATCCAGTGGGATCCATGAGGCCCGAGCTCTTATGGAACACAAAAGTAATCCAGTGGCGTCCATGAGGCTCGAGCTCTTATGGACACAACGAAGTAATCCAGTGGGGTCCATGAGGCCCGAGCTCTTATGCAACAACGAAGTAATCCAGTGACGTCCATGAGGCTTGAGCTCTTATGGACACACCGAAGTAATCCAGTGACGTCCATGAGGCTCGAGCTCTTATGGACACACCGAAGTAATCCAGTGACGTCCATGAGTCTCGAACTGTTATGGACACATTGAAGTAATCAAGTGGGGTCCATGAGGCCCGAGCTCTTATGAACCCAACGAAATAATCCAGTGGCGTCCATCATTATCGTGCTCTGATGGACACACCGAAGTAATCCGGTGGCATCAATGAGCCTCGAGCTCTTATGGACACACCGAAGTAATCCAGTGGCGTCAGTGAGGCCCGAGCTCTTATGGACACAACGAAGTAATCCAGTGGCGTCCATCAGGATCGTGCTCTTATGAACACACCGAAGTAATCCGGTGGCATCCATGAGCCTCGAGCTCTGTGATCACATGATTTAGAATCGAATGTGTTATTCTCTGGCCCACTGCAGTCCCACATTTTAAATGAAGTAAACTTGTCAAAGCAAGGTACTAGTGGTTGGCACTTAGAATCAAATATCCAGCCTACAGATCGTAATGGATTATGCAAGTAAACCCTTCTGTACTCAGACATACGTATATGTAATCATGCCAGACATCTCCGAATAGTTCTCATTAAACACACCGAAGTATTCCAGTGGCGTCCATGAGGCCCGAGCTGTTATGGACACAACGAAGTAATCCAGTGGGGTCCATGAGGCCCGAGCTCTTATGCAACAACGAAGTAATCCAGTGACGTCCATGAGGCTCGAGCTCTTATGGACACACCGAAGTAATCCAGTGACGTCCATGAGGCTCGAGCTCTTATGGACACACCGAAGTAATCCGGTGGCGTCCATGAACCTCGAGCTCTGTGATCACATGATTTAGAATCGAATGAGTTATTCTCTGGCCCACTGCAGTCCCACATTTTAAATGAAGTAAACTTGTCAAAGCAAGGTACTAGTGGTTGGCACTTAGAATCAAATATCCAGCCTACATACCGTATTGGATTATGCATGTAAACCCTTCTGTACTCAGACATACGTATATGTAATCATGCCAGACATCTCCGAATAGTTCTCATTAAATATCCGATTCGTATAGAAGAACATAATGTAACATATATACTGACACTGACAGCCAAAGAAAACGCACCTTGGATATACAAATTGCGTGCTTACATAAGCATTAACCTTATCTAACTACAGGTTCGAAGTGGTTCCCTGTAAGCATTTTCAATGAAGAAAAAACACCCATTACAAATGTTTGAAATGTCCTCATGAACAAATAAATAAATAAAATAAATAAATATTAAACTTATAAACGTGGTACTTTTCTTACGGCATTCAGTATAGAACTTTATTACTATTGAGATCAAACAAGCCAATAATTACACATAATAATATTAATACCAATCTAAAGGTTTAAAAATGTTCCATGATAAAAATCAATCAAAACATGGTGTTACATTTGAATTTACTATATTAAAAGAAAAAAGAAACGCAACTCCGGAATTTCTGCTATATATTGTATGTAAAATATGCTTCTGTTAATAGAGTGTACATGGCTACATATGTATGACCTTTCATTTCGAAATATAGACTAAAACAACACGTAACACACCAAACAGTATCCTTTCAAAGTTTCATTATTAAAAGAGTACGCGTTTGGCTCATGCATACAGGTGAGCAAAATTAGGATGTAAAATGTTGCAAATGTTGCACCCTAGAACCAGTTTAAACCCCCGGTAGCCTACTTTGCCACTGACCGTTCCAAGGTGGTAGCCCTGTTGTCAACCTTTTGTGTTTGTGATGTCGTTTGCATTTATTATTACTTTTGCCTTCTTGTTTGTCTGTTTGCGTGTTTGTTTCTGTGTTTTGTGGTTGACTGTCCTCCTTGAATGCTATTTTCCCTGTCCGATCTTTTTTATATTTCTTTACCTGAAATGGCTCAAATTTTCAAAGAGGAACTTCAATATCTTTTTTAATGAATTTATTGTTACAAAGAGAACCTTGATTAAAAAGTCAACACAATCACAGTTTTGCCCTTTCTCTAACTAGCTGCAAAATATCTTGGGATTTGTTTGGAATATTACGTGGAATTAAGTATGCAGTACGGAAATTCCCGAGTTGCGTTTCTTTGTTCCTTGAGTATTTATATATTTAATTTGAAAGAGAGCTTAAAATGCTGGTGAGTAGCCTAGGAATTATTCTGAATGATCTAGCTTTTGTGGAAGCAGATAATCCAGCGTTCCAAATGTGTATAAACACTAAACACATCGGATTCATTAATTCGTTGTTTAAATAGACTAATGAATTATGTTAATGGTTTCTTCTCCATGAACAAACCAAACTTCATTAAATCCTGCTCGTTCCAATAACCTTTTAACTTGAGATGCCTTGCTTAATTTGTCTGGGTTTACAATAAGATCATTTAGCGTACCATTTTACATCTGTTTTATATATTTAATGTCACTCACGTGTGTAATTTGTAACCAGAAACGAATAATATAAACCATACAATTCCGTGTTCTCCATACATGAACTTTTGATACCATCTTAGCGGTATATTTATTCAGAGAAATAGCTCTCTGATTGTTGATAGTTTGAAATGACGTTTATTCCCAATATTAATAATATTATCTGTTTGTGTTCTATCTTGCATTCCACAGTCACTACAATGAACGATTACTTACTTACTAACTCCAAAGACCTAGGAGGAGGCAAATAAAATGTCTTTCTTTCATGAGTGTTTCATACAAGGAGGGTTTGTGGATAAGGAATCAAGCAGTGTACTTGAATTATATAATCATTGTAAAATGAGTTTTAATTACGAACCATACCTTGATATTTTGCCATGTAATTTAAGGCCGTATTTAACAAAAATCCGAATATCTGCAGTTAAGAATAAACTCTAGAAATCGAATACCTAGAAATGAAAGATATTGTCATTGTTGTAATAGCAGCGATTTGGAAGACGAGTATCACTTTATTTTGAAATGCATTTGTTATACAGGAATACGCAAGATTTACATTAAGACATATTTTTATAATAGACCAAGTATGTTTAAATTCATAGAATTACTTTAGACGCAAGATAATACTAATATTATTAATTTAGCAAAATATTTAGGTTAAGCTTTATCTGTAAGAAATTCATTTGATATCTAATAAACTGACAATCCACCGATTTGCAAGAGCAAAGTGGATATGTAGTAAACTGACAATACACCGATTTACAAGAGCAAAGTTGATATGTAGTAAATTACAATCCACCGATTTGCAAGAGCGAAGTTGATATATAGTAAACTGACAATTCACCGATTTACAAGAGCAAATTTGATATGAAGTAAACTGATAATTCACTGATGTGCAAGAGAAAGGTTTAAATCTAGAAAACTTACAATTCACCGATTTACAAGAGCAAAGTTGATATGAAGTAAACTGATAATTCACTGATGTGCAAGAGAACGGTTTAAATCTAGAAAACTTACAATTCACCGATTTATAAGAGCAAAGTTGATATGAAGTAAACTGATAAATCACTGATGTGCAAGAGAAAAGTTTAAATCTAGAAAACTTATAATTCACCGATTTACAAGAGCAAAGTTGATATCTTGTAAACTTACAATTCACCGATTTGCAAGAAAATTTTAAAATCTAGTAAACTTACAATTCAGAAATAGATGCAAAGATTTTACAACAGAAATAAATGCAAAGAGAAAAGTTGATGTAGTAAACTTACAACTCACCGATTTACAAGAGCAAAATTGAAATCTAGTGAACTAACTAACAATTCACCTATTTACAACATAAATAGATGCAAGCAATCATATATGACATCGTGTACAATGACAATTCATTAAACAAATGTATTATACCTGATCCATCATAAACGTTAACAAACAGTTATATCATTTTACAGCGGAGTTATATCGATTCACACTTGAGTTCAATTTGTTTATAGTACGTTTAAACCCATTTATTGGAAAACAAGCCGCTTCTATTGACCGGTGTGTGGTTCGGTAGTTAACTAGTAATATATTTACCTAGACAGATGGTGTTTTCTTGTTAGGGCTTTTGGATCAATGGCGTTAAACCCTTAAACATGGCATTGTGGGTTAACGATCTCTTTGTTTTTGATTGAGGTAATGGCTGAATATTTATAGGTTATTAGATTTGTATTGGGATATATGCACGAGATTTTTTGCGTATTAATATTGCGCTAAAGTCGCGCAATATTTATGCGCAAAAGAACGAGTGCATAATTATATCCCAATATAAATCTAATAATTTTTGTATTGCATTCGCATTTTTAAATTAGAGAGAAAAAAAAAAGGTTGTAACATTTAATTTTCACCAAAAACATTTATTTGAAACAAACATATTGTCATTACATAATGGGAAATCAACATTGTTTACATCAGTCACATACTTTCTTTGATGAACAGAAAAGTGCACAAACCATGAACGAGTATACATTACACACCCAATATATGTTTCAAGAGGATGTGATATTTATTTTATTATACCGAACAAATAAAATATACTCGATAATGAAGTTGTTCTTGAAAAAATCTATTTTTAGAACTGAGCTTTTCAAAAAGCTAGCGGGATGATATTTTGCGCTATCACCCGCTATGAAGTTGAGGGTGATAGCGCGAAATATCAGCCCGGCAAGGTATGGAGATTTTACATGGAGTGTTTACGGGGAGGTATAATAATAAAAAAGTACACATTGTTTTCTATGGGGATTAAGAATGGGCGTTTTATGTGAGGCATTATAATAGTAATTACATATTCCTAGTATCTTCATTTTCATTACGTGGTCCGAGTATTAACTCCCATACCCCATCCAACCCCTTCTCCAAGAAGCGGAAACGGGGTTGGCTGGGGTATGAAATAAAACCTTAATTTCGGCATGAAAAATTTGCATATTGTAAAATTAAAACATTAAATAGGTAACTTTAAACAGGTTATCGCATTTTGTTTTCAGTAAAAAATGTTCTTAAACGTGTTTTATTGTCGAAATGTCTGTTATAAAATCATGCTAATATAAGCTTTCCCGTCGCTAAATGGAATTAAGGCGTGACTACGGTGTCCTGTTAGGGCCATGTTACCATCGCATCTTACCATCGAGCATCGACCTAGGTCGATGGTCGATGGTAAGATGCGATGGTTGATGGTCGATGGTAAGATGCGATGGCCGATGGTAAGATGCGATCGTAAGATGCAATGGTCGATGGTAAGATGCGATGGTAACATGGCCCTAACAGGACACCGTACGTGACCACGTAATGCTTACAATGTAATGCGCAATCATATATTGCTACCAGCGTTTTCTGATTGCATTCACTAAAATACATAATTACGTTGTATGACCGTGGACGTTTTCATCGTTGTGCTATTTTTACGAGCATTCTTCTTATGGTGTTAATTGTTACCTTAAGCGTTGTTACAGTATATAGAAGTTTATTAGATGTCGTTGATGATTTTAATTATTTAGGTGTGGTTCTTAATTATACTGGCTCCTTTTCGTTAAACCAACAATGTCTTTGTGGAAAAGCCTTAAAAGCAATGAATATACTCTTGGTTAATATACGAAAATATGAATTGAAACCAAAATTATCTCTTCAGCTTTTCGATGCTTTTGTGGCATCAATATTAAATTATGGAAGTGAAATATGGGGGATTACAAAATCAAAAGATATTGAGAGAATACAGTTAAAATTTTGTAAACATATTTTAGGTGTTAAACTTACCACAAGCAATGCTGGTATCTACGGAGAGCTCTCTCGTTACCCCTTATACATTAATAGATATGTAAACATGATCAAATATTGGTATAAACTATTGTCTACAGAGAACATTATACTAAAAGCAATATATAAGGATTTGTTATCTAACTGTAATAAGGGCGCAAATAATTGGCTAACTAATATAAGGTTTATCCTAAACAGTAACGGTTTTAATAATGTCTGGGATAATCCCATGAGTGTTAGTTTTAAACTATTTCCTTTAATATTTAAACAAAGATTAATAGATAATTTCATGCAACAATGGAGATCTGATATAGAAGGCAGTAGAGTTTTAACGCTATATAAGGTGGTGAAAGAGAATTTTGATTTTGAAACATATCTAGAAACATTATGCTCCAAACAATTAAGAAGTTGTATAACAAGAATAAGATTATCCGCTCATTGTTTAAGAATAGAAACAGGGAGATACTCAAGAGGTAGAACAGAGAGAAACGAAAGAGTGTGCGAAATTTGCAACACTAACGCTATTGAAGACGAGTACCATTTTATTTTGATCTGTACTACTTACTCTAACATTAGAAACAAATATATTCCTAAATATTACACAACTAGACCAAGCATGTTTAAATTTGTAGAATTGTTGCAGTCATTAAACAAAAAGATTATTCTTAGTTTAAGTAAATTCATTTCCGATGCACTTGTATTAAGGCTATCTACATCCATTTTAACAGACTAAAAAACACAAAAAAAAACACTAGATATCTTATTTTAGAACATCCTCGTTTATCATTGACATACCATAATATATGTATGTTTTTGATTGTTTAAATATGTATGAAACAAAAAAAACTTAGTGATTATTTTGTTGTATTTGCAATGATAATATCTGTCACGTGTGTGTATATTATAATTATCATATATTTGTAATGATGAAAAACTGTAATAGTTTAAGTCAATAAAAGTATCTATCTATCTATCTATATATAATAAAATTAGCATTACTAGAGTAATTGTTCTGGAGGCTTGTGTCACCTCGTGTGGATCCATGATCACTGCAGATATGGCGGTAGAGCCGTGGTGTAATGATTAGTGAGTAACTGAGTAATGGCTTAGTAACCCAGGGATCGCGCGTTCAGTCCCAGCCAGAACCAAATTTGGGTTAATTATCGAAATATTTCAAAAGTATTTCCTACCTTACCAGTCCTTCGGATAAGACTTTAAACCGAGGTCTGCTCGCTAAAATGCTTAGTGCAATACAGCGAGGATAAATAAATGCTTATACACACGAAATGGCGGAGTTATAATGCTATTTCGTTTAAAAGGACACACGGCAATTTTGAAGCTTTTATCGAGCATCAAAATCAGCGACTCGATTTATTAATCCAGTAATCATATTGAATCTAAACTTGCTTGCATATAATTAAATTAAATAACGTTTTGAGTTTCATTTTTTTTCCGTATTTTACCAAAGGTTGAAATATGTTATGCGTGCAATATAATCAACAGTTAGTAAAATGCAAACATAATTCGCTTTATCCTATTTTTATAATTGATATTAATGATCGAACGAATGCAAGTTATGAGAAACTAACGGGACGCCGAGAGTTTTTAAAAAAAATCAAGATTATCACGTGCACTTTTAATCATATACAAGCAGGTTTGACGTGCTGGAATAATAAATCGATGTGCAAATTTTAATGTTTGATTCATTCTTTAAAGATTGCCATGTGTCCCTTCAATAAAGCAGGTTATAAAAGTGTGTGACGCAATTGTCTATCCGTTAGTTACGGTGTCCTGTTAGGGCCATCTTACCATCGCATCTTACCATCGACCATCGCATCTTACCATCGCATCTTACCATCGACCATCTCATCTTACCATCGCATCTTACCATCGACCATCTCATCTTACCATCGCATCTTACCATCGACCATCGCATCTTACCATCGACCTACGCATCTTACCATGGAGCATCGACCTAGGTCGATGGTAAGATGCGATGGTAACATGGCCCTAACAGGACACCGTAGTTAGTTCCTAATGTGTTTATAGGGCAGGATTTCAAATTAAATCCTCAAGTCTCCAGAAATCAATTATTTTTCCTATAAAAATCAGAGATGATCACATATGACAAAAATAATGCCCCAATTCTTCGCCGTTATACTTATCATTTCTATTCAGTGTTAAAATAAACACTTTCCTTCCTCTCGGTGTTTACACATAACCACGTGTTCTGTATTACACAGACTTTTTCCAATTAACTTTTGCATTATTCATCCAAACCAAACGCTTACAAACTCGAATCAGGATTACCAGTTGTTTTGATGTTTGTCTAAATATACCAGGGGATGATTTATACGGTAGCCTTTCTTAACGTTGCAGATTGTAATTGGATGCTGACTTGTATATTGGATGCTGGCTTGTATACAGGTAGACGGAATGCTGGGTTCTTTGCTTAATTTTAAGCGTAATTAGTTTAAACAGATAAAGACGATCGAGTATAATGACTGATGATTGCTCATTTCGCCAAGTTTCTGGTTTCATGGCCAATGAGATCTCAGTCTCTACCTTTCGATTTCGCTAAGAAAGAGAAAGCATCTTAAGAAAACTGAGTTTTAATGGAAAATAAGAAATGAACGTAGCATGAGTGGAATTGTGCGTGCAAGCGTGCGTGCGTGTTTGTATTTAATTTGAATGGTGTTTTACGTCATTTTTAACACATGGTAGGCCATACATGACGGTCGATTTGTTTGTGGTAGTGGCCATTTTTCCTGGGTAGAACCAGTACTATCTACCTCCCGCCATTCGTAAGAATCCACACTTCCTCACTTGACAAGGCGAGCTCCCAGTGTGTGTTTAAAGCGCGACTACTGTTCGTTATTATGGAAATTATTTTCATACCGAATTATCACCAGAAGTAAAAGGAAATTAAAGTAAAATAAAGTTAAGAGGAAATTAATATGAAATATTGCAACGCAGTGCTATCTGTCTTACTTCAAAAGTCGTTATTATTGTTGAAAGACCATCAATAATAGTTGTATTCTATACAGTACCACGAATACCACAAACAAATCGATCGTCATATATGGCCTAATTATCCTAAAATTAAAGAAACAAACCCGCCAGATAACGGTACAATTAAACTACACAACTGTTTATTAAAACTTCTTTCCAGTGTTCAAGTCATAGTATTATATATATGTGCCAATTTAAAGTATAGTTTTAGACACGATTTCTTAAAATACGCGTGATAGAATATGTGTAAATTGAATAATGAGTGGTAACGCTTAATTCCACGCTCCGGTTTTGGGGTTTGGCCTGGCTGGTTAAAGCCATTTATATTGTGTCTACAGAGTTTGGATTCTCAAAATGTGATATATATATATATATATATCGCTTCGCCAGTAGTTTAGAAACGGTGTCCATATGTTGTAAGATATTGTTGGCGCTATAAGGACTTTAACGTTCAATACCATTCAAAATTCTCAAACAAACAAACAAATAGGTCGACTGATATAGCAAAGATCATTCTTTACTGACAAGACTTGTTCTGACTGGTTCCGACTAGCCTATACGTAAACACCAATTGGGACGTCTGTGTTTCTTAGATTAATCCAACTGTATGTCATAAACATAACGTTAAACGGTTTGAATGCACATGGTTTTCGTGATCTACCATGGAGAAAGTAGTATATATATATATATATATTTCTTGCATACCGGACAAGGATATCCGTCATTTTACCGGTGCTAAATATTTCCATCTCACCTTCCATCTCACCCCAGGGTCGAGATAAAATACACGCGTAGCAATAATGAAGTCAATATCGTGAACAGATGCATGACGTCATTGTGCTAAAAACATTAAAACGTTAGTTATTGGGGACGTCAACGCACAGAATGTCAATGATATGCAAGAAAAATAATCCAGCATGTGTTTATCCATGTGAGGTAGGTAAATCAAGTACCCATCTAAGACTATGTCAGTAATATTGTCATTGTTTTTGTGTATTTCACGTTTTTTTTCTCAGAATACGGTAGAACTGAAAAATAACGCGTTTAAGTAGTCAGCTTTGATTGCATGAACACATGTTAAAAGCTTTCAAGTCGATGTGTTTCTTAGAAATAAATTATAACATTATACGATTGGGTTTGTTAAAGTTCTCCAATTATTATTTCATAAACATATTTATGTTTATTTAAATCGAAATCAATACACAACAATTGATATTTACAAGTCACGCATTGCAATATCTGTGAAAAGTGAGAATAAGATTTTATTTGATGACGTAGAAAACTTTGAACCGGTAAATTAATCCACAGGTAAATGTATTTATTAATTATCTGGCAATAGTTGTGTGCAGTCACGCAATGTTAAAAGTAGTAGCTACGTCTTGCAAATAATACCTATTTTTACATACAACTTAGTAGCGGTTTTAAATATATGTTTTTCTACGGGACTATCAAGAAATGTTCATATGATGTTTAAGAGTTAAATTTGTTAATTGATAATACTACAAAAAGGGTGGCCATTCACCTTTAAGAAATAGTTAATGCTAACGCTGAATTCCAGTTACTTGATTTTCAAACGATATTCAGTTATTCAATAAGGGAGGTAATTTTGGATTATCCATCTTTCATTTTATTATAGACGGAACATCTGCAGTAAATGGGTGAAACTTTTTTTTCTATATTATTTCTTACCATGTTTAATAACTTTATATCTCTTAATGGACTTCGATTCATGTCATGTGTTTTATCAGCACATATCCTGTGTTTATATAAAGGGAGGGTAACTCTCGAAATATGCAACGATTTAAACAAAAATAAATAATTTAAAAACTATTGCTCAAAACAAAACACTTAATACACAACTATTCCAAAATATATTTCAAATTAAGAAAACTACTGTCCACTTCAGGGTGCCTAGACGTCGAATATGAATCAAGATTTAATTTTATTGCTTTCTATATGTTTTCATACCTGATATGATTGAATAGAATGAAATCGGACGATTCTGAATCTGTTTGAAATCTTCGCGTAGCCATCCTCCAAGCTTCGCAAAGCCAAGAAAATCATTTTAACCCCTCTGTTTACATGTAATTTTTATTGACAGCCGAAACCAAAATGGCGACGGCGGAACATTCCATTTTTCTAGGGTAGGGTGACTTTACCTGGTACCATTTACTTGCTAGATATAATGTTTTTCATTCCAAAATAAAAGATAAGTATGATCAATTGTTGGAGGTGCTGAACATTTAACAATACCACCACCTTGCATAACCTACGTTTTAATTGTTACATCCGAACCCTAGAAACAGACATGCGCAGACGACAATTTCTAAAAATAATAATGCCATGTTGTTTAATTTTTACCCTGTAAACAAGGGGGTCAAAATGAATTTTAGACTTTGTGAAGAATAACGGATGGCTATGGCAAGATTGTAAACAGATCCAGGAGCGTCTATTTTCATTCTATCTAACCATATCAGGTTTGAAAACATAAAGCAAGTAATAAAATAAATCTCGATTCATATTCGACGTCCAGAAATTAGGAATTTTGTTCTGTATATATTCCTAACGCCTCCGTATTATATTTTAAATACATTTTCTTCTAATGACATTTCGGATGGGTACATTTGAACAACCGTATTGCACAACAGCTATCTTCGATTTAATTTGCGGATGAGCAGATTTCAAGAACAGAACAGAACATATATTTTATTTAACTTGTACATATATACATCGTCATTTATACATACATAAGGATGAATATACAAAAGATCTTTTATTATATATTCAACAATGAATTTCTTACAGATAAAGCTTTACTTAAATATTTTGCTAAATTAATAATAATATTATTATCTTGCGTCTGAAGTAATTCTATGAATTTAAACATACTTGGTCTATTATAATAATATTTCTTAATATACATTTTGCGTATTCCTGTATAATAAGTGCATTTCAAAATAAAGTGATACTCGTCTTCCAAATCGCTGCTATTACAACATTGACAATATTTTCATTTCTAGGTATTCTATTTCTAGTGTATCAACCAGTTTGTATTCTTAACGCATTTGCAGATATTCGGATTTTTGTTAGATATGGCCTTAAATTACATGGTAAAATATCAAGGTATGCTTCGTAAGTAAAACTCATTTTACAATGATTATATAATTCAAGTACACTACTTGATTCTTTATCCACAAACCATCCTTGTATGAAACAATCAACAACTTTTTGTCTAAATACGTTAATAAAGTAATTAAAGTCAACCAGACATTAGTAAAACCATATTCATTTAACATTTTTTCTATGTTTGATACCTAGTTTGTATATCCCTTTTTACAATCGTTAAATGATGAGATGTAAACATTTTTAAGTAATATGTTATCTTTTTTTAGTATTTTAAACGAATATTTAACAATTCTAACATAACGTGTTATGAATAAAGGATATCTGCCTAATTCACCATAACCTCCTGTTGTACATGAGCTATTTCTCACCTTTAAAATTTGCTTACAAAATTTTGGATGTAATCTCTCGATTTGCTTTGATTTTGTATATGCCCAAATTTACGAAGAATAATTCAAAATTGAGCCAAATAATTGCTTGACAAACTTGGTTCACTTTTGATCGATTTAAATCGACTGATATTCGAAATGGTATACTTCTGGCGTTAGTATAGTTCCAATTAGTATTGTTTGGAGACTTGTAAGTGAGAAATTGTCGATTCTTAGGATGGCGGGAGTACAGGTTCTACCCAGGTATAAGTGGGTTGTCTCCCTCCATCTCTAAACCATGACCGTCATACATAGCCTAAAATGTGCTTAAAAATGACGTCAAAAACAGAAAACGAACAAACAACAAACAAAAATTATAGCTTGGAATAGTGTTGTAAGATATTGTTCGTTGAACTTATGTCTGAAGTCTGAGAACATTACGTGGTCCAAGTATTAACTTTCATACCCCATCCAACCCCTTCTCCAAGAAGCGAAAACGGGGTTGGCTGGGGTATGAAATAAAACCTTATTTTCGACTTTAAAAAATTGCATTTTGTAAAATTAAAACATTTAATAGGTAATTTTAAACAGGTTATCACATTTTTTCCAGTAAAAATGTTTTTAAACTTGTTTCATTGTCGAAATATCCGTTATAAAATCCTGCTTATATAAGCTTTCCCATCGCTTAATGGAGTTAAGGTGGGACCACGTAATGAACTAGTAATTTTGCTAAACACAAATGTTACTTAGAAAATAAATGACTTGGAACATAAATAATATGTTTTTGAATATTATTCGATGCCATTGATAAACTCGTAGAAGCAGTGTTGTCTAGCAATTTCTTCCAAAACTCTGTACGATCAATATGTTACACATATATCATTCTCTCGATGGTTGGCATGTTTTGTTTCATCCATTTGTTCGTGAAAGGAACCACACGCCAACCATCTTGCGAAGGATTTCTAAATAATCGATCCTAGCAGTTAAATACTCCCTATATTAAGAAGGTGTTAACTCTATAGTGTCCGCCTTTCGAGGTGTAACACGCCCATTGATTGTTGCTTTGAGTTTGTGTGAATTAAAATTTAAATACCATGTTGTCATTCATACCTAGGCCCAAATTAAAAATGAATAACTTACATTCTCATCACAAATGACAGATATGCTGCCAAAAAATCTACAGAAAAATGGGGGTCATGTATCTTCTAAGAAAGAACTTGTCTCATGAATGATGCTCCCTTTGAAAACATAAACACTGAGATGCCATAATATTGTATTCATACACTCATTTCCATATAGGCAAAAAAATATAATTTAAAACTCACAATTTTAACGTGACAATACTTGAAAAATGTAACAAATAGATCAACCATATGATATAAACCAAAAATAGCACTTAAATTAGTGAAAATGCTTTTTTTTACAAAAAGAAATGAACATTATTTGCTGACCGTCATTATGCGACTACCCTACACCAGGCCGACACTTCCTGTGTTGCAATGGGTGTGCTACACCTCGAGAGGTACACAATGGTAACCCAGCCGACACTTTCTATGTTGCAATGGGTGTGCTACACCTTGAGAGGTACACAATGGTAACCCAGGCCGACACTTCCTGTGTTGCAATGGGTGTGCTACACCTCGAGAGGTACACAATGGTAACCCAGGCCGACACTTCCTGTGTTGCAATGGGTGTGCTATACCTTGAGAGGTACACAATGGTAACCAAGGCCGACACTTCCTGTGTTGCAATGGGTATGCTACACCTCGAGAGGTACACAATGGTAACCCAGGCCGACACTTCATGTGTTGCAAGGGTGTGCTACACATCGAGAGGTACACCATGGTAACCCAGGCCGACACTTCATATGTTGCAACGGGTGTGCTACACCTCGAGAGGTACACAATGGTAACCCAGGCCGACATTTTCTGTGTTGCAATGGGTGTGCTACACATTGAGAGGTACACAATGGTAACCCAGGCCGACACTTTCTGTGTTGCAATGGGTTTGCTACACCTCGAGAGGTACACAATGCTCGAGAGGTACACAATGGTAACCCAGGCCGACACTTCCTGTGTTGCAATGGGTGTGCTACACCTCGAGAGGTACACAATGGTAACTCAGGCCGACACTTCCTGTGTTGCAATGGGTGTGCTACACCTTGAGATTTACATAATGGTAACCGGTCTTTGGCAGGATTATAGGTGTACCGGAAGTAAAAAACAAAATCCCATTGAGTACTGTACAATATCTTCCAAGCGTTCTAGTTTGTCATTTTTTCAAAAAAAAATCAAACTAAGATTTACTTACATATTCTTAGTGATATGACCTTCCTCACTAGAAAACTGCTGTAAAAAGTAGGGGTCATTTGGCATATAAGAAAATAAAAGTCTGATTTTTGTTGACACCGTGAACAAAGATCTTTGTTGACACCGTGAACAAACTGCATTGATTCGGCACCTCTTACATTTATTCTATCTTCACTTTCAAAACTTTCAAGTTGATAAATAAAATCATCATACAACCATGCAAATTGTTCTTAGCTCTTACAAAGAATGAATCATTTCATCCAGGCAAAAACAGGCTTTAAATACTCAAAAATGCCTTTTATAAAAAAATAGAGTTAGGGATTATATAGTTGGGAACTCATTTCGACTATACCAGGCATGAACACCAGGCATGAATACCAGAGTGATTTACTTCCTGTATGCCTTACATTTGTGTTTGCCGCTAGTCAGGTACAAGGGAGGAGCAACTCTGACTGAAGGAGCTTACGTGGAGATATGATTTACTTTGTTTTACCATACTTTCTTCCTAGTATTAGCGTTAGGGTATATTTCAAATCGTTGAGAGTTTTAACTCTAATCCTAACTCTTAATTCTGACGCGTGCCAGAATAATTGCCTTTAATCCATGCCAAACGTTTCCGGATAAACATATAATTGTCAGGGATTTTTACAATTGTAAAAACAACTATCGTAAACGAGCATTGTATTGATTCTCTTCTTCACAATAGTTATACAGGATGGGTGG